>OZ034979.1:8408882-8933882 GCA_964030785.1 Siderastrea siderea
CTCGAAGGAGTGATGAACCGCACCCCAGCCTTTCATGGAGGCGTCGGTCGTGATTAACATATCTGGAGGAGGCAGGTGTACAGGGCTGCCGTTTGTACTGCGGGTGTTTTCCAACCACCAGGCGAGTTCTCCTCTGGCACTTGTTGACAGAGTAATTAGGGCGTCGTAAGACTCTCGGTTCATTTGTAGGCCTCGAGTAAACCAATTAAGCTTGCTAGGTTTCGTAGAGTGATCCTTTGAGGAGCTAGTAGACGGTGAGCACAGTCTAGGATTTTGTTGATCTTTTCTGCTGGGAGTGACAGCATCATAGACGTTGAGTCTATTTTGAAACCCAGAAAGGTGATAACCTGAGAGGGAGTCAGGGATGACTTTTTGAAGTTTATTATAAATCCTAGGGACTGAAGGAGAGTTATTAACAGATGGGTGTTTTTCACAGCTTCCTCCTTTGTAGCAGCTAAGAGAAGGAAGTCGTCCAGGTAAATAAGGACTCGTATTGACTTTCTCCTCAGGAATGCTGCGATTGGCTTCATTAGTTTTGTAAAAATTCTGGGGGCTGAACACAGGCCGAATGGGAGGGCTTTGAACTGGTAACAAGTGTCCTCCCAAATAAACCGAAGAAACTTTTGGGATGACTGGTGGACGGGAACTGACAGGTAAGCGTCCTTTAAATCTATATTTGTCATAAAATCTCCTTTCAAAAGCAACGTTTTTAGGCAACTGAGATTTTCCATCTGGAAATGCTCGTTTAAAATGAACTTGTTCAGATAACTTAGATCTATCACCGGACGCATAGGTCCATCCTTTTTGGGTACAAGAAAAAGGTGGCTGTAAAAGCCGTCTCTTGAAAAGGGGGTTCTCTCTGTGGCCCCTTTCTGCAACAACTCGTTGACTTCCTGTGAAATTAGAAGTGCCTCCTGACCCGATGATTGGGTAAACCGAGGAAACTTTTGGAAAGGAGTTTTGCAAAAAGTTATCTTGTACCCTGAGACAATTGAAAGGATCTGTGGGTCCGATGTTAGGGTTCTCCAAGTGGCTAGGCACTCTGAGAGTCTTGCTGACGTCCCTTCTGGGAATGGGGACGAAAGGGGCCGTTTTTTGAACGGGTTCCCTGGTAATTTGACTGAAATCTAGAGGTGTTTGAATACCCAGAAGATTGATATTTGGAGAAGGTGTCTCCTCGATGCTTGGTCTGAGACTGGGAACTAGTACCACGCCTAGGAAAGGGCTTGGTTGTATTTTGTGCCAAATTTTTTGTGAGGCCTCTAGACAATTCAGCCTGCTTTGAGGCTAATGAGGGAAAATCATCTCCAAAAAGCCAAGACTTGGCATTTGGTAGAGGTAATTCTGCGAGGTTTATCCTCGACTTATTTATTGATGCAAGGACTCTCTGTCGTCGCAAAATCGATAGATGGGTATTTGCTGAGCCTAAAAGGCAAAGGGCTTGTTCCAGGGCTAATTTGATTTCCTCATAAGATGGTGCTGAACCATTTTCGATGCAGTCATGAAGACCACAAAGTGGAGCAGTGGAATTTAAGAGGGCACGCTGAAGCGTGAACATTTCTTTGTCTCTCTCCTGGACATACCTTTTCAGTTTACTGGGAACTTGATTCAATAACTGTTGATCCAGTTTTGGGGCGGATAAAGAATCCACCTCAGGAGTGGCCCAGTCCTCCAGGATAACGAGCGATTGTTGATACGTTAATTTCCTCCGGAAATTAGACTCCAAAAATTTGGAGAATGAAGATGATGGCTTCCAGGAGGTTGACTGAGCAACAGGGTCAAACAGACCATGATCAAGGCTCGCTGCTTCGTCGGCAGTCTTACTTGAATCCTTTGGTGCCTTAACAGGCTCTACGGGTGCCTTAATAGGCTCTACGGGTGCCTCAATAGGCTCTATTGGTGCCTCAATAGGCTCTATTGGCGCCCTAATGGGCGATGAAGAAGTCTCAAGAGACTTATTGGTCGTCAAAGGAACGTTTATCTCCATCAAGCTTGGCGTGTCATCAGCCATTAGCGACAAGGCATCAATGTCCGTGTTCGTAGCAGATTCTAGCTGATTTGAGCGGGATTCCAATGAGTCTAATCGCCCAGAAAGACTCTCAATCGAGTGTAAAATCCTCTGAAGAGTATCTTCTTCTAGGTCCCTGCGCCGTTTTGGCGGAGAACTTTCACTTTGTGCGTCGTGTGACGAGATGGAGTTTTGGCGCGAAGATGGCGACCGGGAGCGAGTCCTTTTTCGGGACTTGTGCTTTCTGCTGGACATGTTCAGCGAATGAAAATACCTGAAGAGCGAGAAAATATCGCTAGAAAGAAACCTACTGTGCAAAAACACAGAGGAATAGCCTGCAAAAGGTAAAAAATTAGCAAAAAGGCAGGACAAAATCAGAATACTTACCGAATGGTTTGAAGCACAAGGAAAAAAGCCACCAAAGCATCACGGGACCACGAGACATAGGTCCCAGGGCCCTGTGGGTATACCCAGGCCCCTTTTGCCTTTATGGGGGATCTACCCCTTCTATGCGTTAAAAAGTGGTTTGAAGCACTAACTGGGGAATTCCTACCATTTGTTGTCTCATATATTTCGAACGGAGTCTGTGAAATATAATCCTAAGTGATCCTTAATCAACGCATCCAAAACAAAATTCTTATTCTTTTCAAAACAGAGCTTACGAAACTAAAAAGTATACGAGATGAACGTTTCACTCCACAGAGAATGAGTCGAGTTTTTTCGTCTCACTTAATACTTCGAAATGTTTCAAGAAACGTCTTGCTAACTGAAATTCTATCTAAATGTAACCTAGAACTGTCTCTTTTAAGAAAAAACGTTGAAAAAAGAGCAAAAAGAATGTATCAGATATAAGCGGATAAGACTTTATTTTTTCTTCAACACGCTTGGTCTAACGGCTTTCTAACTCTAAAAATCATTTAAAAATAAACTTCTTTTTACTAGTTAGGACTCATGCATCTGGATAACAAAACATATTGCTCGATGATAATACAAACGCAATTAGCGAATACTGTTAACTAAATCACCGATTAGTAAACAGAGATGTCGACCTTGTTTTCTTAATTCAGTAGATTGTCATTGTAAGAAAGTTGGACAAATTGAAGAAAAATAAATAAAATGGGTGAGTTTTGACAGAAATTTATTCTGCAACGTCAGAGGAGCTAAAAAAGAATACCGTGGGAACAGAGGCAAACATAACTGGAAATAAACTAAATTGTTTCTCCACCAAAATGAGCTGAGAAACCAATCCCTATAGAAATTTGGCTGTCGTGCGTTATGTTTTATTTTTGAAGCTTTCTTGAAGGACTGACTTAGATACTCAACTAATTCTTCTGGTGATGTTTCTTTCCAATGGGCTCATTTTGCGTTTACGTGGCATTCGTTTATTAGTTTCTCCTTCACCTCACGGGCACGAAATGCGTTATTTCTGTTTTACAATCGGTGAATTAAAGTAAAACAACTATTTTTACGTCAATTTTCTAATTCTCTATTATCGCTGCCTTGTATTCTTTGTCTTAGTTTACTCCACGTTAATAAAAAATCATTTTGAATAATTTCTTTCCGGTTCACTTGTATAGTACCTTTACAACATCCGCCATTTAAGCTTCCGTCTATTAGAACCCGATCAGAATTTTAAGGGCAGCTTTTTTACCTCACCCATGTAGTAAAAATAAAAAAAATAAAAAAATGGCGTGGCCGATGTCATGCCATCGCTTGTTACAAGAAGAAACAAACCGCATGGTTTTTCTTCCTAGCTCAAGACATTACGTGATCCTCCAAACGTTTCGTGTTATTACTTATACTAACAATTATTAGTTTTTAACTGTCATTTTCTTAGATCTAGAATGCCGGCTTGAATAATCAACAAATTGTTCTACCGATAGTTTCTGCCCAAGAAGCTTAAATTATACAGTTGCGTTGCGCTCATTACATAGTTGGAAAGCAGTGCATTTTTTATTTTGCTGCCATGAATAAGAAGGAAAAGTGGCCTTTCTTTTTCTTTCTCTCAAGAGAGAGAGGACAAAGATAGAGTCCATCCTCCATACGTGCCCTTCTTCATAACTAACCCGTCTTCAGATTGCTGACAATGCAGCCAAATAAACCTTTCAATATGATAAAAGTGGGTTGTAACGTCAGCCGGGAAGAATATCAGCGCTTCGAAAAACGTTTCACAGATATTCTGAGCTGTTTCATGGTTTGATGGCAACGTCCTTTTAGCGAGACTGCGCCACTGAAAAGGCATTCTTCACAAAGTCTTCTAAAGCACTGATTATATAAACAGTCAGCATTGTCTCCCCAAAACCGTTTACAAGGGGTCTCCTTTCATTAACAACGCTTAACGATGACAAAACAAGTAACACCTGCTGACTGTAGTTGTTCCCAAAATAACTGAAGTCGGATCACCTTTCCAGTAGTCACGTATGCGGGATGGACTCTCTTATTTTATTTTCTCTTGTCTCTAGTCTTTTCATTAGTAATTTTTTTTCTATCTCGTCTTTTCTTTACAAATAATCTTTGCAGATAAAATTCATCGCAGTTTCCCTCAGCTACACCTGGTTTAGCTTCTATTATTTAAATTACTGCATCCGCTGTCAATCGTAAAACAATGCTTTAAAACGGGGAGCGGGGTATCGCGGTACGGAGAACGGGGAACGGGAACGGCAAATGTCGGAAGGTGGAACGGGGAAACTTTAAAATGGAAAATCTGTAAATGGCATTTCAAAGTTTGATACAATACTTTGTCCTCGAGCGCCATTCATCTCACAATATCCATCGTTCCTGGCTCCGTATTTTTTTTCTTTCTAACGACTTTTGTGTTTACTTTCTCTAAGTTCTTGCTCTAGTTTTCATCATAGGATGTACCTTTATTTTTGTTTTGACGGACTTGCTTCAATTAATAACCACATAGGACGTCTTCAGTCAAAAAGGAAAACTGCTTAATAGGGCTACAGTCTAAACATAAGTAACAAAACCGAATGTTGCTGAACGAGTTGCATATAAAGTAACAATTGAAGGCAAGCTACTGAAATTGCTAACTTCCAACAAAACATTGCCGTCATTTGACAATCAAAAAGCAATAAAAAAAATTGGCTCCCAACTGTCAATTTCTGGCGGGAAGTGTAATAGTTTCTATGTCGAATGTCGCCCTTGTTGTCTAACTTCTAAGGCTTGTACATGCTCAAAAGTCAGTTTATAAAAATGGACAGTTTGACAACAGACAACGGGGCGTGTTGACTATTTGACTGGTAATTCCACCTTTCGTGTAGTACATGAATAAAACATCATTTGCTCTTAAACATATAAGGCATTTCCAATGGGAACAACCATTGTGTTACTATCACAGAAGTCGTCAAATATGAATACAACGGTGAATGGATCAAGCTGCCCCATCTCCCCGTGGAATCCTACAGCTGCACAAACCAAGGGAGAAACCTTTGCTTACTGCCTGATCTTTGTTGTTTCGCTAGTCGGGAATTCCTTTATAGGAATAATTGTTTATAAGACGCAAACATTGAGAAAACCAATCAATTATTTTATCGTCAACATGGCTATGTCCGACTTGCTGTATCCAATATTCTTGTTTCCCAAGGAGCTAACAGAAGTGCACGTGGACTATGGGTGGCTTATCAGTGGTCCTCTCGGTCAGGCCTTGTGTAAACTTGTCCCCTTCTTAGCACATGTCCCCATGTTTGTGTCTATTCAGAGCCTGATCCTTATAGCAGTGGATAGATTTGGAGCTGTGGTATTTCCTCTCCGTTCTCCACTCATCAGTTCAAAGCTGTGCCCCTTCTTTATTGCCGCTACGTGGATCGTCGCGATGGCGGTCCTCTCGCCACATTTATTCGTCTTCACACTTGTTCAAGACGCTGATGGAAAGCAGTATTGTTTCGTAGCAGAATGGAATGAAGTTTTCGGACCGTCCTCGTCCTTTGCTAATTACAATCTAGCCTTAATTGTTGTATTTCTTTATATCCCCATCGTCTTGTTGGTCGTACTTTACTCCGTCATCGTCATCAAGCTCAAGACACAGAAGATTCCAGGTGAGCAGTCGGTCGACGCTGAGCAACAACGCGCCAAAAGAAACAGAAACGTGCTAAAGATGGCCATTGCTGTCGTGGTAGGGTTTATAGTGTGTTGGGTACCCAAAACTATTATCCTTTTACTTTTACTCTTTCCTCGGTGGAACTTTTCTTGTGGCATTAAGCTCTATGTGTATATCTCCCACTTCATGGCTCTCTCGAATTGTGCCACCAACCCTTGCATCTGTTTTATTTTCAGTGGCAATTATCGCCAGGGACTTAAAAGACTCCTGAAGTGTTTTAACGCAGTACAGGATCGAGTAAACTGAAAACTCGCGCCATAAAGAGAGACATAGCGAACAGCTTTCCTTTCTCTTGCATGAATAAACGACATTCAGCGAAGATTGCAGCTAAACGTCGCAGTCAGAATGAGATCAAGTAAAATAGACGATTGTCATGGAATAGTACTTCTGTACAAACCAGACACTTGTAGATAAACCACAAGCTGCAGAGCTTTAATTTTAATCGTGCTGAAATAAAGGCTGTCTGTCTGTCTGTCCGTCTCTCTGTCAGAAGCTCGAAAAGAATTGTAAATAAGCTAGTACTGTCTTGTAATATTATTCAGTGTACACACATTTGAGGAACTTTCCTAACGGTTTTTTAACCTCTGTTTAGAACGTAGCCTGTATAGAAACATATGAGAAAGATATGAACGTTTCTTTGACATTTTGACAATTCTTGTTGTTACTGTCCTTGTTTAGAAGCTTTATTTTTAAGCTATACTGAAAGATTCGCCGTAGAAAATCAACGACGTTTTGTAGCTGAAGTGTAATTCTATTGGTTTGGCGCTGTATTTTATTGTCACACACTTTTGCCTCCCCTGGCAGTTTCAAGGAAGAAAAAACAAGTTTAATTCCTCGTGCGGACGCTTTTAGATAAATCAGTAGTATAACCGAAAAGAATTGTAAATATGGATGCAATATAGTATCAGTAATATTCTTCAGTGTATAGGCACATTTAAGAAACTTGTTTGAGCGGTTTTAACCGCTCTTTGGAACATTGCCTGTAAATAAACTTGTTGAAAGATGTTGAACGGCTTTTCAACCGTTCTTTGGAATTTAGCGATGTTGTCGTTTTCTTGTTATTGTTAAAACTGTTCAGCTTGTTATTGTCTTCACTCAAAAGTAAACATAAATTCTTCGTGGAATATAATCAATAAAGAACAGTAATGTAATTTCTTTGCGAAAAGCACTGTATTTTATTTCTAAACCCTTCTACCTCTCCTGACAGTTTCAAGGAAGAAGAAAAATTAATACTTCGTTAATTTTTACTTCGACGCCACGCTTTTACTCTTTCATCGGCGTTTTCCTTTCCATGTCACAATCGTCGCTGCTTGCAGGAAGAAACAAACAACATAGTTTTTTTACCCGAATTGCTCTCAGGTTTTCATTCATCTCACAAGATTTCAACACATCGTTTTGCCTTATTCTCATGAACTGGACGAAATTAAATCGTTGTTCTCTCTCAGGGATAACCAAGAAGAAAATTTATGAAGAGCTGAGAAGATACCGAGGGTTTCTGTTTTCACATAAGCTGGGTTTACAGCGGCTGGTTAGGGACTTTTTGACGGATATTCTTATAAATTAGCTCAGTCTGATATGCTTGTGTATTTTCTTTAGCTGAATATTTCATTACAAGCCGAGAACATTTTAGGCCTTCAAGAAAATCCTAAGCGATCCTTAATTACACGCATCGAAAACAAAATTCTTATTCTTTTCAAAACAGAGCTTACGAAACTAAAAAGTATACGAGATGAACGTTTCACTCCATAGAGAATGAGTCGAGTTTTTTCGTCTCACTTAATACTTCGAAATGTTTCAAGAAACGTCTTGCTAACTGAAATTCTATCTAAATGTAACCTAGAACTGTCTCTTTTAAGAAAAAACGATGAAAAAAGAGCAAAAAGAATGTATCAGATATAAGCGGATAAGACTTTATTTTTTCTTCAACACGCTTGGTCTAACGGCTTTCTAACTCTAAAAATCATTTAAAGAGTAAACTTCTTTTTACTAGTTAGGGCTCATGCATCTGGATAGCAAAACATATTGCTCGATGATAATACAAACGCAATTAGCGAATACTGTTAACTAAATCACCGATTAGTAAACAGAGATGTCGACCTTGCTTTCTTAATTCAGTAGATTGTCATTGTAAGAAAGTTGGACAAATTGAAGAAAAATAAATAAAATGGGTGAGTTTTGACAGAAATTTATTCTGCAACGTCAGAGGAGCTAAAAAAGAATACCGTGGGAACAGAGGCAAACATAACTGGAAATAAACTAAATTGTTTCTCCACCAAAATGAGCTGAGAAACCAATCCCTATAGAAATTTGGCTGTCGTGCGTTATGTTTTATTTTTGAAGCTTTCTTGAAGGACTGACTTAGATACTCAACTAATTCTTCTGGTGATGTTTCTTTCCAATGGGCTCATTTTGCGTTTACGTGGCATTCGTTTATTAGTTTCTCCTTCACCTCACGGGCACGAAATGCGTTATTTCTGTTTTACAATCGGTGAATTAAAGTAAAACAACTATTTTTACGTCAATTTTCTAATTCTCTATTATCGCTGCCTTGTATTCTTTGTCTTAGTTTACTCCACGTTAATAAAAAATCATTTTGAATAATTTCTTTCCGGTTCACTTGTATAGTACCTTTACAACATCCGCCATTTAAGCTTCCGTCTATTAGAACCCGATCAGAATTTTAAAGGCAGCTTTTTTACCTCACCCATGTAGTAAAAATAAAAAAAATTAAAAAATGGCGTGGCCGATGTCATGCCATCGCTTGTTACAAGAAGAAACAAACCGCATGGTTTTTCTTCCTAGCTCAAGACATTACGTGATCCTCCAAACGTTTCGTGTTATTACTTATACTAACAATTATTAGTTTTTAGCTGTCATTTTCTTAGATCTAGAATGCCGGCTTGAATAATCAACAAATTGTTCTACCGATAGTTTCTGCCCAAGAAGCTTAAATTATACAGTTGCGTTGCGCTCATTACATAGTTGGAAAGCAGTGCATTTTTTATTTTGCTGCCATGAATAAGAAGGAAAAGTGGCCTTTCTTTTTCTTTCTCTCAAGAGAGAGAGGACAAAGATAGAGTCCATCCTCCATACGTGCCCTTCTTCATAACTAACCCGTCTTCAGATTGCTGACAATGCAGCCAAATAAACCTTTCAATATGATAAAAGTGGGTTGTAACGTCAGCCGGGAAGAATATCAGCGCTTCGAAAAACGTTTCACAGATATTCTGAGCTGTTTCATGGTTTGATGGCAACGTCCTTTTAGCGAGACTGCGCCACTGAAAAGTCATTCTTCACAAAGTCTTCTAAAGCACTGATTATATAAACAGTCAGCATTGTCTCCCCAAAACCGTTTACAAGGGGTCTCTTTTCATTAACAACGCTTAACGATGACAAAACAAGTAACACCTGCTGACTGTAGTTGTTCCCAAAATAACTGAAGTCGGATCACCTTTCCAGTAGTCACGTATGCGGGATGGACTCTCTTATTTTATTTTCTCTTGTCTCTAGTCTTTTCATTAGTAATTTTTTTTTCTATCTCGTCTTTTCTTTACAAATAATCTTTGCAGATAAAATTCATCGCAGTTTCCCTCAGCTACACCTGGTTTAGCTTCTATTATTTAAATTACTGCATCCGCTGTCAATCGTAAAACAATGCTTTAAAACGGGGAGCGGGGCATCGGGGTACGGAGAATGAGGAACGGGAACGGCAACGGCAAATGTCGGAAGGTGGAACGAGGAATCTTTAAAATGGGGAATCTTCAGAAGCAAGAATCTTTAAAATGGAAAATCTGTAAATGGCATTTCAAATTTTGATCTGTCACTTGAAAGGTAGAAGATTGTATTTTTCTCATAGCGAAAGGAATTTCAGCTAACGAGAGGTTATGACGGTTATTGCGCCTGGGTGCAACCAGATAATATGAGAAAGTTCGTATGAAATTTATCCGAACCATCTCCTGTAAATGATTTTTTCTTTCTTCAAAACTTCTCGGCGGAATGCCAAGTTAAATGTGTCGTTTGAAAGCTTAGAGTTTACGGTTTTCTCAAAGCGAAATGAATTTCAGCTAATGAGAGATTTTGACGAGAAAACGAAGCAGCTGTTATTCAGCATTTGCGTGCCTGGTGGCAACCCGATATTATGACAGCTTCGAGTGGAATTTACATCCAAAACCTCTTCTAAACATCACATAGCATGCGTAGCAGGTGCTTGAGTATTATGGGTCGCACGGTATTGAGGAACGCGCGATCGGAGGCGCGAGGAGCTCGCGAGGACAACGCGCGTTTCCCAACACCGCGCACCCAATAATACTTGTCACAAGACAAAACTACATTAACATTGGTTATTATTTCGTATTAGTAGTTAGTATTTCAGCACAAATTTAAGCTTTAGAACGACCACATATAGCCGCACTTATTCAGTCTTGCATTCATTCATATTTTGGGACTTTTTCATCATGCTTAGCCAAACACTTTTCCAGACTTACCTGACGTATTTAACTCGACGCGGACGTCGAGATTTAAGGAAGGACGAATGTCACGGAAGGATTTACTTTTGTTTCGAGAAATTTGTAACTTTAAATACTTCTCGATTAAGATTCTGTAGCCGTACAATAATCATATGCACAATAGCTTGTTTTTATGGAAATAATATTTAATCAGTTACCACAAGTGGTTGCATAAGCGCTAGTAGTCGCCGTATTTATCCTAGATTTAGTCTTAGCGAATCAGCATAGTTAATTGCAGTATTTATTTAGTCAAGAAACGGCCGCCAGTTCGTATTTAGCCATTTTATCTCTTATATTTTGCTTGTTTTATTCAGTATTCGTACTAAACTCGCATGAGAATTCTAAACAAAAGATTTTTCATTTAATGTATTCTGTTAACTGTATACGAGGAAATACACACCTGCGCTTTGTACATTTGAACTTTGGACATCACGCTAACCTTAGGACTCGCGAAATCAAGGAGTCAGCAGTTCTTTTGTTTTATCTCTGTTTCACGAGCAAAGTTCGCAATTTTGTTGTTAAACGAAAAACTACTGCCCTATAAGGAAACTCTTAACAATAAGATGCACGTGAAATTAAGTTATTTTAAGTGACGTTTTTGTTTACGAGGCGTGATATTGCATCACTGTACTTTGTCGAACAAAAGAAATCGCTTAGTCATTGTAAAACTGTAGGTATATAAGCAGGTATCTTGTGCATTGTAATTTGGTTATATTTTCGGTTACATTTTCGATTACATCTTGGTTACATTTTTGGTTACATCAGGAGTTACATCTCGCCTACTAGCTGGTTGGTTAGTATCTCAGTGTCAGAATAAACTCATGCTGGTTTGAAGTCTGATGTTGTCTTGCTGCTCGACGAGTTCCAGTCAGCTAGATCCCGTGTACCGAGAAGTCAGTGACGAGCTTCGTTCCGCAAGCGAGCGAGTTGCTTTGAGTTTATTTTCCCCGCCGTTGTTGCTCAAGTTCCCGAGAAGTTCCGCGAAGCCTACAGTTTCCCTTTTGTGCGCTCAACTAGGAAAATCCTATCGTCACAGCGGTCACACTGGCAAAACCTATCGTCACATACTCAAGCGCCTGCTACACAGGCTAAACATCACATTACTTTTTAATCTCGTGGTTGCGATAGCAACCAAGAGATTATACGACGGCCTCGCCACATTCCTGTGGTTATTTCCGTGAGCATTGGGAGAGATCAAGTGTTGTTTGTGTGATGTTCGGTGTTCCCAAGAGAGTATCTTCGCTGAGTTTTCTTGACGAGACAGTTATTTTATATGAATCGCATAGCTCGAATGAATGGCTCGAATTTCGCGTTGTGAGTGTATTGTCGTCCTTGTTATAATGCATAGACGTCTGTTGTCTGCTATTTGAACTCCTATTGATGAGCAACATGTTTGGAATTTTGGAGTTTTAAAGACCATGCTTGATATCAAAGAACCGTGCCCAAGAGAGTCACCTTAGATTGCAGAAAAAAATGAAAACATTCTTTTAGATTAAAACACTTATAGACAAACAAGTGAAAAAAAGCATCAACAACCACGAGATTTTCCGTGGAGCGGTTATTACGACTTCCGGTCAAAACTTTGCTGAAATATTTGAACTAAGTACCCTTTTTCATACACGAAATGTTCCTCGAAAGAAGTTATCTAGTGATGTTTTTTAGTTGAGCGATGGGATTCTTACCGCAATGCCATCTGTAAAATTAACACCCTTAGCTTCCGTTAGTCGGTTTAGCTCTTGTTCTAAGGCTTGCACTTTCTGAAAAGGACAAGGAAAGTAAGGTATAAAACAGTTCACTTATATCTCAAACAGTTAACTGCCAGGTTTAAAGGAAGAGCCCATTGCAACATGGCCCACATGTAAAACGATTGGAAGTCAATGATGGCAAGAAAAACTTATAATTTGAAGGCAGTTATCAAATACATAAGAAATACTAATGCGGTTTTCCTCTTTTATCTGTTTCTTTAAATAATCCTACCAAAGACACGTTTAACTGAAAGGACCTGAAAATCCACCTTATGGGCGTTCTTCTCGTACGGGAAGTGGCTGTTTAACCCTTTAAGCCCTGATACAAAAATGCATATTCTCCTTACTGTTCTCCATACATTTCTTATGGAAATAGTAAGGAAAATTTGTCCAAATATCAAGAGATCTTATCTTTGCTGATCACTTCCTTTGTTCTCATCACCTGAATGTTTGAACAAATAGTGATAATGTAAAGAGAAATTTCACTTTTATCACTGTTAGGGCTTAAAGGATTAAGGGCAGCGTCTGTCCATTGCGCAGAGGTTGGGCTGCACCTTCCAAAAATATTATTGCACTAACTAATTAATGAAAACAAACCTTGACTTCTTTTTCATATTTCACTTGTAAAAGTTGAGATTCAAGCATCCAATGTTCCTTGGCCTGTTCAAGCTTAGATACTTTCTCATGAGTCGCAGCAATCTGTCAAAGAGAGATAGCCCTTCGTTCATGTAACTGGTTTAACTTTTGAGCTTCTGGATGGAATGTGGCCATTCAAACGAAAGCTACTAAATGTACTTCCCTGTGGTCTGTGGATAAAATACTGGAGTCTGAAGATTTAGGCCCTGATATAAAAATGTATATTCTCCTTACTGTTCTCCATACACTTCTTATGAAACTAGTGAGGAGAATTTGTCCAAATATCAGGACATCTTATCCTTGGTGATCACTTTCTTCATTCTCTTCACTTGAATGTTTAATCGAGTAGTGATAATGTTAAGAGAAATTTCATTTTCGTCACTGTTAGGGCTTTAACAGTTAATCCTTGTGTGTCCATTCGCAAGAAAAAATCCTGAGGCAGTAAGACAGATTTATACTTAGACGATGGAGGTCAAGGGATTATCTTACCTGCTGTTCTAAAGAATCTTTGCTTTCCGTTGAGCTCACCAAGACCTTGTGATTATAAAGAGCAACTTTGTAAGGTACAGACTCTGGGCAGGGCTGAAATGTGGAATAAAACAAGTAAACAACGAATCAATAAAACAAGAAAGTATTCTCTAAATTGATAATTTCAGTTAAAAATACTGGAAACAATAAGACGATAAACTGAAAACATTTTGAGAACTGAAATGGTTTAACTGATATTGGGTGGATTGTTGAAACAAAGCTTAGACAGGGTTCAAGAAATTCGTGTTCTAAACCAATTTAAGGAGGGTCAACATGATTAGAACAATTAATTTTGTTAGATTCCGTATAGACATGACGTTCATAACCTGCAGGTCATCCATAATGCCATTTCCCCCGACTTGGATGTGGTTTATGAAGTCCCAGTGTAAATACTAATTTAGCCTAAACCACGCCTAACCTAGAATTTGTACATGCATAAATACGAAGACTTTTATTGAGTTGGGATTCAAATAGATGGCAGACTAAATGCTATTATCTCCATAGCAATAACCAAAGAAAAAACTACAAACCAAAAAACAAACAAACAAAATAAGTTTAAAAGTACAACCTCTTACAATGCGTTTAAAAGTACTCAGTGTTTCAGCGGCCCTAGCATAGTCAGTTAAAGCGTTCCATACGTTGGCCACAAAATACGGAAATGAATATCGAAGCTGTGTAAGCAATTGGCTCTTAGTGTTTAGCCATTATGGTATATATATATATTTTTTTTTACACCTCACTGAGTCTAGGGATGGAATTTTTAGTACGTAAGTGTGACCATTCAAACAACTCACCTTCATAAGTTTTGAAATGTAGTCAGCTGCATGATGCCTAAACTCCACAACTGCTGGAGATGATGTCAACTAAGAAAAGAACAAGAAATCATTACTTTTTTTGGCCCTGAGGTGCAGTACTACCCGAATTTCACAGCACCAGTTTGATTGTTGTTGTTGTTGTTGTTGTTTTCTCCTGCTTATTCTGGCAGAATCTCCTTTGTGAGTCAGTTGTCTATCAAAGTAACCTTGCCCTAAACAAACTGGTGACCTCATAACAGCTATCACTGATGACCCAAACAACTCACAAATCCAAATCTGAGTCAGGTAAAGACAACTGTTTTCCACTGTAGTGAGGCCCTGCAGCGAATTGAGCGATGCATTCATAACATTCGAGTCTCCAAAGTGTGACCATTCAAATGAAAGCTGCTGAGCAGTACTTTCCTGTGGTGCTGTTTATTATGCTGTACAAGGTGATTCTGACTTTTGAGTCTGTGGATGAAATCCTAAAGTGTGACCATTCAAATGAAAGCTACTGAGCAGTACTTTCCTGTGGTGCTGTTTATTATGCTGTACAAGGTGGTTCTAACTTTTGAGTCTGTGGATGAAATCCTAAAGTGTGACCATTCAAATGAAAGCTACTGAGCAGTACTTTCCTGTGGTGCTGTTTATTATGCTGTGCAAGGTGATTCTGACTTTTGAGTCTGTGTATGAAATCCTAAACTGTGACCATTCAAATGAAAGCTACTGAGCAGTACTTTCCTGTGGTGCTGTTTATTATGCTGTGCAAGGTGATTCTGACTTTTGAGTCTGTGTATGAAATCCTAAAGTGTGACCATTCAAATGAAAGCTACTGAGCAGTACTTTCCTGTGGTGTAGTGAGACCATTCAACACCAATCTTCCAAACAAAAACCGATGTGCTAAGCACTACACCACTACACCTCCACAAAAAAGTTTTAACCTTTAAGCCCCAATAGTGATCATTATCAAATTACTCCCCATTATATCAGTGCATTATCACACATACAGAACATGAGAATCAAGGAAATGACCACCAAAGATGACTTGTCTCGATGTCTAAACAAGTTCTCCTAGAGAGTACTCAATGAAATGTATAGAGACCAGTAAGGAGAATTTCTATAATGATGCAAAAGTCACCTCACTAGTAGCTGCAGTTGTCAGACCTCTTGTTCTGATGCCAGATTTGGTTGAGAAGAAATCCAGGTTGCTGTTCATGAATTTTCCTATCTGGTAGTTAAACAGTATGATATGAGTTAATTTTAGGGCAGGAATTTCCATAATGTATGCAGCCAAATAGACCTTATGCATGTTTACCACTAAGCTTCGTTTGTACGAACCCAGTGGAGGGACTCAGCTATATTAATGATAGGGAGGTGCGAAAGAGGCCAAATTTCTATACCCAAGAAAAGCCCCATTAGGCTAAAACTGAACCAAAAAAGAGTGTGACAGCCCAGAATGTACCCTAAAAGAGTCCTCTTCATTAGCATGAAAAAAATTCTTCCGAGTTTGTAAATGAAACTGATGCAATTATTTGACATAATATTAAGAGTCCTCTCTTTACCAGTCCACCAGAAAGTTTATAACCCTAAACAATGCCCAGGATGCTAATATCAAACCGAAAAAAGCCTTTGCACTTCCCTAGCTAGTCTCACATAAACAGCCACAAGGGCTGTTATGGCTAATATTTATGAATGATAAATACATAGAAAGAGAGAAGGGCAAATGATTAGATAACAAAAATCATTAAGTACCTTGGCAGTAGCAGTCACCAGAGAAACTAATGAAGAGACAATACACTCATCTGTACTTTTTAAAGTCTGCAAGAGAGAAAAACAATTAATGATAAAACATATTTTCCATTTCTCACCGCTTCTATAAGTCGAAACGCATGTAAGAGATTAAACAGACTCTCTCTGCATACATATAAACAGTCAAACCTGTTTATACGCTTTAGGACTGACCTCTATTAAGCAGACCATTAAAAAATTCCCTTCATTACTATATGTAGGTGACTAGTATTAAAAGATGTCCTCTACAATATGGATGCAGTCACTTTTCAAAAAATCCCTGTAAGTTATTCTTATTTCCACCTGTACCAAACAGTCTCTTTGCAAAAGTAAACTACACAAATGTACATTAAATAGGACAATACTGGTAATCACATTTTGTAATTTCTTTGAACAAATCACAAAGAGAAGAAAAGATGCTTTGCTGTCAATTCTTCACAGTCAGTTTCAACTGTATCGTAAAATATGTTCGTGTTTGCTGTTGTACCTGTGTGGCAGTGGGCAGCTGGTGTTCCAAAGATACTTTGGACTGGAAATGAGTTGACAACACTGTACAGGAGAAAAAAAGACATTCATTAACTCCTTTTCTCCTAAAATTAAGCTCTATAATTACGCCTTGGGTTCTATCTTTTGAGGCTGTGGAATTCTCGCCTGTAGCCATTCAAATGAAAGCTACTGAGCAGTACTTCCCTGTGGTGCTGTTTATTACGCTGTACAAGGTGGTCCTAACTTTTGAGTCTGTGGATAAAATCCCAAAATGTGACTACTCAGATGAAAGCTACTGAGCAGTACTTCCCTGTGGTGCTGTTTATTACGCTGTACAAGGCGTTTCTAACTTTTGAGTCTGTGGATAAAATCCTAAAGTGTGACTATTCAAATGAAAGCTACTGAGCAGTACTTTCCTGCAGTGCTGTTTATTATGCTAGACAAGGTGGTTCTAACTTTTGAGACTGTGGGTGAATTCCTAACTTAATTTCCTGCCTCCAAAACACACTGCCAATGAAAAGGACCCTTCCAACAAGCACTTGCCCTTTGAGTACATCCCTTTTCTGGTTCAATACATTACCTTTGACACATTGATGGAGTTCCTGTAAGGAAGTATTAAGAAGCATGAAGGAAGTGCTGTAGTTAGCTGGTAAGATTCCCCCAGATCCTGAACCTACAAGACAGCAAACAATGTTTATTGCCTGCTATTTGAAAGTCAAAACCATATTAGGTTAAAAGTCAGTTAAAATTGTCAAGGGTGCTTTAGCAATTATTTAAATTTGAATTTTTGGTTTCCTCTTGAAATCCAAATTGCTCCACAAAATTACACTATACATTACCATAAAGACTGTAATTGCCGGTAAGAAACAGAGCTCTGTATTTTTGTTTAGCCTGAAAGCTTAAATTTGAAGACTTAGCTTATTCCTATTTTCCCCAAAACTGAAGGAAATCAAGAAAAACTTGATTTATTTCTTCTGTTCTCTGTTTTATCCAAAACAAAAGAAATTAGCCAAGCATCTGGAGGTTACTCTATTCCGTGATGCCTTTGCCAATTGTTGTTGTTGTTGTTGTTGTCGTTACAAGTTGTTTTACGTAGCAGCCTTGCAGTCAAAATTAAATGAAGTTGTACACGATAACCAGTCCAGAAAAACTCTCATTTAGAGTAATATGATTCTCAAAGTCAAATCATCTCTTGCACCCCCTTTCCACCAAGCATTTTCATTGTGAAGTGTTATTTTCCACTGGCTGAGTGAAACGAAATAAGTGGAAAATGTTTTTCTCACACACCGCTGGGACCTGGGAAAGGGTCATGTGACCTTTGGCGGGCAGTTGTTTTTGTTGCGTCCGCCATTGCTGACCTTTTTGTAATTTTTGTCGGATTTAATCTGGTTTTTATCCGAAGTCCAAGGTTTTTTCCCGATCTCCAATCTCCTATTTCATGGCTAAGGAAAGTAGACGTTCAAAGACTAGCTCTCGAGCGGTCCAGCGCTTGGCACCGTACAATAAAAGCCCAGCTGGACGATCTCACAGTCGATCGCAACACGGGAGTTCGGCCGAGTCATCGCGGGAGAAGGAGCGAACACCAGCAGCGGCAGAGGATCCCCCTTCTTGGGCGAAGGAATTGCTCAATCAGCAGAAGGAGTACGGAAGAGAATTGAAAAGACTCAAAAGCGAACTCGAGTCTGCTAAACGTTTGAAGCATGAGAAGCAGGATGACAAGGAGCCAGAGTTCAAGTTCGAGGGTAACAAGAAGCAGTACCGTTTGAACAAGGATGTGCTAGGAAAGATCAGCACGGCAATAGACACTAGCGACGACGAAGAGCGTAAGAATTTGCTCCTAGAAGGTGAGGCTTTACTTGTGGAACGTAACAAACATATTTGTCTCGCGGACAAATATGGCTGGGATACTGTAGAATGTTACACGGCAGAGCCACTTGCTAGCGACTCCGGAGATGAGAAACGCATAAAAAAGGCGATAAAGGAAAGTAAACTATTGAGAGAAGAGAAGCGTAAGTCGGTGGCCCAAACAAAGTGGAAGAACAAAAAGATTCCCCAGCGGGATGATCGGTCGAGGCGCGTGGTTCTCGAGAAATCCAGTGGCTATGTTTCGGCGGGAAAGTCCTTCAACAATACAGCACGTGATTCACAGCAAGTCTGTTTTCGTTGCTTCCGAAGTGGCCATTTCGCGCGCGAATGCCGAGCATCCGTTGTGGGTAAAACAACCGAGTGGTCCCGAAGTACGGCACAATCTTCAGGAAATCAACAATAGGGAACTTGTTGCTACCGATTGCGAAGAAGATAGTTATTGTTCTGGTGAGCTTGATTGTGTTGAGTTTAATCTTGTTGAAGTTGAATTAGCCTGTGCCATCCCTGTAAAAGGAAGGCTGAGAGAGAGACTTGATTTTTGGAAGAGTATTGGGGCCAGCAGGTGGGGGCTTGATGTGCTAAGTGATGGCTATAGTTTACCTTTTATTTCTCTGCCACAGAGGGCATTCTTTCAGAATCATCATAGTGTTGCTGAGAATGAAGATTTTGTAAGTCATGAAGTGTCCAAGTTACTTGTTTCTGGCGCTATAGCTGAAGTCTCTAGAGAAGATTTGTCAGTCTGCAATCCCTTGGGTGTTGTTAGGAACTCTGCAGGCAAGCCTCGCTTGATTCTTGATTTACGTTATGTTAACCAGCACTTACGGTCTTGTAAATTTAAATATGAGGATATACGAACTGCTGCAGACTTGTTTTCTAGGGGCGATTGGTTTTTCAAGTTTGATTATAAGAGTGGCTACCATCACATAGAAATTTTTCCGCTGCATTGTCGTTTCCTTGGATTCTCTTTCTTCTGTGAAGGTCGCCTTAGATTTTTTCAGTTCTTGGTCCTCCCGTTTGGTTTGTCCACGGGCCCTTATCTTTTTACTAAGATTCAAAGAGCACTCGTCAAGCACTGGAGAGGAAAAGGCTTCCGTATATTTACCTACTTGGATGATGGGGCGGGTGCACATCAGGTCCAGGAAGTGGCTGTGAAGTTGTCTGCATTGGTACGTGAGGACATTGCTTTAAGTGGGTTTGTTGCTAATCAGGAGAAAAGCCAGTGGGTTCCAGTACAGTCGGGAGAGCTCTTGGGATTTGTTATGGATTTGCAGTACGGAATTTTTCATGTGCCGGAAAGGAGAGTGCAAGACCTTAAACAGTTGATAAACATGATCGTAGAAAAGCGCTTTACAGTTTCAGCAAGATGCCTTTCACGCCTAACAGGGTCTCTGGTATCTATGGGACTTGCCCTTGGCCCAGTTGTGCGTCTCTGGACACGTAGTATCTACAGTGATATATGCCGTGCCAATTGCTGGGATAAGCCTTTCTGTATTTCGCAAGAGAGCCAATCGGAGGTGCTGTTCTGGAAGGACAATTTTAATTGTAGTGGGTACCCTATCTGGTCTCCCAGTCCAAAGGTAGAAGTTCTTTGTTATTCTGATGCAAGTGGACAGGGCTGGGGAGGATATGCTGTACAGTTTTCCGATAAAGTAGCCAGGGGTAGCTGGTCTCGTGCGGATAGCATGAAGAGCTCATCATTCCGGGAGGTGAAGGCTATCAGGCTTGTCCTGGAATCTTATTCTGAAGAACTCAGGGGGAAGGATGTTCTTCATCGAACGGATAATAAGAATGCTGAAATTGTTCTGTCAGTTGGTAGCCGCAAAAAAGAGTTACATCAGGAGGCGGTGGCAGTTTACAAACTGTGTCGACAGTTGAACATTCGTTTGTCTGTTGAATGGGTGAGCCGGGACAACAATGTGGAGGCAGATATCTTGTCAAGGTTTGATGACCCCAACGATTACATGCTGGATCCTTCCTGCTTCCATTATATCGATGAAGTTTGGGGCCCTCACACGGTTGACCGTTTTGCAAGTGTGCAGACAAAGCAGCTGGAGAGGTACTGCAGTAGATATCGCAATCCAGGGTGTGAGGCGGTCGATGCATTTACTGTCACCTGGTCAGATGAAAACAATTGGCTTTTTCCTCCCCCTTATCTCATACCACGTGTACTGAGGCACATGTCAGCTGGTGGTGAGGATGGCACTCTACTCGTTCCCCAATGGCCTTCAGCTGTTTGGTGGCCACTCCTGGTTGAAATGACTGGGTCTTGGAGAGCCTTTGTCACTGACTCAATTGTGATTCAACCGTACGAAGGGATTTTTCTATCCGGAGCAGAGGCCAGCAGTATTTTCACAGCAGGAATCCCGTCTTTTCATATCATTGCTCTCCGCCTTTGCTTTAGTGACCAACGCGGTTGACAGCGGATACCTTGTGCTGTTTTGGCATTGTCTTGTAGTCAGATATAGGTACTGAGGGATTGCTATGTCCCTTGAAGAGCAGGTGGCCTGTCTAACATGTAGTTTAGCCTCTAGCTGTGTTGGCCAGAGGGGCTAATCGTGCTATTAAATAGCTGTCTATTATGATGTTATCCTCATGTTGCCGTTTGGGCTAGTCAGTGCAGTTGTTTTGCTGTCATGGCAATTTTGACCCCAGCCGTGTTGGCCAAAGGGGGTTATTGTTCCCACCAAGACCACTTGTGGCCGTGTTGGCTATGTGGTGATAAAGAATGTGGAATGTGTGCATGCTCACCATTTGTTGTAACTGTTGTTCTCGGTTGGCATTGTTTTTTGACGATGGAATTTGCTTTAGTGATGTGTTAAAAGTGGTTGCTCACTGTCGGCATAATTTAATTGCAGTGCCTGACTCTGTCCAGAAGGAGGTGAACTTGTCTGTTTGGTTGGATGATGAGCTCTTGAACCATCCACAGCTGCGGCCACTGGCAAGATCTCTACCTAGTATTTTAGTTCAGGATAGAGCACCAAAGACTGTCAGTTCATATGTTCGGGCATATCAAGCATGGAAGAAATGGGCCATCCAGTGTGGTGCCACAGCTTTACCTGCTAATCCTGTAATTTTTGCCCTGTATTTGGTACATCTTACCCAGCAAAGGAGCTCAGTTTCGTCGCTAAACTCCGCGGTATATGGTTCTAACTGGGTTCACAAGAAGAGCGGTTGCCAAGAGCTGAGTGATCACCCCATCGTCCGGCAAGTGGCAGAGGCTGGTCGACGAATTCTGGCAAAACCTCCAAATCGCAAGAAGGCCTTAGAAGTGAATGAGGTCATGGGGGTCATCCGCCGGCTTGAACAAGGCCACCTGGGGGATATTCAAGTTGCAGCCATGTTTGCATTGGGATTCTTTGGCTTCCTTCGTTGGGACGATCTGAGCAATTTGACTGTTGATAACCTTCAGTTTGCAGATACCCATCTGGCAATTTTTCTTGTGCAGAGGAAGAATGACCAGTTCCGGGAGGGGTCTTGGGTCTTTATAGCACGCAGCGATTCTTCACCATGCCCTGTTGCAGTGGTAGAGAAGTTCTTGAAAGTGGGCAGCCACGATAGGAAGTCACAACTCTTTCGTCGGATTCTGCATACCAAAAAGAGGATGGAGCTCAGAAAGGAGCCCATGTCTTACAGTCGGGCGAATGAGCTAATAAAGCAGGAGCTGTTGAAGGAAGGGCTTGAGCCAAGTTTGTATGGAATCCACAGTCTAAGAGCAGGAGGAGCATCGGCAGCGGCAGCCCTGGGAATACCTGATAGACTCTTTCAAAGGCAAGGGGGATGGCGAAGTGAGAAGTCTAGAAATAATTACATTCAGGAGTCTCTCGAGTCACTGCTAACTGTTACTAGGACAATCCAAGGATAGGAACTAAACAAACTCTTAGGCTGTCATGGCAACGCTATGCAATTGTGTTGGAGATTTTCATATCTTTATTTGGTATAATGCTAAGATGAACATCCGGACTGGAACTGATCAGACTCTTAGGCTGTCATTGTTAAGTTTATGCTATCTGTTTAGATATGCTCCTTCCTGTGATCTAGTGTTTTATATGAGTATCGGGCAGAATCTGTAAACTCGCAAGTAACGTGCAGAGATAATCGTTTTTTCCATTTCTGCCGAGATGATACTGTCCAATTTTTAAGAAAAAGTCAGATACATTAGGTTACTTCATTTTTACCAATGTGACTGTTATTGTTGGTTTTTGAAATTTGCAGTTTTTTACTTTTTCAGCTCTATACTTTTTGCCGTTGTGGCGGTCGGCCTGGCATGGCTACCAGTGGTGTGTGAGAAGTGTTATTTTCCACTGGCTGAGTGAAACGAAATAAGTGGAAAATGTTTTTCTCACACACCGCTGGGACCTGGGAAAGGGTCATGTGACCTTTGGCGGGCAGTTGTTTTTGTTGCATCCGCCATTGCTGACCTTTTCCCACCCACCCGCCCTAAGATTTTTAGTTGGCGCGATATTTTTTGTGAGCTTTTGCCATTGTGTAATTTTTCCTTGTGATGCAGGATGTACATGTATGGTTTTGTTGAGTTTGTAATAAAGGTCAGGTGGCGGTCGGCCTGGCATGGCTACCAGTGGTGTGTGAGAAAAGGTACTTAAACATTTAATATATTACGGAATTTTTTCCCAATGTAGTAAATGCATTACCATAACCACAACAACATCTATGTTCTGGGCTTGAGTTAGTGGATTATTGTAGAATTTGACCATTTGAGTGAAAGTTATTTATCCTTTAAGCCAAACCATATTCTCCTTACTGTTCTCCAAACATTTCTTATGGAACTAGGAAGGAAAATTTGTCTAAATATCATGAAGACATCTTATTTTTGATGATCATCCTCTTTATTCTTATCACTTGAATGTTTGAACAAATATTGATAATTGAAAGAGAAATTTGATGTTTGTCACTGTCAGGGCTTAAAGGGTTAAACATTACTTCCCTGTGGTCCTATTTATTAAACTGTAAAGGTGGTTCTAACTTTTGAGTCTGTGGATGAAATCCTCAAGTGTGATCATTCAAATGAAAGCCATTGAGCAAACTGAACTTTGCTGTGCTGCTGTGTGTTATTCCGTGTTTTAGAATCTTTTTTAACTTACTTGCTGAGGCCAGGACTCTGACATGAGTGTCAATCTTATTAAAAATTGTGATCAGTTTAGTTATTGAGTGCAGCAGAGCTTTATTGTAGGCCTCCAGGGTGCTGGAACAAGTTGAAGCTTTGCACTCTTCACTGGTGCTAAATAATAAATAACAATAAAGCATAACTTATAATATGGTTCTATGAGTACAAACAAAACACTGCAGTGTCTCAGATAACTTTAAAGACAGGAAAACAATAGCTACAGGGAGGACCTCCCTGAAAACCACTTCACGTGGTGACAGCCTCCTCCATAAAGATTATTATTATTATTATTATTATTATTATTATTATTGTTATTATTTTATTATGTAATGAGGAATTGTGAAAGTCAGCAGATGTGAAACTTACAATCAGGCCGAATTTTAGCATTTGCTCTCATATTCTCTTACATTGGTCGACCTTTCCCGCCAATTGATCTTCCCACCTGAATGTTTCACTTTAAGCGAAATGAAAATAGAGCCTGATCGCAGGTTAGCAGATGTGATTCTGTATAATAACTTCTTAAGTTAACCTATAAAATTATCTGTCAGATTAGGTAGGTATAACAGGTAAAACAGCAGCAAAAATAACATTTTGTACATTGTACCTCATTTCACTGTCTCTTTCTTTTCACTAATTGCCATACTTACATTGTGTTGCAAGGAGACTCTGAATGAATTTTGTGAGATCTACAAGCTATAAGATGTCTCGGAGCATTGATTCTACATGAAAATAAATATGACTGTGACTAACCTTAACACATAATAGGGTAGGAGCTTCTTCAAGTATTCATTATAATTGTGGAAAGCTTCTGAAAAATCATGAAAACCAGGAACAGTTTCCTACAAAATAAGTTAAAGCAAAGATAAAATAATACAATAGAAGCAAAAGGTAGAGGTCACACACAGAGCAGGAACTTTTCAAACATGAAATTTCACCTTCTATAAGTTTGTTACTGCCATAGTTAAAAAAATGCAGCTGTGACAAGTCTGAAACATGCAATAAGTTAGGCTTCATGCCACTATGTGGCCATGGATAGTAATAGTCTTTTTAATATCCATGATGTGACCAAATTGCACTTGAAAGTTGGTAATAACAGCATTAACAACTTCCATTAACAACTTGCAACAACTTGCTCCCAGGTCCAGATGCAACATCCCACACTGACATCAAGCGTTCAACCAATGCATGCAAAACTTATTATTCCTGAACTACAAATGAACAGTCAATGTAAGACCAACTCAAGACCAGCCCCTTGGCTAACTTTTAAACAACATTCTTCAGACCTCCTGATCTGGAACTTTCTACCAACTAAACTAACCATAATGTTGTCACTTTTACAACCACATCTAAAGAACATAACTTAAACCTTACAACATGAAGAAACATTTATGATCCTTCATTATATAGCCCAGCTACAGTGTGCACGCAATTATCCAATTATCTCTTCTCACCATTGATATCAAAGAATCTGTCTTAACGCTGTTATAGAAGGAACCAAATGCCTGATCCACCGCTCTAAGTACAGTAGCATTTTCATGAAGGTAGCCACAAAACTGATGGGGCAAAAAATAAAGAGAGTAAGAGGAGGAATATGTAGAGGCACATTAGTGTAGTGGCCATCGCGTAGGACTTCCAATCAGATTATTGTGACGGCAAAGGTTCAAAGCTTCAAGGCTTGGTCTTTGGTCATTGTATCTTGTTGTTTCCTTAGACAAGAAACTTCATTTAACATTGTCTCTCTCTACTCAGGTGTTTAAATGGTTACATGGCTAACTGTTAGGGATTCCTAACTGAAAAGCTGGGCCTAAACCTTGCGATGGACTAGCATCCCATCCAGGAGGGAGAAGTGATGATGTTCCTAGTCACTTTGTACTGGGTATCCTGTGATGGACTAGCATCCCATCCAGTGGGACTTAGTGATGCTCCCAGTCACTTTATCCTGGGTATCCTGTGATGGACTAGCATCCCATCCAGAGCAAGGAGGGGGGATAAAACTCCTAGTCACTTTATGCTGGGTATCCTGTGATGGACTAGCAGCCCATCGAGGGGGAGTAGTGATTCTCCTAGTTGCTTCATGCTGCAGAAGACAGAGTTAAGCCCTGGCCTTGATGAGCCTTATGGCTCGTTCAATCCAGTGGATTGGAGACACAAAGAGGAGGAATGATGATCAATAGAAGAATAATTATCTGACTTTCAATATGAAGGTGTTGTTTCCCTAGACAATAAACCTTGCTCTCTATTTTCTCTCTAGGCAGGTGTTTCAATAGGGAAGTCTAACAAATGATGGCCATAAACCTGCAAGGGATTAGCATTCCATCCAGGAGATACCAGGTCCAGGGGTAGGGGAGGGAGCTACTCAGGTTAAAACTGGACCTAAAAGAAGTCCTTTTTGTCTGCACAAAAAAGGGAGTCCAAGACAATTAATGCTTCCAACTTTTGCTTTTTTAGTTTATTAAGGAAACTGATTCAATTGTCTGGAATTGAATTGAGAATCCTGAGTTATGCATGCCTTTATCAACCCTAAGAAAAGTCATGCCATTATATTCTTTCTACCCAAAATAAGTACACCAGAAAATTAATCCAAAAAAGCCCTAAATCACTAAGTTGAAACCCAAAAACGCCTTCACACCTCCCCGTCACATTATCCAGGATGTTGAAAGTAATACTTCTGCTGTCACATACTCTGTTTAAACCTCACCTTCTGTGTGACGGGGCTAATCTGCTGTTGATTGGATTCCACAAAGAATGTCTTTAATCGCTGAAAAATTTGGAAATAAATATTAAGTAAATAGCTATAGCAATCGGAGCCATTTTATAGTGATCAAATATTGCAGTAGTTCTGAATCCCATCTGCAGGTGTTTTAATTTACCTGTTCTGTATAAGTGTGGAAGTTCGACATTCCTGATACAAGTTCATGAACCAGTTCAACTGCTTGGCATATCACTTCCTTTGCTTTAACCTGGTGTCTTCGGTCATGTGTAGGCACATTAAGCTTGTTAAACTCTCTGATACCTAACATTAATCCAGGATGAAAAAAAGAGACACTGAATTGGACTGTGAGTAATGCCTCTGGGATAGCACAGCAAGGAATGAAATGAGCACACACATGAATGCCACCACATACAAGAAGGAGGAGGACAAGAGAAGAAATACTTTTCTGTGTATAACAACTAGAAAAGTTTAACATCACAAATTGTAAATATATAATGGAAACCTCATGTAAAAACTGTAACAATGGAGGAGAGTAGTAACCATGCAGAGAAAGTGTGGCGGGTGGGCGGGACAAAACAATTGACTTGTACGACAGATTGATCTGAATACGAAATAAGCCACGAACTGTGTCCTATAGGTACAAACACCACAGTGAGAAAAGTGCTTAGAGCTGATTGGCCAATGGAAAGCAGCACGTGCAAATAAACAGTTTAATTGGCTGTTACAATAGGAGCGGTGAGAGAACGCGTGACTTACGAGATTCAAAGTGGAAAGATCAAGTACACTGGAAAAATACATGCGATCGCTCCAGGAGCCCGGGCTTTCTTTGAGCTAAACATTAACTCCAGTTTATGCTAATGCAGAAACAGCCATTTTCTACAAGTGTAGCTTTCTCAAAAGCATTTTCATAGAAGAATTTTTGGAGCTGCTAAATCGTAGAATGCTGGGGTAGGATTCACAAAGCTGTCCTAAGTCAAGATGAATCCTAAGTATTGTTTCTTAACAACAGGCTTTTGTTTTCCAACAATACATAGATAGGACACATCTTATCTTAGGAGGGCTTCATGAATCCAGCCCCTGGCCTGTAGATTTGCCAAATGGTAAAAGAACTAAATGGTAGTCTGTATCCAGATGTATATTCCCTTCTTTCATCAGGACAGAACATAGTGGCAGAACACAGACATTCAAACTTGACGCTTCAACCCCCCTCCTTCTCATTTCCCCCAACACTACCTTGTTTGGTGTGACTTCATCACGGCAGAACTTTGCAGGTAATACACCAAGACATACTTACTTGTGTCATTAAATGGAAGCTTTTCTGTCACAACCTTAGAGACGTTATCTGATGGAAGAAATGTTAACAACATTACTTTGTACGTAACAAACACAGAGAAGAAATTGTGCGGCAACTACACGACATTTTCAAATGTCCCATACCCTCTAAGCCCATTCCTGAGCCAGTGATTCTCCAGTGCAATACACACATCCACAAACAACGAACCACACATTGACACTAATGATATTACCGATGTCACTGGTTAAAAAACATGAGGCAATATTTTAAAAAATATATAACAAACAAAAGACACTAAAACTAATTACGTACCCAGCCCTCTAATTGTATTTTTAAAAAATCCTCACCATATCTGGATGTCATCTCCTTGTGCAAGAGCTTGAGTTGCTGGTGGCTATGGAAAAGATAATATTACTGGGTTTTTAATTTTGATTTTAAAATCTGAAATAAATAAGGACATTCACATGCCATAATTCCATAAAGAAACTAACTTTATTCCATGCAATGTTTACAGTAAACCCTTTCAGCAGTATTCAATCATCTTTTGTCTGGTTATCCAAAAGTATCACATGGCAAACAATGGTAGGTAAAAGTAAAGCCGCACATTGTGCGATGAGAGTATTTTGCTTACCTCTTTTCTGCCTTTAAACTTGCTACTTTTAATTCTTCTTCTGTCTTATGGAGCTTAGCCTTGTGACACAATAAGAAAATGATAAATATATAAATACTTTTGTAATGAACACAGTGCCCCTCAATTTTTGCTGAAAATTTAAGATAACATATTTAGATTACCTGCCAGTTTAGATGGTACATAAATGCTGGCTTATTTTTTCACTGCAAATACAGTGTAATTGACACAAACCTCTAGCATGGCTCTTTCCTCGTGTAGTTTATCAACCACCATTCTGTGCTTTTCATTAGCTTCATCTAAAATTTTCTGGTGATCAGTTGAATCTCTAAACAAAAAGAAAAGGACAGTACCACATAACTGCTCAGTATCTTTCACTTGAATGGTAGGATTTGAACCACCTTGTACATCATAATAAACAGCGCCACTCAATAGCTTTCATTTCAGTGGTCAAATGTAAGGATTTCAAAAGTTAGAACCACCTTGTACAGCATCATAAACAGCACTGTAGGTGAGTACTGCTCAGTAGCTTTTAGTTGACCAGTCACATTTCAGGATTTCATCCACACACTCAAACAATAGCATCACCTTGGAAAATCTAGAACCACCTTTTACAGCATAATAAACAGTCCCACAGGAAAGTACTGCTCAGTAGCTTTCACTTGAATGGTTGCACTTAAGGATTTCATCCACAGACCCAAAAGTGGGAACCACATTGTACACCATAACAAACAGCACCACAAAAAAGTACTGCTCATTTGCAGTTATTTGAAAGGTCACAATAACGTTATTGTCTTTAGGATGTCATCAACAGACTCAAAAGTTATTACAACAAGAGGCGATCTGGAATTAACAGAATATGTATCTACTGTTACAATAAGAACCTTTGCCCTATATGCAAGTCTGGATCCATCAGGGGCATTGAAAACTTCAAAATAAACATCTCAAACATCACCTTAAAATAAAGGAGCTTGGTTTTTGCATTAGGTAATTTAATTAATTTAACAACAAGATATTGAATATTCTTAGTCAATTCTCACCTTTCAAATGTTTCTAATTTCTCCTGAAGGGAAAGCATTGTCCCCTTGTGTTCCTGGTTTGCTTCATATAACTGTCAAAAGAATAACTAATTAAGTAATAATTACTTTTTCGTTATAAGTACTTATGGATCATATGATGAATGTTGCATGATAGCCAAAGATAAAACTATTGCACAGAGGGATGCAAATTGTATAGATTGTCTGATTAAACTGCCGACTGGTGGTGATTTGGCAAATTTTACTAGCCAAAATGAATTTTTGTTAGTCATACTGTCAACTAAGTAAAGGAAAAATACAAAGACTCTACCAGGAAGAAGTGTTTTTCTTCATCCACTGTTTGTCGGTCATTCAGAATTCTACTCTTCTTGCATTTACGAAACCCAAATTTTACGGTTTGATTTCAAACCAGTTCACTAGTGTTTTCTGTTTATCAGTAGCCAAAATGGCCAGTTAAAATACAAAGTCCACTAATCAGCCTAACCTGAGTTTTAACCCTTTAAGCCCTGAGGTAAAAATTCCTATTCTCCTTACTGTTCTCCATATATTTCTTATGGAACTAGTAAGGAGAATTTGTCTAAACATCAAGACATCTGATCCTTGGTGATCACTTCCTTTATCTCAACACTTGAATGTTTGAACAAGTAGTGATGATGTAAAGAGAAATGTCATTTTCCTCATTCCTAGGGCTTAAAGTGGCATAGTCACGCTATTTTAGTTCACTTTGAAAATCAAAAAAATTAATATGCCCCCACATCAACGGACGCCCACAAATAATGGTCTAGTTTTGTTACCAAAGACTATAATATTACTTCACTGAAACTATTTTTTGTCGTCTGTTGCTACGAATGGCACGGATGGAAATGGACTGCAACTTGAAAACATAGGTGCGCAATGCGCGCAGAACCAATGATATTTGTTTTTTTAACAATATGGTGAAATTTGTCCTGCCAACGTACGGGTCTTTACATCTCTGGGAAGTCCCACCCTAACCCCTCAGCCCTGCCTTCCCCAGCCCCTGCCAAAAACTCTTGTGGTTATCCACTATAAAACCCGGTATGATGATCGAGCAGCGTCACTACATGACAGTTAATTATACATGACATCAAAATTGCGCGTGGGTGATGTAAAGAAACCGAAGAAAGCTGTTTGTTTCACTGTTCTTCAAAGACAACATAGACAAAAACACTCACCGTCAAAAAATATTGCATGCATAATTTAGGCAAAGGTCAGTGAAAAGTTAACAATTTTACTTCAGAAATAAAATGTAAGTTGCAGTTGAACCTTTTAATTTCTTACTTCTACCAGTGAATATCCAATACGTTTCAGAGCTCATGGATGGGTCAACTTTCGATAGGGTGCTGTTTCGACGCTCTGTGTGATTTGCGTGACACGCGACTCGCTTTCCTTTGTATTTAAAATTTGTTGGTTTTCAGACTGTCAATCAGCCACCTACGTTCTACGTATTGTCAAAACAGGAGTCTGCCATCAAATGTACGTTTCTTGTATCCACACCTAATACTCAAGTATACAAAACAGGGCATTCGAAGGAAAATTAAATAGTTCCTGTTAATCACGACTCACCAATGCAAAACACTTCAAAGCCCGGGGGGCGTACTCCCATAGTATAAGCTGAATGGGTATGTGCCACTGATAAGGTAAGAGTTTCAGTGTCCCAGTGCACACCCCCACCCACCATCTCACAGAATTTCCCCCCAGCCTCACAGAGTGTAAGGCACCACAGACAGAAGTATATCGTTGATTTTTAGGCTCTGACAGTAGCCATATGACGTCACTAACGTGATGTCATTGGCTAAAAATTAGGCTAAACTTTTCAAATTCTTTCAGCCTGTTGACATTAAATCGATATTAAATGGTCATGGTTTGTTTACTCTTAATGAAACTAAGTTAATATTTTCCTTTAAATGTTCAAACACAATGTTGGGCATGGATAAAGTTAGCTACCGATAATTTTAGTACAGTTTTGACCAAAAATCTGCGACATCCTCGTGACTATGGCCCTTTAAAGTTAACTAACCTTTGGAGAGTTGGCTACAGTTAGTCTTGAGCTGTGACTGTCTTTGGTCATCAATTGTGAATTTTAAAAGTCTACAAAATTTTTCTACACAAACACACCTCTCTCTGAAGTCTCTCATTTTCTTGAATTTTTATCTGAAGCTCTTGATCTTTCACATCATTGTCATCTGATCTTGTCATCCCATCAATTCTAGACTAAAACACAAACAGCTTCATAGGTTACTTACCACCTTATTTACTTATCTTTGCTGCATATAGCTGTATTAAGGAAAATTTATGCCCAAACAAGCAGATCTGTATGGCTAGTTCATGGCTGTTTTTCAGGTAATTGTACTATTTTGTCCCAGCTGTCATTGTTGTTGAATTGAGTTATCAGAAGCAATATGGATGCACGGAAGAGAGTGTAACTGATGAAGCAAAATTTCAGGCGGTTCTGAGAATAAGGGGAAACCAGGGGAATGAAGGGGCCATTCGCAAATAGCGATTTAACCAAAACCACTGTAAGCTGTGTAACATTCACCATTTCGTGTGTCTCCCTGAAGAAGGAAAGCTTGCTGTCCAAAATATTAGAAAAACGTACCTCTTTTTTCCTGTACCACTGTTTTTTCCATTGTCTACTTGTAGAAAAATAGCCCAGGATTTGAAAAAATATTCTTATATTTTTAGCTATTAAGCCATAAACATAATATCAACCTTTCCTCTCCTGTTCTTTCCATCATAGTCATCGAGTTCCTCTTGTAGGACAGCTACTCTCTTTGATAACTACAGATAAAACGAAAAGTCATACATCAGTGTACAAGTTTGCACACAGAACAGGGGACAAATTTGTTGTAAATATACAAATATATTTAATAGAAGTCTAATAAAATAATAAAACTGAAGAAAATACCCAGGCAATCATCAGGAAACTCACAAACTACCATGAAAACCAGCAGCATGTATGTAAAATGGTCCCTTAAGATTTAAAATCAAGGCAAAATTCTTATCGAGCATTCGCCATATTATTGACTCTTTGATCAGCCACTGACACTGTACTTGTTACAGAGGAATTTAAACTTCCTTGTTATTGTATCTTTGCGAGCAAAATTCAATACTGTTTCTTATGTTCCTTGATAACAAATGACTATCTCTTTGGAGAGTTTGACTTTGACTTGCAAAGGATGAACTTTTGTCCAAGAGAGATATTATTGAAGGACACAAAAAGCAACATTTGACAAAGTTATGCTTGGTCAATCCAAGAGGGAAAGTTGAAAGTAATTCATCATCCGTTGAAATTTTCCAATAAAAATTCATTTATCTGTTATTCAAACCTTAAAAACTATTTTAGCACTCCAGTGTTTTTTTATAGTAAACATAGACCTTCCAGTCTACGGTCTGAAAGAAACAACTGTTGGTAAAACAATGGACATCACCTGGTCATTTCTGAACTGCAGACTGTCAATTTCCTGCTCATATTTCCTAATTGACTGATCCTTTTGCCGTACAGTCTCCTGGAATACATAATCAAAGAATAGGAATTTTCATTAAGAGAATAACCTGCCAACTCTCCAGGGCTATCCGGGAGTATCCTGGATGTAGAAAAAAACTCCTGAGAAATTTACCTGTAATTTTCTAAAATATTATTAATAGTTTGCATCTCATTTTTGGCTGCACTTTCTCGCATCTTTGTCTGCTACAGAAATATCCTACAGAAACTCAGGAACTAAGTGCAATATTCAGAGTCCCATAGTGGGTGACTTTGAAGTCCTGGAGTCCTGCAATTTTTGCGATGGGGCCCAAAGCCCAAAGCCTTTATCAGTTTGGAGCAGGGAAAAAAATGCTGATTCTGGCTAAATGATGCCTTGGAATTCAGCAATGGAGCCTTACAACCCTGATTTTTCCCTCTTGGAGCCCTGGAATCCTACACCCCTTTGGGACACTGAATATTCATCATTTGGGTCTGACAAGGAACATTCCACAAATGGAAAAAAGTCTCTAAACTTCACATCTCCAGAGGTTGACACCTCAGAGAACCCAACTAGGATTTCCTTACTTGAAGTGTCTTGGTTTTTTCTTGTTCTTCAATTACAGCTTTCTTCAAGACAGTGTTCTGGGCTCTTTGCTATAAATGAAAATTAACATATTGATCACAAGAAAACCATACTCCCCATCCCCACCCCCTGCGGGTTAACATTGATAGGTACATAAGATCCTTACAAAGTACACAAAAACATGCATTTTTTGTAGTTAGAGGAACGTTCTTAGACTTTAAACTCATGTAAGGAAATCGATTAAATTTAATGTGCAATAATTCAGTCTCAAAAATAACAACACAAGCTCTTGATCCTTCGTGTAGGAAAAATAATTTCCCAACAATGATATACCTTTGCAAATTCTGCAGCCAGTTTTTGGTACTTTGCTTGCAGCGTTTGAGAGTCTGCACTCATCTTGGCCGAGTGAATGAAAGCTGGTCCACATCAGAGCAAGAAAACTTGAGAAGCCTAGTTCGAATTTCGGATGTTATTCGCGAAAGAAGGTCGCCATCTTGTTTTCCTCTTAATGTCACGTGACTTCCGGAGACCTCAAAGTCTGTTGGGAAAGGGGGAACAAAACAAATATGGCGGACTGAGCAAAAGATCTCAAATTCGTCGTATTCCTGCCCCCCTTCGAGCACCCAGGGTGATTTTTGGTTCGTCAGATAGCCACTCAGGGTAAGTGATAATATTCTGAGGCGTAAAGAGCGATATTTTCTGCTAAATTGTTGAAGAGTCGTAAGCAATTTGCGTACTTTCACTTTCAGGTTACAGCTGGAGTCATATGTGATACGCCTGATAAGCGAGGCCAGACGAATCGAAAGTGTTTTGAGTGAACTGATTTGAACGAAATGGAGAGGGATGCAAGTGCCGAGGAAGTTGAAGAAGAGTTTGTAGCTACAGATTGCATGAGAGAACCTGTAAATAGTGCACGCGCTGTTGAAAGCTCTGCACGTGCGAAAATGGAGGAAAAGGAAACCAGTGTAGCGCAAAATGCACGTGAAAATGCCGGGGAAGAAATGCAAGCTGTCGGTGGTGATGAAATCCGAGACGCACAAATGGAGAAACAAAAGAAGAAACGGAAAAGAAGGAAAAAGAAAACGCAACATCATGATTCTACACCTGCAACGTCAGCTGTTTCTGGTTGTGATGCAATAACAGGAGATTGTGATGTTACAACTCCCTATTCGACAGAACAACACAACGATTGCGCTGAAAAGGCACAAAGTTGCGCTGATTCTGGTGAAGTTTCAAAGCAGTGTCAAACAGACGGCAAGAAAAGTCGACGATCTAGAAGAAGACGCAGAAAGAGTTCTCAGCTGAGTGAAGGAACATCTGAAGAAGCTCCTCCTGTGCAAGACAACATGGCTAAAGGAGGTGACATAAACACGAGCCTTGCAGGAGACGACGATAAAGATGGGCAGCAAGATTTGCTGGTTTCTGAGAAGGCAAGTAGTGGGAAAAAGAAGAGAAACAGACGAAGAAAACCTAAGAGAGTTCATGAAGACGCCAGCCTCGAAGGAACTGGTGAAATGAGTCGGGAAAGCTCTACAAACAAAGATCTTCAAACGCCAGGTAGTGGGAGGCCTCAAGGTGAAAATAAAGGTTTGGGGACAAGAAATGTGAATCATACGACTCCAAAGTCTCATGAAAGATCGGCAAGAGGAAATTCACCGCATAGAACTCCCAGGAGTCGTGGCAATAAACGGAGACCGCTCTACGAAAAGTACTGGTCTACTGAGAACGTATCGGCTGGCTTAAAGAGAGGAGAGCTTGTTAAAGGTGTTTTGAGGATAAGCCCGAGGAACTATGAGCTTGCGTGGGTGACGGTGCCTGGACTGAAACGTGACGTGGTACTGGAGGGAATGTTGAGACGAAACAGAGCTCTCAATGGTGATGTAGTTGCGCTGGAGATTTTACCCACAGAGAAATGGAAAATTATGAAGGAGGAGTTAGTTTACAATGGTTTCACTCCAAATCACAATCATGTGAGTGTCGAGGAGGCAACAGAGAGTTTGGATGCCTTGACACTAAGCCCGGGAAATGAGGTGCAGTCTCCCGTAACACCAATTCTCCAAACGCCAGGATCAAAGCAAAAGAAGAATCACATCGACATCAATCAAGTCCCAGAGAAATTCTTGCAAAGAACAGGCAAAGTTGTTTACATCATTGAAAAGAAACACTCTCGAGTGGCTAGCGGACGTCTGAAGCCCTTCCCCCACCCTAAGGAATTTCCCGATGGATGTTTCTCCCCAATTGACAGTCGGTTGCCAAGGATACGCATCCCACGTGAGAACTGCCCACCAGGCTTCTTTGATAGACCACGTGACTTTGAAAATACGCTGTTAGTGGCGCGAATTACCAGTTGGCCAGATACCTCTTCTAGAGATTCTTTCCTAGCGATCGGCACGATTGCGAGAAGTCTGGGCGAGGCGGGTGAGATTGAACCAGAAACCGAGGGGATCCTCTTGGAGTACGGGATCGATTCAGGGCCGTTTTCAGACGAGGCTCTGGAGTGTTTACCACAGGAAACACCTTGGAAGATACCCGAGAGAGAGTTAGAGTACAGAAGAGATTTTCGGAACGATTGTGTTTTTACAATTGATCCTCTTACAGCAAGAGATCTCGATGATGCAGTCCACTGCAAGAAAACTGAAGAAGGCCGCTTTGAGGTGGGCGTTCACATCGCTGACGTGAGCTTTTTTGTTCGCCGAGGTACTGCGCTGGACGAAGTCGCTTTGGAAAGGGGGACTTCCACCTACATGGTGCAAAAAGTCATCCCCATGCTCCCGCGACGCTTATGCGAAGAGCTGTGTAGTTTGAACCCTGGAGAGGATCGTTTGACTTTCTCCGTTGTTTGGCAAATGTCTGATAAAGGAGAAATCTTAGACGAGTGGAAAGGAAGAGGGATCATTCGCTCCCGCATCAAGATGGCGTATGAACACGCCCAAGATATGATTGAGAAACCAAACAGGCAGTGGAATCTGAACGAGCTGCCTCCGATCTCAGACGGTGCGACAGGGGAAGAAATTTCTGCGCAGGTGAATCAGCTTCATAAGTTTGCAGTGCGCCTTCGTCGAAACCGTATTGAGAATGGCGCGTTGCGCCTTGATCAAGTGAAAATCCGGTTTGACTTGGATCAAGAAACCGGTTTGCCTAATGGATACCACGTGCATAAGCAACGCGATGCGAACAAGCTTATTGAGGAGTTTATGCTGCTTGCAAACATGGCGGTAGCACATCATATTTATGCTGTTTATCCAGAGATGGCGCTGTTAAGACGCCATCCCAAGCCCCACCAGAAGCAACTCGATGATCTGATCGAGTTATGCAAATCGTTTGGTATCGACTTCAACGGGACCTCATCCAAGACCATCCAAGAGTCTCTTGCACAGTTTCCCCTGTCCTCTCCCGAGAGGGAAGTTTTGGTCAATTTGACCATGCGACCAATGAAGAACGCGGAGTACTTTTGTACAGGGTCCGTAGAGGAAGACGAATATGGACACTACGCTCTGAGCGTACCTCTATACACGCACTTTACGTCCCCGATCAGAAGATACCCGGATTTAGTAGTGCACAGGCTCTTGGCCGCAAGCCTCGGCATAGATGAACCTCTGAACCAAGGGCCCGACAGCATTGATGTTCTAGCACAGCACTGTAATGATCGTAAACTCGCCGCCAAGCAAGCCAGTGAACTGAGCAATGATATGTTCTTTGGTATTTTTGTGCGTGAAAGCGGTCCTCTTGAAGAAGACGGCATAGTTTTGAATGTCATGGACCAGTCTTTAGATGTTTTGGTACCTGAACTGGGTGTGGTTAAGAGGGTGTACATGCAGTTCTGCCCCGGAGTGAAAAGCTTTGCGTTTACCAAGGGAGAGAAGGGAAAACCGAATGAGTTGTGCCTGCTTTGGAGTGTCAAGCTCAAATCGTGTGATGACACTTACGATGAGGAACAAGTGTTAAAGATTTTTCACCAGGTGCGAGTGATCTTGACCACTGAAAGCGAAACGGAGACCAAAACGCCGAATCCGTTCAAAGTTATGGCCAAACTTGTTCCAAAACTGAACTGTGGAGACGAATATTACATTCCGACAACTCCAGCAGTTAACAAGTCTCTCACGAAGAAAAAGACTGCTGCCAACTCTGCAGACGTAAGTCTTCCGAAAACTTCCGATGATATCCGAAAGAAGCTTTTTGATTCGGAACAGGTCCCGGAAGCATCTCGTGGTCCTAACGTCATCTTCGGGTCCGAAGGAGGGGATGGCGTCAAGAATTGTGAAGCAGAAGAAACAGCGTCGCTTGGTTCTGATGATGTTATTGTAGAATCCGAAGAGACAAGCAACTTACCAAATGCTAACGATGAGTCTACGAACGTTGCCGAAGATGAATCCGATGATGTTATTGTGGAGTCCGACGAGGGGAATGACAGTCTGCAGAATGTAAACAACGAATCCACGAACAAAGCCGACGATGAATCTGATGACGTCATAATCGAGTCGGAGTCAGACGCCGACTAAACGACTTGTCAAAACATTAAGTTTAATCGTAGAACTTGCACTGTCAAGAATTGTCTTGGTAGATTTTATTATGACCTAGTTTTATTTATTATTTTTTCAACTGGGGCACATCTTTTAGCTGAAGAAATGAACATAAGTGAATTTTAATATTCATTCGTTAATCAATTGTAATTATTTATTAGAGCAGTTTTCAATAGCCCTTTTCATAGTTACCTTTTCTCATTTGCATGACAATGTATTTGAACGTGAATGTGAGGCAATTTCGGGCAATTTTGCACTTTTTGCGTGAAATTGCCTCACGTCCACGTTCAAATACATTGTCATGCAAATGAGAAAAGGTAACTGTGAAAAGGGCTATTGAGTGTCGAAAGTAATTACATTTTGCTTTGGTTTTGCTTTACCTCGCTCTGTGATTGGTTAAAAAATCTCGCGCCACTTTCTCGACCAATCAGAAGTAAAACTCAAACCAATCCCGACTTGCTCGCACGCGTTTTCCCGCGCTTGGCGCCGGTTACATGTATTTTCTTCGAGTTCTGATTGGTTCATTGGGTAATTTGTGTTTGTTGTGCTTGGCTTGGGTAATTACTTTGGTTTTGGTTTTACGACACTCATGAGAAAAGGGCTCTATGTGTGGTACAGAATTAATTTGTTTTAAAACAATAATTTTATCTGAACCATAAGCCCTTGCCAAGAGAGGCAAAAGTCTACCATTGAAAAATGTATTTCGTAGCAACAAGATTGATTCAAAATAAAAGATGGTAGCACAAATGGGTTCGAAATTTTGAGGGGAAACGATCGAGATCTAAGAATATGAAATAGCGACAGTGATTTTCCAAAGACGTACGGAAAGCTAAATGGGTTCCGGCTGCGCAACATGTTACACACTAGTAGAAATTTGGATTCGTACCCAGGTGCTTCTTTTTTCACGAGACCAATTGGCTATTTACATGTACAAAGCGCGGAGGATTTTAATTCAGGACCACCGGAGAAAATTCAACAAAGGCAGGGAGGAGCAGTCCCGTCTTCGGGCCTTTACGCGCTTATCTAGTGACAGCGTGAGGCTTAAGACCCACCACAAATCGACGGGTGACGTCACATTTAATTTCCCACCGAGGGCGACTGGAAACGAGGCTGAGGGGGGAGCATTCGAACCCAGGTGGACCGAATTACAAGTAATAACAAAAAGTCCAGCGGTCTAACCACTAGGCGACGCTGACATCCTCTAATGCCCCACCTCGGTATTGCGGCCACTTTTTGAGGGCCGGACAAAAGTTCATGCAGTCGTTTTCTTACCTGAAAATATCTCATTTTTGTGACAACACCACATGCCTTTAAGGTCATTCCCCTGTATTGCATTACGCATCCTTACTGCGCACGATTTGTTGCGCCATTAGCGCGCGCACGCCCAGGGAGTAATAGGTTTCCTATGAGGCTAAGCTCAAAAGAGAAAACATGGAAAAGAATAGTTATTTACTCTTAAGCAAGCGTGGGGACCTATCTTTTTTTTCAAATATTTTTAACCTACCATTCATTCTCTTTTTGTTCGAAGAGTTAGAAAAAAAACATGTTGGAAAAAAAATTATTACTAGAAACGCGTTGCTCACGTAGATCAAATCACGACCTCGAAAACACGCACGTAAGGAAGGTTTTAAGTCAATTTTGTCTGATGCTTCGAGCATCTGCTATAAAACTTCTAGTAAATTGTTCCTTGTTATCGATATTTTACATCTAGTACATTGTTTCAAAGTTTGCTTTAATCATGTACTTCCTCTACCTACGGAAAGTGGCGTAAACTGATCAAATAAACAAGTGTTCGTTAGGCGAAATTGCAAGGAATGATGGGGTAACTTGAGACGATGATATCTCGTAAACGAACACGGAAACCTATTCTTTTTATTTTATTTTTCAAAACATTGACCGACAGATAACAACTTGTGAAAGTTTGCCAAAAATCCTATGTTAAATTTTATTTCGGGGGAATGACCTTAAGGCATGCCGGTGGTGGTTCCAACAAATCTTTCGTTGCGGTAGTTTTCATTTTCGTCTTTCATTTCACGACTGTCGAGCTTAGTTTGCATCTCGTGTCACGATGTACAGAGGATTAAAACCACTGAAAATAGCGATACAGGAAATAAGCCAAGCAAAGTAAGAAAAAACAAGAAAAGTTTTCTTTCCTTTTGAGGAGTTTCCACACGGTTAGCTCATTTGCACTATTTGAAGTAAACAACACAAACTTATCAAAACCTAAGTCTACCTTAATTAGGTAACAGTAAGCAACACTAAGGGTATGGTATAATATTTAATAACTTCTTATCAACACAAGAGAACGACGGAAGAAAGTGAAACTCTTGATGACGGCATTTTAAATCATCATTCTTTTTCCCCGTTATTTTCTTTCAACATTTAAGTGCCCCATGCACGTCATTGTAAGCCAAGAGTTTTTCTTTTTACATGGTGCACCTGCACCAACACTTGGCAAGACGGCAAACTATTGCTAAGTATCGATGTGGATGTACATGCTGATGTAGATTATTTACAGGAAAATTTGCCCATACACCAGTCAAAGTTATTATACAGGTTTACAGGTAACCGGTAATGTACAGTACAGGTTTACAGTATAGCACAGGTTTTAATGTACAGGTTTACAAAGAACAGGTAATGCACTATTTCAGAGACACCTTAAAAAACGCGTTGCTTATTTCCATACCCCGTCGGATACCCACGCGTGCAGGCTAACTTATGCTTTCCGTCTCAACTAATTTCCATATCAAAGGTTTTGTACCACAAGCATCGCTTAGTAGAGAGCAAATGTTGCTGAGTACAACTTTGTTTTACGAATGTTTCACGGCAATCAGACGTTCTTCAGCAAAATTTAACATTGTTCGACATCTTTCAGAATCATTTGATGTCCTTTAACAGGGTGCCCAAACGCGGTTGACCTTTTGAATTCAACAATGTTGAACGGTATTAAATGCAAATGTTGAATTCATTTTATAGCCAGGGCCTTACTGCCATTTTCACAAACACACGAACCGTGAAGTTCATTAAAACTCACGTAGCTGCGGGGTGTTAGAGGCTAACATTTCGGCTTAATGGTCGGATGCCTTGACCACTGAGCTACTGGGAGACTGGTGCCGAGCTACGTCATATTTACAAGATTCATTATCACACGATTCCTGTATACTACTGGGAGCTGAACAATGTCAAAAGCGTTCTGTGTAACGATTACGAAGAAAATGTTGTAAGGTTTGAGCTAGGTCATGAGATAAGAAAGATCAATAACATTCCACATGTCACGAGCGTGGGACAAAGCGTCTGTAAGTTCACATGATACCAGAATGAGCTTCATTCCGGAATGAAGTTCATACTGCATTCACATGACAAAATCGACCGGCTCAGCCTAAGAGGATCTTGCGCGCGCGGTTTTCGCGCCAGTTCAAAACCAAAAAGGGCGCAAGTTTTGCGCGACATGTCACGCATGCGCCACTCGTCCCAGACTACACGGTTTGCGGTTTCATCCCGGAACGGATTTCGTTTTCAGTTTACATGATACCAGAATGACATGTCTTGCCAGAACGAGAATTTCATTCGGGTTGAAAACCGGAATGAACTCATTCTGGAATGACTTGTGCGGGAATGAAATTTCGTTTCGGTGTCATGTAAACAGATAAGAGAAATATATGGGGGTGGAAAGAACTGCTAAAGGCAAAACCACAGCGACAAACCAGTGAGGAGCGCCGGATCTTGTGTAGACCTGGATCAGTAAAAATCTTGAAGACGAAAGTAAACAACAGTAAACTGATCCTTAAAAAGAAAAGAAAAGTGAATTCACTTTTCTTTTTTAGCCCCCGAATAAAGGTTTGTTTTGCAAACCGAAATATCGGGCAAATATATTACTTTATTTCATTTCTGTTTCCATTTTAGTTTCTTAATCTTCTCGCCGTAAGGGTGGAAAGAACTCGTTCTGGAATGAAAGTCATCCCGGTATCATGTGAACGGCCCCTTAAAGGTAACTAGGAAGTGTCGCATAGACTGGACAGTCAACTTACAAGGTAACACAAGTTACTTTGAAATGAAACAGTTTTCCGAGCGTGCCGGCCTTAGATCCATAAATAACTATAAATATTCCCCCCAATTCTTCCGGCACCCCTAATCTTCAATTTTCTACAAAGATTTTGGTTTTATTATGTTTTAATGTCGTCTTGATCATCTGTTTTTCCACCCGCCTGGTCCCATTCGCTCTGCAGTTCTGATGCAACTTCAGTGAATAGTCGGTCCCAGTCCCACCGCTTGTCCTCCTGAGAGCAAAAAGGTAAAGAAGATAGTTTAATCGTAAAGTCAAAACGGTCATCGCATTGTCTGATCATAATCAAAACAGACAAAACAACATCACAATGAACCAATCAAACTCGAAGCAAAAATCTCAACCCCTGCCCATCGCTGGAGAACGTACAACCGGTGATGAGTATTTGGGTTTGTCTAGCCTGGGAAAACAGCGGACGTTTCACGAGGTCGCCACTTGAGCCCTCGCAAAACGACGTCTAAGTAACAAGCGCAGAAATTCCATACTGATGACGTGACACTACCCAGATCTTGGTAGTGTTTCTGATTGGTTAAAAGAAAATTCCATCCAATCAGAAGCACTACCAAGATCTGGGTAGAGACACGTCATCAGTATGGAATTTCTGTGCTCCTTACTCAGACGTCGTTTTGCGAGGGCTCAAGTGGCGACCTCGTGAAACGTCTGCTGTTTTCTCAGGCTAGGGTTTGCCATTCTAACGGTTTTCTTCGGAATAAAAACACTTATTTTCAGCAATAGCTCTGCTCTCCGTGACAACTTAATAGTTTTAACTTCAGCTATATGACAGACAGTAGAAAACGGCTCTGCTAAGAACTTAATCTGACCAACTAATCTTGTATAGTAGTAGGTATCACACAGAACTACCTCAAATACTTCAGTTTCTGGCGACAAAACGTTTGTGAGAAGTTTGAGGTCGATTTCCCCATCCTGAAAAATAGAGAGAGAAGAAATGTCATTATTAATATTTCAACCATTAGCATTAACACACGCAGACCATTGATTTCCCTTAACTTTCCTTTTCTTCTCAGGGGATCCAGTCAACGCCCGTTTTAGTGCACTATCACACTTATCACTTAATCACTATCTTTTCCTGTCAAAGGAGTGTGGGAAGATGGATCATATGCACCCCAAGATCCCCCTGTGCACCCTAGTATCCCCCCTGTACACCCTAGGTTCCCCTGTGCACCCTAGGTTCCTCTATGCACCCTAGTATCCCCCTGTGCACCCTAGGTTCCCCTGTGCACCCTAGTATCCCCCTAGTATCCCCCTGTGCACCCTAGGTTCCCCTGTGCACCCTAGTATCCCCCTAGTATCCCCCTGTGCACCCTAGGTTCCCCTGTTCACCCTAGTATCCCCCTAGTATCCCCCTGTGCACCCTAGGTTCCCCTGTGCACCCTAGTATCCCCCTAGTATCCCCCTGTGCACCCTAGTTTCTCCCTGTGCACCCTAGGTTCCCCTGTGCTCCCTAGTATCCCCCTCTAGCTTCGCCACCAGGCGTAAAATAATGGACAAAAAAAATTTCGCAGAAGTTTGGACGTAGAAATTTCAGCATCTGATTACCGATTCAAAACACTTACCAGTAAATTAACATTGAAAAGGGCTGACTGTTTCTGAAAATAGCTATCAAGTTCCTTGTAGGTTGCTACCCTGTTCACTTGCACGCTGTGAACAAATAAAAGACTTCAATCAATTAAAAGCATTCCGTGACTTGCTTTATCCAAGAGCATTGCAATTAGCAAGCGGTATATTGAATACCGTGTGGCACGAAATTTTTGCGGGAGTTTAATTTTGCGGATTGGCGATTTTTTGTGTTTTGCGGGAACTAATTTTTGCGATTTGAAAAGACTGGTTTTTCTTGCTGGGAATTAATTTTTGCGATTTTCTGGAAGTCACGTTCAAATGGAACTAACAACATTTTCGTTTTTTGTTTAAAGTAAAGGCCCACTAAGAGGAATCGACATATAAATAGGAATGTCACTCTATTACACTACAATGGATCGAAAATAACTAGGATGCCACTTGATGTATTATCCACCGAGTTATCTATGGCATTTTCTCCTTCAAATCAGTATGTTTTCATATAATTTCTACAGTGGAGTAAATTTTTGCGGCGAAAAAAATTGCGGTAATTTTATTTTGTGGGAACTTATCTTTGCGGATCGCGAAAAAAACCGCAAAAATTAGAACCCGCAAAAGTTTAGTGCCACACGGTACTCAAACAGAAGAGAGTCTTTAACATCACAACTTAATTGACAGACCATTAATTACATAACAACGTAATTGATCAATCAGGACAATAACCAGGGATAAGATACCATCAACTGACGATCCACAATTCAGTTTGACTCTGATGATGACTTTCACACAGGTTGTTGAAACGTCAGTCAACAGGAAGTTTAAGCAACCTCGACGGCAACGCAAAGGAAAATGTCACCTTAAAATGACTTCAAAATCTTTTATTAAACTTCTTCGGGATTATTCCCACTCGTTTAATCTGTCTAATGTAGCCGAACTATCCAGGAGCTGAATTAGTAAGGACGGCGTTACATTTCAGGAAGAAAAACGAAAATTCACCGTCGTGTGTTCACGTTCTACACAAAACTTTGAATTTGGTCATGTCGCGTTGTAGCTGAGCACAGAACGGCAAAGAAATGCACCAAAAAGTATAACACACGTGCAGAGTCATTGTTTTGCTAATTAAAGCTTTTGTTTCGTGACATTCTGACATTCTCGTTAGCCATCGCCGTCGTGTTTCCTTAAGCTCCCTAATGTCACTAAAAGTCCTTTTCAGGACTAACACTCACCTGAGCGATCCTACACAACCTACACTGTACTTAGGATGTGCCACAGTACGGTTTTGTGGAAAAGTATGACATTTCTATAAGTACTGTTTCAGCAAGTCCTTCAATGTTTTACGAAACATTTTTAGTTTGAGCTTTCAAACTGCTATTGGAATAAAACTCAAGGGCGAAGTAAATAGGAGAAGGACCCTCAAAAGGTCAGTGGATTTGACAGAGATCCAGAGATATTCTGCAAATAGACAGGCACGAAATAGGCAATGGATTTTAGAGGTCGGGAGTTAAAATGGCTGTGGAACCACTGGAATAAAGTCCAAGATAACAGTAAAAAATCTGCCAATCATGAATCACCTGGGCGGGGCTGCAATCTGTGTCATCATGTCTTCCTCTTGTACATCCTCCAGGTCAGGGATCACAGGAATATCTGCCAAAAAATTAGTAAAGTCATGACAGTGGAAGATAGGTAAGGTTGTTATAAGAACAGCCCCCGGATATGAGTGAGCATGTGCTCTGATTGGCTCCCTGTTAACAGGATATTTAACATATTATTAACATATTATTATTCACCAAAGGCGAAGTGAACAATGTTTGCTGAGCCTGAGGAGAATAATATTGTTCGAGGATAATTGCTCAGGTGATTATCAGAGCAAATGCTTTTTCTTTTTTCTTTTCTCCAGAAACATCAAAAATCATGCGGTGGCCATTTTGAAAATTAGTGCTTCTCAGCTTCAGTATTATAATCACCTCGTGCTGGGTGATTATAGCAAGATATGATGTAATCCTCGACCAATCAGTGTGCACTCTTTTCTATAATCACCTGAGCAATTATACTAACAGCTGTTATTATATAGACAGCCTCTGGATATGAGCAAGCACATGCTCTGATTGATTCCCTACTAATAGGCTATCAGTTGTTATTATAGAGACGCCCCTGAATATGAGCAAGCGCACACTCTGATTGATTCCCTACTAATAGGCTATTAGTTGTTATTATATAGACAGCCTCTGGATATGAGCAAGCACGTGCTCTGATTGGCTCCCTACTAACAGGCTATCAGTTGTTATTATATAGACAGCCCCTGGATATGAGCAAGCATGTACTCTGATTGGCTCTCTACTAAAAGACTATCAGCTGTTATTATACAGTCAGCCCCTGGATATGAGCAAGCACATGCTCTGATTGGCTCCCTACTAACAGGCTATCAGTCATATCCTACAAGTAGAGAAAGGACCGTCTATGCAGTAAATTATATAACAATGTTTAGATGTAACTTGGATCTTACCACCATCGTCATCATCTTGTGTGACAGAGTTGTCCATTTTGAGTCTTTCACTAAACAAGAATAAAAGAAAATAAGTGCAATTAATTAGTAAGATTAACTTGCATAAGCTGCACTAATAAAATAATGTTATACAAATTTTAAATCATACTCATTTCAGTCTATTAACATGACCAAAAACCCAAAATCTTACTCTTCTTCTACTTGAAAGGTTTCCACATCCCTTCTCCTGTCAAGCAAAGAAAATACAATTGTGAGAAGAATTCTTACTGATAGTACAAAGATTGTGTAGTTTTGAAGAAGAATTTGTTCATACCCTTTCTTTTTCTCCTTTGGTGTGTCATCTGCCCAGCCTCCTTGTCTTCTGGATGGCTTTGGTGGAGGCTACCAAAACAAATCAAGGATTAAAATGTATTCAGCATAGATTTTTCTCCCTTGGTGAGAGAGAGGTACTCTCATGTTAAAGCCATGAAGGTAAATGCCATCCTAAAAGGTATGGTTATTGGACCCAGTTTCATAAGGTGTAGTAAGATTTTGCCTGCTGTTCTGAAAATATAACAGCAGTATTCACTTCTGCTGGACTGGTCTCAAAATGAGGAAATTTTTTAGGTTTTTGAAACACAGCTGACTCCCAATAACTCAAACCTTGAAGGGACGTAGAAAAAGGTTCAAGTTACTGAGGGTGAAATTATGAAGAAAATCATGACTTAAAGTGAAAACAAAGTAACTTCGAGCTAGCGAGGTATCGAGGGTCTGAGTTATCGGGAGTCAGATCAACTGTAGGTATGAAAAATCACACACACACACGTACCCAAACTTTGGTCTGACTAAAGTGTGCTGTTTTTCAAGAAGCATATATAATATATGAAGCATTAAAGACATTCTTTCTCTTACTTGTTGACGTTCATTTGTAGCTGCAAGGTTATCAGTTTCAACTGCCATATCTCCTAGAGAAGCATCCAACACATCTTCATCGGTATCTTGGTTGGACTGGATATTCTGTGCTGCTCGTCTGCCCTGCCGGACTTCCTGCACAGAACATACATAATGTCTTCATCAGACTAATTAGCCCTCAATCAACATGCAAATTCTCCTCATTGGTCTTCTTGTATTTCGCACAGTACTAGTTGAGAGAAGTTTTAAATGGATTATCTTTGGTATCTGATTATTTCCTCTGTTCTCTTGACTTTCAAATTTGATGTATTTGTTTGATATTAAGAATCAATAGAAAGAATGTAATAAGAAACTTTTTGTTTTTGCATTTTTTAACATGTTTCAGCAGGAAAATGTGAACACAGTCAGGTATTTTGCAGGTGTAAAGCAGTTCACCCAGACAAACATAAGTTAGAAATGAAAAGGTTGTAAGAGCTGAATAGATGTACAATGGTACAACTTTGAATGTAGAATTTACAATAATTTCCACTGTACTACTAGTTAGCAATGTTATAATGAGTCAGTATTGCAATGACTTTGTTATTTGAGTTCCAAACAAAAAGTGAAATACATTATTTCTTGTTATTAGACTCTATCTCTAACCTTGGACAACTAAATTTATGTTTGGACAGGAAAACTAGACTCACACTCATGCATTGGATAAGTTGAAGTCAAAATTTTTTTTCTTAATTCCCCTGAGAATGCTATTAAGTAGGATCTTATCAGGATGCTAGGTCAGGATCCTACGAGATCCTTTTAGGGTCCTAGTAAGTTTCTACGCAGAATTTCTACCAGAGTCCTACTAACAGATCAACTGAGAGACTTGTTGAATGTGGAACCCAAAAATGGCCACCACTTATTGGTCAGCTCAGCATGCTGGGTAAACTGGTTGAGGCAGACCATTCACAAGTACTGAGCTGTTTCTTATGGAAATCACTTGATGAAGCATAATATCTTACTAGGAACTTAGGCACAAAAATATGGAAACAATAAGGCCTTATAATTGCATACTTGTGTCCTGAGTTTTGGACAGATGAAGGAAGCTAAACTGAAAATGGAATAAGCTTAAAATTAATAATAAACTAACTGAGCCAAGATGTTAACATGCACTGTCAAGCAAAAACACCGATGTACATGTAAGCATAATCAGGAAAATAAATATGTCAAAGTATTAACAGGTGAAATTACATTACAATAAATTACATTAGAATGTTACCACATCAACATCAGAAGGAAAAGGAATGAGCAAGAGTTGGCCATCAGTGATTGTATTATTCACATCAGCAGGCTACTCAGAAAAACAAAACACAATCAGAAGTTAAGCTTGGAAAAGAAGGTGCAAAGGTAAGATCAAAGAGCAGAATAAAAAGTAAAAAGAAGTTTATAATTACTAAATGTGTTAATCAAAAAAGCGCAACTGTATAACTGTATAACCAACTGTATTAATGGTCCCTTTCAGTTCACTGCCAATCCTTTTAACCGCTTCAGCAATACTTTCACACGGTACTAATTCGATAGTGCCGCTAAATGGCTTTTATTTGTATGGACACAATTTAGGATTTCATATACAGACTCAAAAGTTTGAACCATCTTGTACAGCATAATAAACAGCACCAGAGGAAAGTACTGCTCAATAGCTTTCATTTGAATCATCATACTTTAGGATTTCATCCACTGACTCAAAAGTTTGAACCATCTTGTACAGCATAATAAACAGCACCACAGGAAAGAACTGCTCAGTAGCTTTCACTTGAATACTTAAGGATTTCATCTACATACTCGAAGAGTTCAAGTTAACTTTAGAAGGGAAAAGGCGGTAAAAGAAAATGTTAACAGCAAACAAAGAACATTGTAAAGGCACTGGAAAGGACAAGATTGTGCAGTAGAAGTAGTGCTACAGCAGTCTTGTCAGACAGAGAAAGAACACCATTCAAGACTTGATCCAAGAGAGAGAAAATGAGGAGAAAGCTAGAACATCACCAGAATGCATGAGATGTATTGGGTTATTGTTTGGATAAATCAGAGGCTTCATCACTGTTGAGGCAGGAAGATTAGAGTTAACACTGTTAGTTGCCATAAAAAAATAAACAATTCCACATTAAGAAACAATTATTTCAAAAATGTGTTTTACTATAAACATGCTGTGAATCAAATTTTTTTATCAATTACTGTCACCTTCTAGGAGTGCATAAATACAGACATAAAATGCTTGTAAGATATAGGTAACTTTAAAATGCACAATTAACCTTTTATTATTGTGCAGTTCCAGAAAAATATAAACTCCCCCCCCCTTGTAGATTTTTTGTTTTGTACCCCCCCCCCCAACTCCCCCCAAGAAATTCCAGTTTAGCTTCATACATTGCTTCTAAAATTTGAGCTTTTAACACCCCCCTTCCCCCTAGGAATTTCCGATGACCTTCCATGGGCTGGGTATGGATTTTTTCGGGAACTACACATTTTAAAGAAAAACACTTAGCCTGTGACCAGACTGCTTGAGATTTACGAGGTTAAATTGTTTCAAGAAATAAGACATTCACCACCAAGGCAGGAGCAAAATAATCCATGTTGAGAAATAATATGATTATTTGAAAAATATTTTTAAACTAACTATATTTAATATAATTGTTTAAGAAATTTTATAAATACAGTAGCTAATTTTCAGTCACCTTGTAGGAGTGAAAATACTGACTGTCATAAAATCCTTAATATAGATGTGGGTAACTTTTAAATGCATTAATCTTTCCTTATTTTAAGGAAAAATGATTGGCCCCAGAATGTTTTGTTTAAAATGTAGATCTTTTAACTGTTTTAACACCCCCCTTCCCCCTAGGAATTTCCGATGACCTTCCATGGGCTGGGTATGGATTTTTCGGGAACTACACATTTTAAAGAAAAACACTTACTAAAAATAGCCTATGACCAGACTGCTTGAGATTTACGAGGTTAAATTGTTTCAAGAAATAAGACATTCACCACCAAGGCAGGAGCAAAATAATCCATGTTGAGAAATAATACGATTATTTGAAAAATATTTTTGAACTACTATATTTAATATAACTGTTTAAGAAATTTTATAAATAACTAATTTTCAGTCACCTTGTAGGAGTGAAAATACTGACTGTTATAAAATCCTTAATATAGATGTGGGTAACTTTTAAGTGCATTTAATCTTTCTTTATTTTAAGGAAAAATGATTGGCCCCAGAATGTTTTGTTTAAAATGTAGATCTTTTAACTGTTTTATGTTTATTTTTGTTAAAAATATTTAAAGAATTATAATAATCCTCAGTTATTGATGTAGTTGCAGTTTAAGTATCACATTTTTAAGAATCTGTTTAAAACTTTATAAAATTCAATGTCTTTTTTTTAATACCTTGGCCATATCCTTGTTTGCCTTTAATTCGTCTTTAAGGTGTGGTTTAGGTTCAAAGGAATTGTTATCAGAGGATGCAGATGAATGAAGTTCAATATGAGAAAGAATATCAGTCCACTCAGTCAGCTGCTGAATTCCACTAACTCTCCTGTACACAGAATAAAAAGTGATTAAAGAGACTAGAGAAAAGATGCAGACATTAGTAGGAAGATTGCACAGTGATCCTGTAAACCAAACCTTGAGGATTCTTAAGTGAAATGTGATAATAGGTATATTTTTTCCTCTGTGATTTGTCATAAAAAAAAATAAAAATTGTACTAGAGGTACATGTCAAATAAATGAAACACTTAATACTAATACTTGACAAAGAGACATGCACTTTTCTGTAAAAGAAAACCTACTTGGCTAAGTGCAAAGTTGACAAGTCATGTTGAAAAACTTAGGTCTGCAAGTAATCTAAAAATATGTAAGGCAGTCCTGTTGTAAAGACAAAAACCTAGAAAAGAAATCACTCAAGGACTTTCAAAGGAATACGCTTCTATATATTAAATTGAATTTTGACCTACATGTAAACATTACCAAAGAATGACGATTATTATTATTATTATTATTATTATTATTATTATTATTATTATTATTAATGCTGTACTATGTATGACAACAAACCTCTCAAGAAGGGCAATCTTCTCTGGCCAGACCTTATAATCCACCGTGATCAAGATATTTTCAAGGGAAAATGTGTGGCTTTTTTTTTTGATGATGGCACAAAATTTTCTGACAGAGTTCTTTCACGAACAGGTCATACAAATATAAAGGTCTTATAAAAGCATAACAGTAATTAAAAATTAAAGTTGTAGAAAGTAATTTACTTTAGGCTTAGCATTGCATTAGTTCATGATCATTCTGTCAATTAAACTGTGCAATCAGAACTCAGATTCTCACCTTTTAACTTACTGTGTACCAGTATAATTTGAGATACACACCTTCAAAATTTATATATTTTAATCTTCCCATTATTCCATGGCTATAAATGTGAGATAACTTAAAGTAAAGCTTTGAAATATTTAAGACATTATGTAAATTTGCAACAGAATAACAACTGCAGCTGATGATGAAGCTGTGATCCTTGCAATCTTACATGTACTTCAAGCCAGACTGCTTTGTACATTATTTTGTAAATAAAAGAACAGACAATAAAACAAGCAATTGTCTTAAGTTTATGTCTGAATATGAAAATAAAACTGAAGAAATAGTGCAGACAGAAAGGGCAGATGAATTCAAGAGGCCATATTTGCCATTATTTATATTTGACAGCACTTTTTAGTCTTTAACTTTTTCAAGTGGGAAAAAATTGATCTTTTATTTATTGACCAAGTCAAGGCTATATAAGTACAAAAATTGTCCACATGACAGCCCTTTGGTTTGATTGCTCACTGTACAAATAAAAAAACCATGAACACTTTTAACTCCAATTTGTCAATTTTGTGGCGACCTACAGTATTGTGCAAAAGTAATGCAAACGAAATGCGACGAAATACGCGAACATTTGACAAAAATAAGCGAACTTTCATTTAATTTGGAGTGATATTTCGACGATATTTCGGGAGACCTATTGTTTGCGTGACGACGATATTTCGCCACATGCTGCGATAGTTCAAGCAAAATTTCGTGGCACTTGGTAGCTGTGCCAGCGAAATTTTTTACCTGCTACAGTCGGCTGAAGCATTTTGTTTACACTACATTTAGCGCAACTTCACACGTAATAATTGTCACGAAACAAACATTTCTTTCCTAAGTGAGTTTGAATATAAATAGATCGGCGACCTTCCTGTTTTTTTGTTTTTGTTTTGTTTTAAGTTTAAGTTTAACTTTTATTTCACAGAAATTGTTTTCAAGTCTGATTAAGACTGGAATAGGGCATTCTGGCATGGACCTTCCAGCTGTATGTTTGGAAGTTACGTCAATCGCTGCTGCGCTTTTACAGCTGTATATCACTGTTCAAAGTTCCTTTTTATTGCCGCAAATTTTTGCAAGAGCAATTTTTCATTTGACCTTTCGAAATATCGCACAATATTTCCACAAAATTTCGTTTTGGGGACGAACTTTTGCCCGTAATTTCGCTCAACATTGCACGAAAGATTGTGCAAACTAAAATTTTGCAAGAACAAAGACTGTAATTCGTCGAATTTCGTTTGCATTACTTTTGCACAATACTGTACCTGCTAGCATAGCGATTTTTTCCTGAGGGGAGGAAGATGGCTGTACACAGGCTACTCACCAGCAAATGAGAGCTCAAACCACAGGAAATTTAAGCAACAAACGTAATGCTCATTTTTTTCCCAAAAGATTTTTAAAAGATTTCAGATTCACATGGCAAGATATTTTTAAATAGATAATGAAGTTACAGCAGTCTCTACTATGCTCACAAAAGCATTTTAATGGTTGTATTTTTTTCTTTTTAGTTATCATGAACATGTAAAGCCTGTAGTGAAATGAGATCAGGAGCTAGTGAGTCGAAACCATTTCACAGTGGATGTCTATAGAACTGCAGAGAGTGAATGGCTAAGTTTTAAACAGCCAATCAAGAGAGACAGACAAACAGATAGACAGAGACCAAGTTCTTATCGACTTGAATCAAAATGTTCAACAGCTTCCCTAGGACTCCAGAGGTCAGTCAGAGGTCAGTTGTACATAGTAACATTGGACTTTTGACAATAATGTTTGGTATCTTCTGCTCTGTTTATTGGTCACTTTTCTTGCAAGTTGCCAGGTTGGAGTAGCCAAACTGTAAGCTTACTTCTTCCTCTCTTCAGTTATCAGTACTTACATATATAATATTGTGGGATACAGACTTTACTCTTACTGAGCTCTAGTTCTGTTATTAGCCTCATGAATATCATACTTATTTTATTTACAGTTATCATGGATATCTAATTGCAATTTTAATGCTGCAAGGGAAAAGCTCATGCAATGGATGCATTAAGTTGTTTATACTGTCTTTTAAAAGTTGTATACACTCTGCTTTATGCTGTTGCACAGCAGTTCAAAATCACAATCAACTTTCCATGGATATACCATAAAATCACAGCAAAAATTGATGGTAGTTTACAAACGAGGTTTGAAATTGCACTTAGCATTGCTGCAGATTTTATATGTGATTCCAGGAATACCCATTCCCCTATTGCAAGATGATTCCAAAGATTATTTATTTTTGAGGGGGAGGTGGTAGGGGGGCCAAACTTTTAAAACGAAAGTATGAAGATGAACTGGAATTTCCAAAGGGGGGGTGGGAGGGGGGGGAGAAACACCTCCAGGAGGTGCAGATGTTTTCTGCAACAGCAAATTGCTTCAAGCTCCTAAGTGCATATGTTCTGCGAATCTCAGGTCTGGTACGAGATATTCAGGTTTCTTAAATAAATTGCCTACCACTACAAAGGTATTTTTGCACAGTTTATAAATATGTAGAAAAGGCAGATCTTTGCAAGGGCTATCAGGAATCAAAAAGAAAATTGGGGGTAACCACGCATTTTACAGAGATGATTGAGCTTAAATTTGGAAAGAAAATGTCATACATTCTTTGTACAGTGTATTTTAAAGCGTTTTTGTTAGAATTATTGTTGCTTAATTATCTCTCAAAAAAAGCGTGGTTACCCAAATTTTTCGTTTTCGATTCCAGTTGGTCTTGTTAAGATCTGCTTTTTCCCCATTGTCATGACCCATCTTTGCAAAAATACCTCTAAAAGTATGTTTAATTTACTAAGGAACTTAGGCAAAAACACGAAAAAGATAAGACCTTAAAAAGTGCACATTCGTGTTCCGAGATTTTTCACTAATAAAGGAAATACAATAAGCTTACAAGTGAAAAATAACAGTCGTGCGGATGTTTAGCCCCGATGTTGACGTGCGTTGTCAAGAGAAAACACATAGGCATATTCCAGAATTAAAGCAACTTTTTACCAAGTTTACTTACTCTCTTAGGCGAAAAGTCATCCATGAATGTTAATACATCCGTAAATGTCCAAAACGGTGTATTAAAGTTGTCAAAAATCCAATTTTCAGGGCATATATTTCATGAACGATCAACTCGGAAAAAAACACTTCCTATTCTGTGTAAATGGTTATCAAACGTCTCTGATACTGTGTACCCGAGAGGGACTGGGTATGATCGTGAAAACGTAAACATGTCGGCGTGGCGCGCCATTTTAATGGCTTGCTTTATCGTATTATTACTGCCTTTCTCCAGCGTCTTAGCCATGAAAGTAAATATTGGCGGAACAAGCCATATTTGTGTCTCAGGATCACAAGTTTTTCACGTAAATTTCGGAGATGGTCCTCTGCAACAGTGCGGTGTTATGAACACCACCCCAACCTCTAACAAGGACAAGCCAAGCTGCGCGGCCGAGAAAGCAAAAGAACAGGCGAAAGGTTTGTTCGTGAGCTTGAGAGAGAGTGTCTCTTTTCACGAGTAGATTTCTATCCATTATCTAGAGATCCTTTTGATTTGAGGATTATGGGGTATATATCAATCTCAATTTTTTTTATGAAGATCAAAATGTTCATTGGTGGCGTCACGTACGTAGGGTTGCGTGTTGGCAGATCTTCTTCTTCATCTCGCGGATGTTTGTAGAAGATCAAGGTTTCTATGAGTTTTTAAATATTTTTATTTGTGCATTAATTTTTGAATGTTAAAATTTGTCATCTTTGCTTGTTTTCGTTTGTGTTTGTGTAATGTAAACGTGTTATCAAAATAGTGGAACAATCAACCAGGCGATAACTTATTATTTCACGCCCGCTAGGTCTAGATACAGCAATTATATTGCGTGATTAAATCAACAATCCACTTCAGTTCAAAGAACTGTTCTTTCACGTGAGCAAACTTTGAAGCCCTTCTTTCTTGTGACTTTGTTCACTGTTTTTATCATTGATTCCACAGTAATTCCCCAGAGAATTTTCTGGATTATTAAATATATATATGTGTTATGTAGAACCTTCACTCCAGAGTTTTCTAGATTATGAAATATGAAATCAATGTATCGACTCCAACTCTCAGATTTACTGAGAGTGATATTGACATTTTGAGAGAAATAGCTGGCAGATGCTACTTATATAAGTTTAACCTAGCTCACAGTTTCTATTTGTTGTTCGAACTTTGGACTAGTCTTAAATGCTGTTCAAAATTTATTATTGACAAACTTCATCCAAGTGGAACACTTATGGGCTTATGCAAATAATAATTAGAATTCATATCTATTATATTGATGCTGTTGTCTAAGTACAAGTTACAATCACTTTAAGTTCTTCTTAAATTCAGTTGTTGATCTTTTTAATTTGAAGCACTGTGATGTTTAAATACACAAAACCAATAAATATCAATTAACAATAAACATAATATAATTGCAAATGTTTACTAGAAGTCAAGGGTTGTGGGGGGAGGGGTACCCAGAAAACTTTTGGTGGGTGTGTGCCACTGGGACTCTGAAACTCTTACCCTATACCAGACCACTTTCAGGTCCATTTTGCAACCCTATTGTAAACTAGATGCCAAAAACCCCTACCCTATCTCAGACTAGCTATCTTCCAGTTATCCATCAGAAATATAACCACGAAGTAGTGCTTTTAATGGAAAACCATCCGTCGATCAACAGAGTTGTTGTGATTTAATTTACATTAATTTTATTTCCGAGTTTTTCAAACCCATTTTGGACTAAATTTTTCACACCACTTATCAGTTTCCTGGTAATTGATAGCCTATTCTTGACCAAAATGCCCTGCTTTCCATACCCTATTCCAGACTAAACTGCTTGAAAGCCATACCCTTCACAGCAGAGTACCCCCCCCCCCTCCCCAGGACTATGAACAAGTCGAGTGAGTGGAATACTATTTTGTTGTATAGATAACCCTGGACTGTAAAAAATTTTAAATTAAGTTAGTCCAATGAAGAAATTTTTCTTTTAGAAAAAAAAAACAAATGCTTTGGCTTTTCTTTTTGTGCCACTTGTGTGCTTTAAAGGTCATTAGCTGCTCATATCCAGGGATTGTTTATATGTAATAATGTGGATTATAGTAGAACGCTAAATTTTGGCATGCTCCCACTGGTCGAAATCGATCACGTGACACAATAGTGTCTGTCCTCAGCGGGTGCCTATCAATGCACAGTGCCCATTTTTGGCAATTTCCCCTCAAAATTTAGCATTGTACAATAAAAACAATAGAGTCTTTCTGTCTCAGGCCCTATGTGTGATAGGTCCCCTCGGAAAGTTGATGTTCAAACTTCATATAAACCCAAAAACGTAATATTAATAATTATTTTGTTGTGATCAGCATCAAATTTCCTTGGGCAACCTATCACTCGACAGTGCCATCAGCAGAAGAACTCTATTGTTTAAATAGTATATTTCTTCTATTACCTGTGCTTCCTGTTATTGTTTGGTTTCTAAAAATATCCATACCCCCCTTACGGATGGATTTTTGGTTTGAATGCTCCCACCCCTCTGGACATTTCAGTTCTCGATTCATAATTTCCTCTTTAAAATTTTGGCCTTTGAGACGGCCCACCCCCTCTGAATTTCCAATCACCATCCATGGGGTAGGTATGGATATTTTCTGGAACCACACATTACACGTAGCTATTTTATCCCAGTTCCCAGTTTTTGCCTTTTCTTAACCCTTTAAGCCCTAACAACAACGAAAATAAAATAATTTCTCTTTACATCTTCACTGTTTGTTCAAACATTGAAGTAATGGAATTAAAGGAACAATCACCAAGGATGTGATGTCTTGATATTTAGACAAATAATTATTATCCTTAGCTCACTAGTTACATACGAAATGTATAGAGAATAGTAAGGAAAATATGCATTTTCATATCAGGGTTTTAAGAGTTGATACTTAAGGTCACCTGCCTCTTGACCCCTCCCTCACATTTGTGTTTCCTTAATGAATTACCGTGATCCTTACAAGCTTAATTTATAATTTGATTTTATTTATTGTCCTGTAACAGAATGTGGTGGCAAGCAAAGATCTCATGCAGATGCAAAGCTGAAATGTAGTGAGGGAGGGACAACTCCTTCCACTCCTTGCTTGAAACCTCTGAGTAACAAGAAGCATTTTATTATCCATACACCAGAACATGGCAAGGTAAACAATGAATTTGTATACACCACAAGTTATGAATGCAAGCTCTCTCCGTCCAAACCCCCTTCTCCACCATCCAAGATCAGGAAAGATCTTGTACAATTTTACAGTAGATAATTAAGCATCCACTTATTGGACTGGGCAGTTTGCCTGTAATACCCTTTCCAGTCATTTCCAATAAAATTGAACTCTTTCATTGAACTCTTTCATTGGGACCTAGAAGAGTTCCCATGCTGAAAACGTAGGAAAAGTCACCCAAGAAACATTTTTGCATTTTTTAATATTTTTTCTTCAAGTCCTTCATTAATGTTTATCCTTCTTTGGATGCTATTGAGTACAGCTCACCCTTTATCGTCACCTACATTTTTTGACACCTTGCTACATGACGTAACCATAGGCATGCAAATTTGGGAAGAGCATGGTCACATGCAAATTCATAATGCATAATGAACTAGTCACACAAGAAATAAGGAAATGTACTAGTCACACAAATCAGGTCTTGTCATGATTGGCTATTAGTGCTTTTTGTGTGTTCTAAAATGTATATGTACTACTGCTAGAATCCTGATAAGTCGAACTGTCAGGTTTCAAGTTGTCGAGATTCAACTCTACCACTAACATGTCAAAATCTTGTGGTGGGAATGAATTTTGAAAACTACCGGTACTTAATAAACACTCATGTTTTCTAACTTTTTAATATCAATGACATTATTTTGTAATATCACATCTTGTTAAAGCCATTAAGGTTCATGCCCATCCCTTGCTGGCATGTGGACTGATTTTTTATCAACGTCGATCTTTACTGTTCATTTCAGAGCCTTCATCTTGTCATTGCACATGATGCCCAACAGAAAGTTGCTTTGACAGGAAACAGTGTGATTGATGAAAGAGTTGGTAAGGCAATAACGAAAATAATATCCATAGCCCCCCATGAAAGGTTTTTTTTTTTGGTTTGACCTCCTACTCCACCCTCTCTGGAAGTTCCATTTTAGCTTCCTACTCACTTTCCTTCATTAAGATCAGTTTGTGGTATGAATTAAGCCACACTTGGTCTCACCCTTTCTTAGACTCTCTGTACATTAATTCTCAGCATATGCAATGCTCCTCATGAACACTGGAAATTTGGATCAGGCAATCGACCACTTCACCAATATTATCAAGGTAATAATGCTACTTGAATTTCCCTCTGTTCTTTCACTGTCATTACAGCTTTGACGCCTTTGCAAAACTTTCTTTATCTTAAACATTTTAGGAACATCCTTGGGTCACAGCAGCTTATTTTGGACGAGGCACAGCTTATGTTCAAAAAGGTTTACAGGTATTTTAGCATTGTTTTGGTCTCTTTAAGATAAGTCTGTGTCCAGCAAATTGAATGAGCTGGGGAGGGGGCTGATCAAGGCTCATACTCAGGTCCCATTTCTGAGCATTATGCATTACTACGTATACTCCCCCCTGGACAGGATTAAAGTCCAATTGCAGGAGTACCACCCAGGATTTTGTTATAATTTCCTAGCGGTTCACAGTAAAAACAAAATGTAAAATTTGATTACCCACGAAACACTTAGGAGCTCTGAAGACCTTGTTTGAAAGTGTTCGTGCGCTCCAGATCTAATTGGAATTTGGAAGTGTTTGATTTTGAGGAGAGGAGAAAACCAGAGTACCCGGGGAAAAACCTCTCGGAGCAAGGATGAGAACCAACAACAAACTCAACTCACATGACACCGGGACCGGGTGTCGAACCCAGGCCACATTGGTGGGAGGCGAGCGCTCTGACCACTGCACCATCCCTGTGCCCCTCCTAGTACAGACCACCCATATCAGCAGCTGGACTTTTTAATGCAGAGAGTAGGTTTCTTATTACACTAGCATGAGGGGTACTTACATGATTGTATTTATTATCACTGTATCAAAGGATTGCCAGCTCTCCAATACTTACCCACAACAAATTCTTGTTTCATTTCAGCACAAGGAGAATGCTGAGGCAGCGATACAAGATTTCTCAGCAATTATCAGACTGAGTCCTGATAATCCTGATGGCTGGATCAAACGTGCAGAGGTACAGTTGAACACTCAGGTGTAGACACCTCACTTAAGCAGACAACTTAATGAGGGTCGGTACCCCAGTTAGGCGGAGTCCTCATATAGGCAGACACCTCACAAATGTGGACACCTCTCAAAAGTAGTCACCCCACATAAGTGGTTGCCTTCAATGGCCATGGGGGGTGGGTGGTGTAGTGGTTAGCATGTTGGACTTCGAGGAGTTCGAGGAGTTCGAGGCCCAGTTCCTGCCATCGTGTTGCTTCCTTAGACAAGAAACTTTACCCCACATTGTCTCTCTCCACCCAGCTGTATAAATGGGTACCACTGACATACTTCTGTGCCATGGGGTAATCCTGTGATGGACTAGCATCCCATCCAGGGGAGAGTGGCAATACTCTCAGTCACTTCATGCTGCAGAAACTGGGTTAAGCTCCAGTTCATTTGGGCCTTTGGCTGAGTAGCCCCGCAGCTCTTAACAACCTCTAATTTCATTGGACCTTGGTATCACGCAGCTCTATTGTTTTCGGGGCTAGGGTCCATTGTTTTGTTGTTTGGTGTATTGTTTTCTCAGCAAATCAGAGAAGACCTTGTAAGAGCTGTGACATCGCCCCTTTGGCTTGTGTGCGACTACCTTCAGTACAGGGCATACACCTGCCATACCAAAGGTGGATTCCTTTCAAAGGAGGACACCAAATAGGGAACACCTATTGAAAAAGACCTCTCATAGGCAGACACCTCACATAACAGTGTGCTTTTGTTTTTTACTGTTTTGGCAACTCGTGGATTCTTTCTTTTTTTCTCTGGGCCGTAGGTGTTCTCACCTCTGGGAAACATCAAGGATGCATTAGGTGACATCAAAATTGCCCTGGATCTGAAACCCAGTGCTCAGTTGTACCTCATGAGTGGCACACTGCTCTTCATGCAAGAGGTGAGAAAGATTTGAAGTTTGAAATTTTCAGTTGATAAAACAGATTGAAATTCAATAATCTACTGATAAACTGAAAAAACACAGGGTTCATGGACTTTCCTGAATGCTCTTGGCCCAGGCCCCCAGATGCAGTGGTTGAGTGTAAATGCTTAATTCTCATGCCTCACTATTACAGCAGACCCCTTCTATCTCGACCCCCAGTTATCTCAAATTGCCAGTGGAACCAGATTCTATTAATTAAACAATAGAGTTCTTCTGTTGAAGGCACTATCATGTGATCGGCTGCCCAAAGAAATTTGATGTTCACAACAAATATTAGTCTGAGAATGTAGTTCGAGGGCTTATATGAAGTTTGAACATCAAATTTATGAGGGAACCTATCACACATTGGGCCTGAGACAGAAGGACTCTATTGTTTTCATTGTACAACACTTAATTTTCAGCAAAAATGGCCAAAAATGGACACTAGGCACTGATAGGTGCCCACTGAGAAGAGACACTATTGCATCACGTGATCGATTTCAACCAATGGGAGTTTGCCCAAATTTAGCATAATTTGTACTATAATTTTTGATAGTGTTGCACTTCTTTTACTGGTTATTTCATATTAATTTCCACCTTTTTCCCTTGTTTTATGTAGTGGGAGTCTACTGAATGCTCATAATTATACCACCATAATGTGTATAGCTTACCCACAAGGGGAAACAGTGAAAAACAATCGCTGTTTACGTTAGCACCCCAAATCCACAGTTTTTGCAAGAACAAGGTAAAGCTAGAGCATTTTTCTTTCTTTCTTTCTTTCTTTCCCTCCTTCCCGTTTTTCTCTTTCCCTGCTTTCTTTCTCTTTTCTTCCAATTTTTTTTTGCCCCAAAACATTATAAGATCTTCCAGCATTTGCCCGAACCATTACTTGCTCAGAGTTCTTCAACAATATCGTCAAACGCCCTTCATTGAACTGTAGGCTGTAAGTTTTTCATAATTTCAGGATTATGAGGCAGCTTGCGAGAGTTTCCTAAAGTGCTTGGAGATGGATAAGAACCAGCCGACAGCCATGTTATACTATGGGTTATCACTGTACCACAGGGGAAACGTGAAGGTACTAAATGTCAGACTTATTTATAATAAAATACCTTCAATCTGTTTCTTAAATCAAGAAGTGCATACAGAGGTAACTCTATCATGTTCTTTAAAATTCCTGTGTGCTTATTGGTTTGTTTGTTTTTTTTTAGAAAATATTCAACCCCTAACCCACTCAAAGGTTTCTTAACTGAACCCCGCACCCCTCCCCTAAAAATTCCAGTTTAACTTCCTACTTTCTTTTTAGAACATTTGGCTTTTAGGACCCCATTTCCTTGGAATTTTCATTGCCTTGCTTGGTGTTAGTGTGTATATTTTCTGGAACCACACATTAACTTAAGAGATGCACAGTGATTTTTGTTTGGTTCTTTTTAGGAATCTATTGAGATCTTTAAAAAGGTTGTTGATACAAATGTGAACAAGGCAGAGTGTCATCGTAGCTTAGGTCACGCCTACAGGTGAGTGACACAGGGACACCAACAGGCAGACAGGTAGATGGCTAGAAGGGTGAATAGACACACACACAGAAAATAGGAAATTAAGGCAAACCATAAAGACAAATCAATGAGTGGTCTTATGCGCCTTCTGGTGCAGAGAGAAATGATGACGACAATGAGAACGGCAAACCCCACTAGGATACATTGCGGTTTTGGTGATCATGGGTTGGAAAAGTTACATGGGATTAACTATGCCTCATAAAAACAAGAATTTTTTCCAAACTCGCCTCAGAGAATACATGCATTTTCTTTTGGTGCTTTTGGGGGTCAGTGGGAGTGGTCATGTAGTGGAATTAAGACTATCAGACTTTTGATGGGGCTGTCAATCAGTAGATCAGTGGTTTTAGGCTGGTCTTTGCACCATGTTGTGGTGTTTTTTTACACAAGAATCCTCTTCACTCCACATTGGCTCTCCCTACCTTGCATGCTTAAATGGGTACCAGTGAAAAAATGTTAGAGGTAAGCCTGTGTTGGACTGGCATCCCATCCAAGGAGAGCAGTAATCCTTTTAGTTGCTTCATGCTACAGAACCCAGAGTTAACCCTTTAAGCTTCAGTAGTGATCAGCATCAAATTTCTCATCATCGTGTCAGTGCTTTATATCACACAGTTCATGAAAATTAAGGAAATGATTACCAAAGATGGATTGCCTTGATGATTAAACAAGTTCTCCCAACTGGTACTTAAAGAAAGTTTATCGAGACCAGTAAGGAGAATTTGTAGAATGATGCCAAGGCTTTAAGAGTTAATTGCCAGCCACATGTTTCTTGCACGCTCAGTGTACCCTCTCTTGAAGTTGACCTAAGATCTCGCTGGACCTGGAATCAAATGTGAATGTGTGAATGTGTGCAATATTAAATTATTCAAGCAAACGAAACAACCTAATATATCCTTACAAGTTTCTGTTACTTTTTTTACAGTAACCCAGTATTACGGAATTTTAAAATGATTACTTTGGTGCCGGCATCAACACACTCTTGTTCGTTATGTAAATAATGCTAAATTCTTTGCATTTGAAATTTGTTTCAGGGAGCTGGGAAACGAACACCTCGCGTATACGCACTTCACAATGGCCATCACGTTGGAGCCAACAGTTTCTCAGGTTCGACTGTCTTTAATCATAGTACTTGGTTTTGGAACCTGTAAACTGAAAATGACGTAGCAAGAAATAAATCATGCAAACCTAGAAGTCTCAATCGCCTGTCTAGGGAAATTGTGATCGTCCCTATCAGAGTAGTCCTGACAATTGGACATAGAATATAAACCTTTCAACAACCTGAGCATGTTCTTCTTTCTTAATATGACTTTTGCTGAGGTTGTCAAAACATCAGTTAATGTTACCAACAACAACGGTCGTTTTCGCTTTGCAGTTTGTTGTCAATAAACCTTTTAGTTAACGCAGTGTTTGTTCCTTATTGGCATTGTGGTAGCAGTGGAATACAAACCAACGCCATTTGTTTTCGGCTAAAAACGTTAATTGGTCGCCATCTTGTAGCCCTGAATGGAGACGTCTCCTATTTCCTTTGCTTAGATGTTTTCATACTGGCTCTTATTTTGAAGTGGGCGTAAAAAAGAAAATTGACCTTTTGTGAACCTGAAAACGTAAAAGTTTGTTTGATGTAATGAAAAAGACCTTCTTGAAGTCTTTGAGAATCGTAAGAATTTTAATCTACAGGAAAAGAGTGTAGCCCGATGAATTTGATTTGTGGAGTTGTACGGTTGGAAATTCTCAACATAACACCACCCTTCTTCACCCTTCTTTAACAGAATTATCATTCCAGAGGGATTGTTAATTATATGCGTGGACGACCAGAAAAAGCCATCAAAGATTTTAAGGTACTAAGTAACATAGTTCTACGAACTATGTAAGTAAGTGACAAGTGAATATTTCTGTGGGAGGATTGGTTCCAAACCAAGTTTTAAGTTACTGAGGCCCTATCAATTAACAAATTAACTAATTAATTAGTTAATTAATTAATTAATTAATTAATTAATTAATCCTTTAATAAGCTCGAACAGTGACGAAAATGACATTTCTCTTTACATTTTCAATACTTGTACAAATACCCAAGTGATGAGAATAAAGAAGGTGCTCCTTAGTAGTTCTGCAAGTAATGTAGTTAGAACAGCAAGGAGAATATGCATTTTTAATTGGTCTGAAAATGGAGATTTTAAGAAATTTATTTTCTAGATGTTTAGGCTATCAACATAAAGACGATATTCAAAATGTACTTAAGACATGTTAATTTACATTTAAAAAGTAGCTTAACTATTCAAATACTCTTTGTTTTTGTCCCTTTTTGCATCCTCAGATTTGCGGTATTAAAATCTCCCTTTTCGAATGTTTATAGTTCTAGAAGATCTCCACTTTCGGTGCATTTTTAGCCTGCGATAGCCTTTTTGCGCGGGTGAAAAGAAAGCCGTGAAAAGGCGTCTGCTCTCGCAGGCTAGTGCATTTTCCGTGCAATTTAAAAAAGTCTCCATTTTCAAACAAAAACGATTAAAATATCTAAACTTCAATATACTTTTGTTCTTTATAGGCTTGCCTTAAATATAATCCCAGCAGCATCTCATGTAGTTACTGGCAAGGAGCAAGTTACGCCGCACTAGGAAACTTCTACGAGGCTGTCAAGTCAAGCACAAAGGTGCGTGGCTACGGTCAACTCTTGAATTACAAACGTCTAGCTGCCCAAATACTTTCTCCGTATCAATTAATATACTTTAGCAATGTCAGTGTGTGTGTGTCTAACAAACTAGCCTGTTCCTGGCGTTCAGATAGTGGCACATATTAAAAGCAGGGCATAAAAAATTAGTCTCCTATGCAGCCGTTCTTAAGGTCGTCACGCAATGCTCCTCGGCTCCCCAGCTCGTTGCATGACGACCCTAAAAACGGCTGTGTGGGAGACTATTTAAAAATGAGAAGAAACTCGCGCCTCTTTCCCCAGTTTCTTCTCATTTCTTTTTATTTTTTCTCTGCTCTCAATATTTTTTGTTCACGCGCCACTATCCGAATGCCTGGAACAGGACACTAACACACTCGTATCTTCCTTGACCATGGGTTGACTGTGCAGCCTTACTCTTCATAGAATACCGAAACTGTCACTTATAGAAAGGCCTAACTCACTTTCTTTTTCAGTCTCTTGTTCGTGACATTCTGAAGTCGTTTTCCCTTTGCTTTTTGCCCTTGTCATATTGACAGTGTTTTATAGAATTTTTTTCGTTTCACTCTACAGATCTTACTGGAAAATTCGTCCCCTGTACAAAATGTTGATGTAATCAAAAGCCATTACTTGAAAGGTGATAATATAATCATACAGATAGGCTAGCCCAACAGCGGAGCTCCTCAAAACCTCCGTTGAAAAACAAAAGAAGGCTAGGAATGTTTGCATAAAACAATAGCTTGCACCAAGAATAGAAAAATACGTATAACCCAAAGTTAAGCCAGATCTTTATCCCTTAATTAGAAGAACGGAGTACCGTCTGTCATCAGTGTGTAAACGTGTGCGAATATTAAGACACTTCAAACATTTTTAGTTGAAGCATGATACGATCCACGCCGTCGTACGGTGAGGTGACATCATGACCATCAAACTTGACTCACATGGATATATCTATTCAAATTTCTATAAGATTGGTTCTCCGCTCTGCGCACTTCGGCCGCAAAGGAGCTCCACTACAAAGTGAGACCTAAGCGCTCCAATGAGTTATTTTCTCTTCAGAATATTCACGGTATCTGCACTCGCGTTTGGACACGCCGCTATCAGAGTACTCGCCAGATGTGGAGCTTGATGATCGACTGCGAGATTTGTGGGTCAAAGGTCTGCCTTTTAATGCAAAGGTAATACTGCCTTTGTCACTTTAAGTCGTCCCTCTGTTAGTTCTTTCATGGATTGCTGTGAAAGAACTGAATTGCTTCTGTGGGCATAAACTACTTTTCTAAGTATAAGGTTCTCGATCTTTCTCTTCGCGCATGCGAGCCTGAAAGCTACCCTCCACAAAGAAAGTGCGACACATAAAAGGAGGGGAAAAGTGCTTTTCTCTTGGTGTGCAGTTGGGTGTGGATGTGAAAATCAGCCCAGCTTCACGTGAAACGGTGGACGGTTTAAATTCAATATTATATACAGTTGCAATTTTAAGACTGTGAACTATGAGAACTTTCAAAGTGGGCTCCCTGATAAAAGGTCTTCATTATTGTTAACTCTTAAGCGTGTGTGGCATTTTCTATTTGGTAATTTTAAAATTTGATTAACCCTTGAACTTTTTTCTGGTTTAGAATTACAGTGAACAACCTGGTATACAGCCTCAGATAAGGTCAGCACCTAAGCAACTAAACAAGCATAATGTTTTAAGAGCCACAGCATGCCCCCCCCCCCCCCCCCCCCACAGTGCTCCTCTTTCTCCCCGTTCAATCTGCAGGCCTCTGTCAGCCGCAGCTCTCCATGGATGGAGAAAGAGGCCGGACAAGTTAATGATCCATTTTAATTGAGTATTATTTTTGCCTCGTTCTGACAGAGAAGTCGAGGATGTAACCTTTAACGATTTCACTCCGGAAGCTCAGGTATGATGTATTACGTCTTCGCAAACGAGCCTAGTATAAACGAGTACAAATAAAAGGAACATTCTTTATACTTCTCCTTCTACTTTTTGAGCCAGTTAACGTGCCAAATTGAGGTCTCTCAGAGTGGTTTTCAGTTGAGGCTCGTAAAACCAATTTTCCGCCACCAATTTACACTTTGAAGGGGCTGCGTCATGAAAATTGATAATTTGTTCCATAGTACAACGCCTTTATAGCTAATAGAGGTCTTCATGTGACAGGAGTTGAATCTCGGTGTTCAAGAGAAGTAAATATCTTGAACCCTTCGAAAACGTATCACAAGCCACTCACTCAGTAACCAGGTTTTAGAATTAACACTGACTACTGTGGTGGTGGTGTGGTTGGCGCGTTGGACTTCAAATCTGACGGTCGGTGGTTCGAGACCCAGTCCACGTCATCGTGTTGTTAAATTAAACAAGAAACTTTACCCCACATTGTCTCTCTGCACCCAGGTGTGTAAATGGGTACCGCCGACATACTGCTGGAGGTAACCCTGCGATGGACTAGCATCCCATTCAGGGTTGAGTAGCAATACTCTCCGTTCCTTCATGCTACAGAAACCGGGATAAGGTCCGGCCGTGTGGGCCTCCTTGGCTCGTGTGCGACTTTACCTTTTACCTTACTGATACAATTGTCCAACTCCAATCCTCTGTTTGTAGTTGTTACTGTGCAAGTCCTCCACTCTGGGACCCCTTGTTCAGTATAATTCCGATGGATTCCTGCCCAACATTAGACATCATCGCGCCATGGGTCTTGCAATTCTTGACGTAGCACAAGCGGCAAACAAGAACTGGAAAGCCGGCAGATCTTCTAAGAACACCCACAAGAAAGCTAGCTGGAGGGACATGTTTGATTTAGCTGTTAAGTGGAGAAGGTAGGCAGGGACAAAACTATTCATAGGAAATGAGCCATGTTATTTTCAGACCCCATCCCCACTTCATTCCCGTCTTGAATCATATGATCGATGTTGTTTTGCTTTGAGTGTTTGGAAGAAATTTATTCAAATGATAGCTAATTAGCAATTCTTTCCCGTGTTGCTGTCTATTATACGCTATACAAGGTGGTTCTAACTTTTTAGTCTGTGGATGAAATCCTAAAGTGTAACCATTCAAATCAAAGCTACTGATATCACCTTCCTGTGGTGCTTTTTATTTTTCTGTACAAGTTTGTTCTAAGTTTTGAGTCTGTGGATGAAATCTGAAAGTGTGATCATTCAAGTGAAAGATAATGAGTGAGACTTCACTGTAGTACTGTTTACTACCCTGCATTTCGAGTCTCTGGATGTGTTCGGGATCAGTTCTTTCGCATGCCGGAGATTGTTTTTCAATGATGTTTTTGGCTGTGTGTCGCTGTGTCTGTTTTATTCGTAGCTGTTCGTTTTTATGTTTATTTTCAAGCTGGATTTACGGAATTCAAATCTGTGTTGTTGACTTTTGTCTCTGTCTAGAATTTCTGATCCAGAGCAGCCAGTTTTCTGGCTGGACATGATGCCAGAAAAAAGTGTCAAGGCAGGATTTAATTTCCGAATGAACTTGTTAAGGTGAGTCAAAAAGCCCTTTATACCAAATTTGCTGAGGCCTGTTCTAAGAGTTAACTGATTTTAGGAACAAAGACTTATTGCAATCCTGGCTCCTCAAACAGTTCAGTTTTTCGTCATTGTGAAGTGAAATCAACCATTGGACGCGCGGCGATGGTACAAGGCGGCACTGGTTTCTACATCTTGTAGTGTTCAGTTACTTTACTCCATTCTGTCTGTCTCTAACCAGGTGAAAAGAGGGTACTGGCGACATACTGCTGGGGGTAACCCTGTGATGAACTAGCATCCCATCCAGGGAGGAGTAGAAATACTCCTAGTCTAGAATTTCTGATCTAGAGCAGCCAGTTTTCTGGCTGGACATGATGCCGGAAAAAAGTGTCAAGGCAGGATTTAATTTCTAGTCCAGTGATGGACTAGCATCCCATCCAGAGGGGAGCAGTAATACTTCTAGTCACTTTATGCTGGGTATCCTGTGATGGACTACATGTATCATCCCATCCAGAGGGGAGTAGTAACACTCCTAGTCACTTTATGCTGGGTATCCTGTGATAGACTAACATCCAGCGGGGGAAGGAGAAGTTATGCTTTTAGGTACTTCATGCTACGGAATCCTGGTTAGTATGTGGTAGTTGACACTTTTGTAAGCCGCTTGGATCGTGAAGACTTCACCTCTTGTGAATTAACCATTACAGAACGCCGAGGGTTGCTTCTTTCATGATTTCTTGGGTTTACGAATTCTGCGTTTATCCAGCTTATTCACTTTTGTTGCAGGGGACAGTTAAAAAGTGTGAGATACTCGGACTACTTTGAAAAGATTTTCCAGTTTACTAAAACAATGTTACAGCACTTATACAGGTTGGTGCGAACGTTTTAAAATAATGATCATTGTTATTGTTAAAAGTTTTAGAAGGCTTTTAAAAACGCGCACGTATCTCTTTCAGAGTGGATGAAATGAATTCAAGAGAATTTAAAAGGAAAGTGGAGAAAGCAAAAACGTGTCGGGAGCTGATACAAGTTCTGAAGGTAACACCTAACTTAGCAACTGCGTCTTTGTTAAGGGTGGGGAGGGTGGGTAACCGTGGTATCGACTATTCGATAATTAAATAATCGATACCACGATATCGGGGTATTTTTGAAAAGTAATCGATATTTGAGAGCAAAACAATTCTGACATTCCCTTTTAATTCTTTTGAATTTTCTCAGCAACACGATTCACGGAACCCTCAGCCTGGTATGGTTCTTTCAACTCACGTATCGCGTTCAAAAGGCGGGGGAACAAAGAGCTTAGAGGGACTAAATCTAAGTCTTTCTGAAAGGTGAGCTGACTCAAGAGCAGTTTTGTTATAACTTTCGTAAAGTGAGTTTTAATTAAAAGTTATCGCATCTGGCCAATCAGAGAAAGGCAAATATCGCAATGAACCAATCAGAACTCGAAACAAAATCGTGTAAACGGTGCCGCGTGCGGGAAAAGAGGAAAAACTGCTGCCAAGCGCGGGTAAGCATACAACCAATCACAAGCGCGGGAAAGCATCAACCAATGCTAATCGCAGGAAAACACGAAACCGGTGCTTAGCGCGGAACTTACTCGTCCCCAGTCGTCTCTCTAAAATAATCGGTGCGCAAATGGTCACGAGTCAGAGCGCGGAGGACACGCAATCGGTGCTAAGCACGGAAAATGTCAACCTCGTTCCTAGGGTTGGGAAAACGCGCGTTATTCACATTACTTTTGAAGTTGCTCCTGATTGGTTGAAAAGAGGGGCACGTTTCCTTCTTAATGGCTACAGCACACTTGAAAATTGTCAAAGCTAACATTAGAAAAAGCGAGTAAAGTCAGGAATTACTGGTTTCTATATTGCGAGTGAAAGTGCTGATTGTTGTTCCTCCTAGTGGTTCAAATTTGTTGTTCACCATGGACACGGCTACAACTCCATCAAGGACAGCTGGGTATCACGCCGAGCTGGACTTCATCTGGGGTCAGCTTAATGATGAATTGAGAAAACCGGGCAACAAGGTAAAACGCAATTTCAAATGAAGATGTGCAGAAGGACTGTATTTTCTCCTTCTTAAGATGACACACATTATTTAAAGCTGAATTGATTCATGAAGAAAAGGAATTAGGTAGTTAAGTGCATTCCGCTTAAGTTATAATTTCAAACCCACTGCAACGTTATCTTATGTAATGCAGTTTACGGGCGTACTACTGATATAAACACTGACGATGACGGATGTGCCATCGAAACGTCTGCCTCGACCAATTAGGTAGTTCTTTGCGTGGTCCCAATTTTTCATTACTACGTCTACTTTATTAATAGAAAAGTCACTGTATTTTCTTGCCATCTAGGATGTTGATGTGATTGGCAACTACATTCTTTCTCTGGTGTACTACTTTTTCAATCTGATGCCTCTATCACGAGGATCAAGGTACTGGACAGGTTTTCTTGCTTGTGTTTGGTCACATTATTCGAGTCTACGGAACCTCCTGCAAAATGGAGACCGTTTTAACGGCTTACCAAGTAAGCAGCGTCCACCATATTGTGCTGCAGTTGTCCAGTGGTGATCAAGGCTGAAAGAAACACAAAAAAACTGCGTCTGCATAAACCACTTTAGGCTTACGTGTGTCGCATTCACCTATAAAACGTATGCCCTAATGCCACCCCGGCTTTCATCGTATGTAAGGAACAAGCTTTCAGGCCAATAAAACTTGTAGACTGCCGACGGACTTCCTTCCAACTGAACCAATCGGGGGTGGGGGCCACCCCGCTCCTAATTCCAGTGCATTACTTTACCAACTACTGGAATTTCTCTGTTAAGTGAATAACGTGACTTTTTTTGTTCTTGTTTCCGTTACAGCGCTGTAGCGTACACGGTGACTTTAGGTCTTTTCCTGGCTGTTGGTAGGGAAACCACGGGTAAAATTCCTCCAGGAAAGGTGCGTACCGTTTGTTAAACAATTTCAACATCGCATCATGAGGTTACTTGTTTGGGCCCCTAGTGGCATTCGTGGGTCTACAGTTTAAAGAATTAAATATACTGCCCTCCACGTCTCTAGCTTAAAACCTGACTGTGAATAATAAAAGTTTATTTGCCTTCTAGTGTATCGTTTATGTCAGTGAGACGTCAGGTTTGCTGTGTATTATTTAACCATTCGTTACTATCAATATGGGTCAGTTCAAATTAATTCGAGGGAGGGGGCTTGAAGAAACGCATTACTACTTTTAGTTTAGATGCAAAATGAACTCTATGGCTTTCAGGTTCACGATATTTCCAGTCGAGACCCACGGTTGTAAAGTCCACGGAATTTCTTGTTAAACGTATTCATTGTGAGTTATATTGTCATTTGACGGTAAACTGTGAATGGTTGTTTCATTTTTTTTCAGGAGGTCGATTTAGAAGCAATGATCGGGGGATCGGTGGAGAATTTCACCAAGCATGTCAAAGGATGGTTGGCGCTGAAAAAGTAAGATAACGCTAGCTCTTCCCTCATATTGTCACCTTGTTTTTCTGTAAAAAATGTTCTAGAGAATGATCGCTGAATTGCTTGGGTCATAGCAATTGAACAAAGTCGAACAAAATTCTAGTTTGAACACAATTGAACAAAATCGAGCTGAATCATTCAGATGTGTTTCGTTGTGTTCGGCAATCAAACAAAATCGTACACGAGACTTTTAGGGGGGGGGGGTACTTTTAAGGAGAGAGGTATTTTCGGAAATCCGCTGCAGCATATGTTGTCTGAAAGAGCAATTAACAGTTTATCGTACTTCGGACATACCATGGTGGTCCCAGCAAATACCCTGTTAGGCGGGGCTCTCTTTCATTCCCGCCTTAAACGGAAATGTGTCCGACGGATAACCGTTTAACGTGAATTTTTGAAAACCATTTCAAGGGCGTTAAAATCGTCTTAAAATTACTAATATTGTAAATTTATAGTTCACGCCTATTTCTTTTGTTTCTTGCTAAAAATGCGTCCTGTTTTGCTCGTGAATTCCAGACGGATTTAGGGAGACTTAGCTTCATCTTAACGGCAAACGTCAACTCCTGCCGTTTTAAAATAGAACATATTTTCGTTAATTATCCTTTCATTAACTCTCAAAAAAGACTTAATATACAATAATCAGCTTACTAACTTAAACTCAAGCAGCACTTACCGTTTAAATGCAGTTTCCTTAGAAGGTCGGTTTTGACCTAACTGCGTACTTTGAGTGCCTTCTTACAGAAAAGAAATGACAGCCTCAATGAAGGTGACAGCCATTTTCCCTAATTGTGTAAGCCCTGACAGTTAACCGGTTATTTTAAATAGAGTATTAAATACAACATCGCTGGGCTTAAACAGGTTATGAATTGTAGCAGAGCAATTCAAGAACTTCAAATTATTAAATACTTACGTTGTTGACGAACACGAAAACAGGCCTTCTTGCGTTGAAAGCCAGGCAAACGGCAAACGTGAAAAAAAGCGGGAAAATCGGGATCACGTGATTATTTCTGCATAAGGGTGATGCTAAGACAAATACAACCTCGTCCCCAGGGTCTTCTCGCTTTTCAAAATGGCGGCGGCTCGGGAGAAGACCCTGGCACACAGCAGATCACGTGTCTCCAACGAGGATGGAGATGTATTCAAAATGGCGGCTACGGCGAAAAGGGTGAGAAGAACTGGGTACGAGATGCTAAGGTGAAGATAAACAAAATGGCGGAAAAAGCTGAAGTTCAGTTCAAGAAAAAATAGGAAAAACAGGCACGTTTTGCATGTAAGAGTCTGAGGAATACGGCAAAGTGTTAGAGGTTTTGTTTTTGCTGTTCATTGTTTCTTTTTTGTTATTTTAAAGTTAGGAGTAATGGTTTTGAGCGTACTGTACTGCGGAACTCCGTACCGCTATTTGATTCAATGTTGCTCAAGTGAACATATTATATTTTTGATTCATGAGGCTTTAGGCAATAAATTGTCTTATCGTTACATTGTTACAAATCTGTCCTTCTTAACTATTGTTATAAATCCGTCCTTCTCAACATTATATGCTTCAGCTTAAGACTTTTCGAATATATCAGGCTCAGATTAAGCTTGAAATATAAATATTATGGAGTGAGCTTAGGCCTTTAATAGAAAATGACTCATTTATTTATTCATTTATTTACTTATTTATTTAAGCTTATTTACAGTGCAACCTCGATTTAACGAAGTGCAAGGGAATGGGAAAAGAGCAGTGTTGTATGGACTGGTTAAACTAAGTTTTGATCTGGCATATTCCAGGTGCTGCTTTGGAGGCAGTGATAATCAGTTTGGCTTTCTTGAATTTATTTGTGCCATTTCGTTGTGCTACAGTTTTCCTTGTACAGTTGCAGATCTCCAGGCTTTGTCGCTTTTAATATTGTTTTCTGCACTTTAGTTTCAGTAAGTCTCATTAAATACTAGAACTGAGGAGATTGTGAGACTGTAAATAATGGACAAATAAAGCATTTTAACAGTGGATAGATAAAGTCCTCTTTGCATGTTAGACCAGTTCTAGGGAGAATATTCCCAGGTTTGAAAAATTTTCTGCTTAACAACTTCAATCAATTGAGTTATCTGGGTATAGTTTGAAAGTGTTTGAAAAATTTAAATCGATGGGAAAGAGAGGATTTCAGGAAAAAAAGGAGAGAAAAAGATTTCATGAAGTTTTGACATTGGAATTTGTAGTTACGCCTTTAAGCCCCAGTAGTGACAAACAAACATCTAATTTCTCCTTACAATATCACTACTTGTTCAAACATACAGGCCCTGAGAATAAAGGAAATGATCACCAAAAATAAAATGTCTGGATGTTTATGTGAATTCTCTCAAGTAGTACCATAAGACATTTACGGAGAATAGTGAGGAGAACATGTTTGTTGATATCGGGGCTTAAAGTTAAGAACAAGGAAAGGAATATCATAATTGACTGCTATCAATCTGGGGTGCTCTTATGTGGATATCAGTTTTTGATGGTCTCTTAGAATGATTTCCCATCTCATGTCTCTACTTTAAAACTATTCTCATGTCGACCTAAGCCAAATAAAAAGGGTTTGCAGATCCAATTAGAACACCACACAAATCCACTAAAAGTTACAACAGAGATTCAAAGAAATAATGAGTCATCCTAAATTTTGTAACTTAAGGATATGTGCTGATCAATTCGAATCTTCAACTTCCCTCTGGGCATACCTCAGACATTTGGCTTCATGCATTTTCCTTGCCCGAGGAGTAGGGAATTTGATGCGAAGGTCCTGTGTGTATCACTCGGTCAGTTGTACGATAATTCTATCAGTTGTGTATTACCCCATCAGTTGTGCATTACTTGGTCACTTGTGTAACCTTTCTGTCAGTTGCATGTTGCAAGTTGCAGTTGGAAGTTGGGCATCACTTGGTCAGTTGTGCATTTTTCTGCCAGTTCTGTGTCATTCAGTGGGTTGCATGATAATGCTGTCAGTTATGTATTACTCAGTCAGTTGTGTACTTCCCCATCAGTTGTGCATTACTCGGTCAGTTGTGTACTTCTCTGTCAGTTGTGCATTACTCGATCAGTTGTGTATTACCCAGTCAGTTGTCTCAGACTCGGTCAGTTGTGTTACACTCAGTCAGTTGGATGATAATTCCGTCAGTTGTTTATTACTCCGTTAGTTGTACTATTCCATCACTTGTGGATTACTCCCTCAGGTGAGTTCAATCCTCTCTTCCCCATTTCTATTTTTGAAACACTTTCCAAACTTCACCCAGCTGCAGGTTACTCAATTGATTGTTTTGTTGAGCAGAAAATTTTTTCAAACCTGGAAATATTATCCCCAGAACTGTTAAAATGCTTTATTTTTCCATTGTTTACAGTCTCACAATCTCCTCAGTTCTAGTGTTTAATCATGTAGAATAAATATTTTGAAGCACTAGTTTTATTTAAGGCCTAAGCTCACTCCATAAGATTTATGTTTCAAGCTTAATCTGAGCCTGATATATTTTAAAAGTCTAAAGCTGAAGCAAATAATTTTAAGAAGGACGGATTTATAACAATATTTAAGAAGGACAGATTTGTAACAATGTAACGATAAGACAATTTATTGCCTAAAGCCTCATGAATCAAAAATATAATATGTTCATTTGAGCAACATTGAATCAACTAGCGGTTACGGAGTTCGGCAGTCGAGTACGCTCAAACCCATTATTCTTAACTTCAAAATAACAAAAAAGAAACAATGAACAGCAAAAACAAGACCTCTAACACTTTGCCGTATTCCTCAGATCTTACTTGCAAAACGTGTCTGTTTTTCCTATTTTTTCTTGAACTGAACTTCAGCTTTTTCCGCCATTTTGTTTATCTTCACCTTAGCATCTCGTACCCAGTTCTTCTCACCCTTTTCGCCGTAGCCGCCATTTTGAATACATCTCCATCCTCGTTGGAGACACGTGATCTGCTGTGTGCCAGGGTCTTCTCCCGAGCCGCCGCCATTTTGAAAAGCGAGAAGACCCTGGGGACGAGGTTGAGACAAATATTTCTTTTGACGTGAATAGTAACAAGTCCAAGGAATTCGGGCAACTTGTCGCCATCAGATGTTCCGTTGCGAGTTGACATTGTTTGTTGCGCTTATATGTGCAGGAAGAAATACCGTACTATACGTGTAACAAACGGTCTCATCTTGTAACTCAACAGTGTGCACGACAGATTGCACGAAAATGTTAGTGTTTAAGACGATTTCCGCTCAACGTTCGAGCAGTAAGTGCAAAAATTAAGTTACCAAAAAAATACTTGCAGCACTGTCACATTTTGAGAACAGATAAGAAGAACTTATCGTTACTTTTGCTCCCAAGCTGACCCCGCAAGAGAAAATTGGATTTGAAGTTATCCATATTTCAATTAAAAAGACCCTTCATGTCAGTTTAAAACAAAATGGCGCCCGTTTTTAGCATACTTTTGCGAGATTTGAGATTAATTTTCTTGAGAATGTTTGAGAATTTCGGCGCGGGGCCACTTGGGCAAGTGAACTAGGGTGAGATGTTTCAAATAGCAATGAAACTGTTACCGTGCTACGAGTAGTTTTTTAGTAAATATTTTTTGCACTTATTGCTCGAACGTTGAACGGAATCCGTCTTTTTGTATCTTCTGGCAGGAAATGTCTGTTTTTGTTTTGTTGTTGTTGTTTTTCTTTTCAAAATTTGAGAAATGTTAGGAAATTTGCGGTCGCTAGGTGCAAAGGTAGTTCATTTATTCGTCTGTTTTGGAGGGAAGTTTCGAAATAATTCTCCAAATTCTGGAAACTTTTAAAACGCCGAATGCCGATATATCTATTTTATTATAAAAAAATCTCCCCAGCGCAACAATAAAACGGAAATACAGGCATCTAGTATTTAAGTTGTTTTCGACTGCATTTTAGCTCATGCCATTTGGATAAGATGACCTTTTAGACCAGGAATGTAAAAGACTACTCGTAAACTGACTGAAACGTTGCCGAATATCGTTTGAACCAAGCTTTACTGTTTACAGTTTTTTGTGATGTTTATGTCGTTCTTTTCTTTTTGTTGCAGGTTGTCAAAACCCGTCACTTCTTTACCCATTGTCAGTGAAGTCTTTCCCACTCTGCGCACGGTTCTAGAAGCTCTTAATGTACGGTTTACCGAAGCAGATTGCAAAGATCTCATATCTGTTTAATTTTGGTCAAATCACACAGAATTAGAATCACACGAGAAATACTGTCACCATCTCAGGAGATAATGAAATAAATTTAATTTGGTATAGAAAACTGGTGTTATGTTTGTGACAGTCAGCTAAATTGATTTTATCTTCGGGCTTAGATCACCTTGTATAGCATAATAAAGTGCTGCTCAGAGCTGTCATTTGAATGGTCACACATTGAGATTTCATCCACAGACTCAAAAGTTAGCACCACCTTGTACAGCATAATAAACAGCACCGCAGGAAAGTCGGGAAAGTACTGCTCAGTAGCTTTCAATTGAATGGTCACACTTAAGGATTTTACTCACAGACTCCAAATTTGGACAGGAAAGTTCTGCTCAGTAGCTTTTGTTTCAGTATTTTATCCACTGAAAGGTACTCCCTAATGGTTTCATTTGAATGTTCACACTTAAGATCTTATCCCACGACTCAAACAGTCTTCAAAGCTAAAACGGCCAAACTTCCTTATCCCTGATCGTTTCCGGATACTTCAGGAGGGTCTCAATGGGGGTAACCGTTAGCCGTAAAACGACCAAAAATTTTGTCTTTAGGCGTAAAAATTGAAAAAAATTTAACCGTTTGTCGTAAAAATTGCTAACCGTAAAAAAAATGTAGCCACCATTTGTCATTTTGAAAGTGTCAAGATCTCTTGTGTTAAGACTGTTTTATGTGTTTTTTCTCGTGGCTAATGCGGCTACGACGGCTACATGTTCTGCCCTGGTACCGAAAGAAAAGCAAAATTACAATTGTTTAATAGAGGCCTTAATAAAGCGTTTGTGACATCACGGCGGCCATGCGAGAGGTATAAAACAAAAAAATGTTTCTCCTTTGGGAAATAGATTCTGTTTTCAGGCAAATAGGTTAATTGTTATACACCTCCAACATGCCCGCCTGTGAAAACCATCTGTATTTTTTTCATTAATTTTTAACTTTTTAAAGCAATGGAAAGAATTTTTTATCATTTATGTTTACCGTAACGGGAAGAAATTAACCGTTAGCCATAAAATAGCCAAAATTTTAACCGTCAACTGTAAAGCCACTACCCTGATTGAAAACTTCCTTCAGGCCTGAATTCTACTTTTGCTCGGTGACGTCACCGAATAAGATCCGCGCAGTCGTGCGGACAACCACAGTCATAACATCCTCTGTTTGTGTGGCGTGCCACGCATTTATAATGGCCGTAACCAAACCTAAAGGCAAAATTTAGGGCTTTTAAAACTGCCATAAGGTTTTGCTTTCTTTTCTGTGTTTACTTTGGTGATTTAATGGTCGGACTAGCTCAGAAAAAGAATCAAAACTTTAATAGGACAGCAATTTTAAGGGGAATTTTTTTTGTTGTTGTTTGTTTGTTTGTTTGTTTTTTTGTTTGTTTGTTTTTTCCATTTTAAAAGCCCTAAATTTCGCCTTCAGTTTTCGTAGTTCATAAATCGATACGACCATTAAATTGCACAGCCCACCAGAGATGGTAAGCCTGTAGACTTTGCCCGGACAACGGGAGAGAATGCCTTGGTGTAAGGCTGCGAAGATAGTACTAACCTAGATCCCAAGGTCTTCAGATTTAGCCAATGCAAGATGGCGGCGACTCATCTAACATTGCTCTGGTTTTAGGACACTTTTTGGCGATATTGTTTTTTGCCAAACCGAGCTAAACAATGAAAGCGGTGACGGGAATTTTACTACAGCTTTCATTTGATTAGTAAAGGGGGGAGACTCTTAACTACAGATCTGGTGTTGTTGCTAAGGGATTTTTGTGGATGGTATTTTCTTACACCCTGTTTTGCAGCGCTTTTTGCCGCTAGATTGGTGAAATGTATGAGGATGAACATCTGCCGTGCGTAGCTAGTGCCAGTCCCCAACCGCGCGTTAAAAAGAAAAATCCATAACACTCGGAGGAAAAGAGGTAGAGCCGATTTTTTTGGCAAATCGGATATAAGTCAGCCTTCTTTATAATCTGACGAAAACAATTACTGTTATTACAAAATGTATAAGTACAGGTACGTATGATGTCATAGCCTCTATAATAATGCGAATTTCAAGAAATCGATAAGTCAAGTTTTGCATCTTGATGATCGTTAAATATTGGGAAAAAAAAACAAAAAACCAATTGCAAGGCTGATCGGACAGCTAACAAGGGCAATAAGATTACCCTTCTTAACTGTCCGATCAGCCTTGCAATTGGTTTTTTGTTTTATTCAACATTGCTGATCCTGATCTACACCAAGATCCGGCTTCACCTCGCTACTGTTTGTCCAAGTGGTCCTTGCATCGAATTACCTGATTTAGTTAAATATTGGCACTGTTTTCAATAAACCAAAACTATAAGCCGTTTGAGTTTTAGGCTTGTTTCTGTGCAGGTCACGTGACCTGCCAAAAATGGTTGTGACTCGAAAATCTTGTACACCTCGCCCATGGAACAAACATGGCTTATCTGTGAAAGTTAGGATTTTTAAGGCCATTCCTCCGAAATAAAATTTAACATACTGATTTTTGTCAAACTTTCACAAGTTGTTATCTATCGCGCAATGTTTTGAAATATAAAATAAAAAGAATAGGTCCCGTTGTCCGTTTGCAAGATATCATCATCTCAAGTTACCCCATAATTCCATGCAATTTCGGCAAACAAACTCTTGTTTATTTGATCAGTATACGCTACTTTCCATAGGAACAGGAAGCACATAATTAAAGCAAATCTTGAAACAATGTACTAGATGTAAAATATCGATGACAAGGAACAATTTACTAGATGTTTTATGGGAGATGCTCGAAGCATCAGACGAAATTGACTTAAAACCTTCCTCACGTGCGTGTTCTCGAGGTCGTGATTTCATCTCCATGAGTAACGCATTTCTAGTAATAATTTTTTTTTCGAACATGTGTTTTTTTCTAACTCTTTGGACTAAAAGAGGATGAACGGTAGGTCAAAAATACGTGAAAAAAAAGATAGGCCACCATGCTTGTTTAAGAGTAAAGGACTTTTCTTTTCTCTGGTGGGCTTAGCCTCATAGGAAACCTATTACTCCCTGTACGTGCGCGCGCTGTGAGCGCGCGCTAATGACGCAACAAATCGTGCGCAGTAAGGATCCGCAATGCAACACAGGGCAATGACCTTTAAGATATGATGATTAGGAACTTCCCATAGTAACAATCTGGTAGTTAAGAGTCTCCCCCCTCAACACACTTTGAGGAGCTTATCCAGCCCCAAAAGTAACCATATCGTGAGAGGAGTTTCATCCTGACAACGAAAGGCATATTAAGTAAGTTCAAACGTCTGAACCAGTGAAAAGACCAATCAGGAACACGGAACAAACCATGCAACCGATACCTAGCGTGGGAAAACATGCGCACGCCACGTCACGATTAGTTTTGGCTTTGATCCTGATTGGTTGAACAAACAGCACGTTTCTGATTGGTCAGAGCAAGTTGTACGTTAACCAATCACAAAGGTTGCTGCAAGAAATGGGCTTGGATAAATTTTGCCTGCAGAATTTCGAGCAGAATAAGCGATTTTTGAGGCGAGCATTCTGCAGGCAGAAAAAGGCATTTTCGAGCAGAATTTGAGCAGAATAACGGAAAATCAGTGACACTTGTGATATGCATAACAGTTGTAAGGAAAGTTGAAAACAAAATACAAAACAAATGGAAAATACTTAATGTGATTATTAGCTAAAACGCACTCGCATGATTCACTGTTTCGTCTAATATTAGCGATAAAGAGTAAGATGAATTACAATTTTGCTACGCAAAATGAATACCTAATTGGTATTTAGGGGTTAGGCCCAGGTCATATTTGTGAAAATACATAAGGGCCGAAAGTTTTTCGGGTACCAAGCAGAATTTGAGCAGAATAAGGGTGTGAGAGCAGAATTTTGAGCAGAATAAGCAATTTTTACGAGCACTGCCGGTGTCCCAGCAGATTTGGACCCCCCCAAATTTGGACCCCCCGGTCCAAATTCGCTAGCGGATTTGGACCCCCCGGTCCAAATCCGCTAGCGAATATGGACCCCCGGGGGACCCAATCCGCTAGCGGATTTGGACCCCCTTCGCGGATTTGGACCCCCTATGTAGTTATAAAAACCCACGCTGTTATTCGCGTATAAAGTACCGAAATAATTTCACTTTTCGATCTTGAGGAAGAAACGTTTCAAAATACTGCAAACCTATAATTCATAAATAGAGGTAGAGTCAGACTTTAGATCAAGTAAATTGACCGTTCGTTTTAGGCAAACAGCCAGACCTCTAAACTTTGTAGTTAAAGCAGGCGCTGCGTGGCGTGTTGTTATTATTTTTCCAGAATACTGAATTCAACATAGTTTGAACGGGCGGTTTAACAAAGGAGGTGCTACTTTTTAAAGTAACACCTCTTGGTTGGAAAACGCATTTTGCGCCCTGCAAAAAAAGTTTGCTTGACTATACAACTTAGATTAGTTAATTTCTCAAAAAGCGTGCTTACGTACACGCGCTAGGAAAAGTGATTTCTCTTGTTCATTTTAATGAAAATAGCAGAGTCATGCTTAAGGGTCCTTACGGTTCAGTAAATGGAGTGCTACCGCAAACCCACAAAACTTCTGTAAGTGTCTGAAACACGCGCTGCGGTATTTCTTACAGAAGGTGCGATTTTAAAATCCTATTTTTTCTTTTACTCCCTTTGTTACCATTTATTCTAACAAACTTAATTTGAGGTGAGAAGAAGGTGAGAAAAAAAAGCTAATTTTAAAAGTACGCTTGCTACTCCGCCCCTCCAATTACCGCGGCAAGCTGATGTCAAATATCATTGTTTATCTTAGCGCGGTTTCATAAATAGAATTAAACAATTGCAAAAGAACAAAAGACTAAAAACTTTTGTTTTGACAAACGTAAACTTCGCTTACACTAAATAAAAGTATTTAAAGTACTTCTCGCAAGAGTTAGTCTAATAATCATTCTGTTGAGACCTGTTCGAGCAAGATGGCTGAGACCACATTATACAACCAAGTTTTTTATTATCTCCGAGATAATCAGTATCCCGAGGGCTGTACAAAGGACCAAAGCGAAACCTACGAAAAAAGGCCCAAAAATTTATCTTGGACGACGGTGCGCTGTTCTTCGTCGCAAATGAGAATAGTCCACCGAAGAGATGGGTGCGTGACAAGGAAGAACAGGAGAGAGTCTTACATGCCTGTCACTCAGACAAACTTGCTGGACACTTCGGTCGCGACAAAACTCGAGAAAAGGTTCGTAAAATTTACATTAATACACAAACTTGATTTAATTAAAACTTCGAGTACATAATCTTGATTGAATTAAGACTGACTTAATATGGATTAAAAGATATAAATTTGTCTCCAACTGTTGTACTTGGGTTTATTTTCAGGTTACCTCTCGGTACTATTGGGCTGGAATTGGCGAAGACTGCGACGAGACAGTGAGACGTTGTGACGTTTGCCAGCGCAGCTCAAAAAAGTTTAGCAAGCCTTCATCTCAGCTCCACCCGATCAAAGTGCAGAACACCGTGTGGCATCGCATAGGAATAGACCTTGTTGGCCCCCTGCCCGAAACGTCGCGAGGAAACAAGTACGTGATAACTTGCACTTGCTATTTTAGCAAGTGGCCTGAGGCAGCGCCCCTGAAAACTAAATCTGCGGAAGGTAAGAAATTATCTCATATTCAAAACTACAAATTTAGGGGGCGAGGGGCCTTTTTCACAAAAAAGAACTTCTGAACGTTTAGAACATCAAACTGTATTGTTACGACACGCGCGTGTCATGAAAAACGTTAATAGGAAGCTAATGGAAGTTAAGTATCGAAGGGAGAATTAGAACATCAAGGTGAATTGTTTCGACACGCTCGTAAGATAACAAAGTCAATTAGAATCTAAGACTACTTTGAGTTGTGTGAAGATTAATGCAAATGACAAACCACAAAAAAATGCCTTACGGTAGCGTTTTTAGAAATCAATTCCAAGGGTCATTTCTTTAATATAATTTTTTTCTCCTAGGTGTAGCAGACTTCTTGTACGACCTCATCACCAGATATGGAGTCGCTGAGATTGTCATGTCCGACCAGGGGCGAGAATTCGTGAACAAAGTTAATCAAGAACTGTTTAAGTTGTGTGGGACAGACCACAGGATCTCTTCTGCCTACCACCCACAAACGAACGGCCTGGATGAAAGAATGAACCAAACACTAACGACAGCTCTTGTTAAGTTCGTGAACGAAAACCAGGATGACTGGGACGTCCACATCAAGTCCGTTCTATTTGCGTACCGAACAAGCAAGAACGGCTCGACTAAATTTACGCCGTTTCAGTTAATGTTTGGTCGCGCATCTGTTTTGCCAATCGAGATGGAAATCAAGTCAAAGCCCAGCAGTGAAGGCGAGCAGGTAGAAGAAGCAGCTCCTGATTTTGAGGAGAAAGTTCGATTAATGATGGAAATCCGAGAGCAGGTGAAGGAACAAGCCATGGCTAACATCGACAAAGCTCAAAATTTAATGTAATAGATTTTTTTAAGAATGCAAGTTCTTAAAATTCGTTCTTGTTAACTGGAGTTTCTTATTCATTAACATAATACCATTTCCTCATTTGGTCATGTAAATATAGCTTTTTTAAAACTTGCTTTGATTCAGTTATAGTAGAAAGTATTGTAAGTCATGTTTTTTTTAAACTTGAGATTGTAAACTCGCTTTAAGTCAATTATGGTAGAAAATATTGTAAGTTATCGTCATTAAAGTTAAGTTTTCAAAATTTATCGATACAAACTAGCGTTGTAGGTTCTCTTTTACCCTAAGTATTAAAGATTACTTGAAAAGAAAAAAACTGCCTTAATATTTTTATTTTGCCTCTTTAACAGCTCCAAATACAATTTTGCTAGTTTTACTCAATAGAACGCTTGTTTTCAAGGGGGTCCAAATCCGCGAGAGGGGGTCCATATCCGCTAGCGGATTTGGACCGGGGGGTCCAAATCCGCTAGCGGATCTGGACCGGGGGGTCCAAATCCGCGGGGGGGTCCAAATCCGCTGTGACACCGGCAGGCAGAATAAGCCATTTTACAAGCAGAATTTATCCAAGCCTAGCAAGAAAGAGGGCCACTCTATAATCAAGAACCTTACTTGCTTTCACGTTTTGAGAAACTTGAAACCAACGTTATGTAAAGAATGTAACAAACATAAAATACAATAAGCTTTAGTTTTCAGCAAATTTTATTTGATTTCTAAATCTGCACTAGAGTTCTCGAATGGCATGCATACAGCCTCTTCAGTTTGTGCGGAAAAAGTTAAAACACTAAAAGATTTCCCAGATATTTTCCCTGGTCAATTAATATTACTTTTGTTGTTCTACAAAACTTGGAGATTTGAGCAAGTACATAATGCTACTGTGACAAAGCAGTTACAACATCAAACTACTCTAAAAGCAACACAAAACTACTGTAAAAGCTACAGTAATAACTATAAGAGGAATCTGGACAAGCACATCAAAGTGACATGGCTTTTATTTTTCGTCACTGAAAAACATGCCTTTTACACCAAAAAAGAACTGTTTGAAAATATTGCCAGGGGGGAATGATCTAACTCCACAACCTCTAATTAGCAGTCACTTAGCACAATTTGCCCAGATTCTTCATTCAATTCGGTCTTAGAAATACAGTTGACGGAGAAGTGCCATTTTCAGTAATTCTTTGCTAGCCCGCAACGATACATTTTCCCACGATACGATCCATATCTCGATACAAGGGCCACGATACGATACACGATACGATACATTACTATGTGCGACAAAACTAGTTACCAATGACTTAGACTACTTTCAAATAATTTATTTCCATAACAACAAATTTAACATTGTAACAACACAACATCAAATCAAGAGCTTGGGTAAGGAAAATTAACGACAGTCCTTTAAAAAATTTGTTGATGTAGCATATTTTATTGCATCGTGATATCACGATATCTGATTCAAATATCGATATTCGTATTGCGGGAAAAATATTGCGGATCACCGATGCATCGGTGACAAACAAACATAAGTGGTACTTTTTCTAACACTGATCACCTCTACTATAAAATAAATTAACCTAAGAGAAATACAGTCAAAGCTCTCTGTGCGGACACTTTTGCAAGTGGGAAGCTGTCCTATTAAATGACGGCCTTGACAAAACCCCATTTGCTAGAAATCTTATACAAACCCTGTATTTATACATTCTCATAAGAGCCCAGCTCCAGTTGTCAGCATTTTTTCTGCTTCCCAAGGTGTCCCCTTACAGGAGCTCTTGGCTCTAATATTGCTGTGCAATTAAAACAACATCCCAAAAATTCAAATAAGCCAGATACAGTGCAAAATAAGTAAGGCTATTTCAATAAGCAATTGAAGATCAGTGGACACATTAAAAAAATGACATGAATGTTCAGAACTGGGTCAAAAAAATTATTCCCTCTCTTAGAAAACATGGCAACAAGATGCCAATAGAGGGTGTGAGTCCAAAATGATTGTTGAGGAGGCAAGATTTCTACCAAACGTGAGCATAACTGGTGGCATTTCCTTAATTTTGCTTTTCTAGTTAATTGTAGTAGCAAAGGAAGGAAGGCAAAATAAAATTTTCATTTCTGACAACCAATCATTTGCAAGAAACTTGATGCAAAAGATTATGTATTTCTTCAGTGTAACTGCCTGTTATATACTATGAAGCCCACACCAATCAAGGAAATATGGCATTTGTGCCACCAATTATTCTTAGTTCAGTTATTATACACACAAGTACAAATTAAGTATGAAAGTATGCATGGATTTAACTATTTAAAGTTCTGCTTTGAGCATATCCTATAATTCTAATTTCTGTGTTTAGTTATGTTGCTCATATTGTATACCAGCAAGTGAGAAATTAATGCAAGATAAAATTAACAAATAATTGTCGTGGCAGATCCAAAATGTCATGCAAGGAAACTAAAACAAAACTAGGGGGTGTGGGAGACAACATGAAAGCATATCTTTTATAATAAAAGGGGGGGGGGGGGGGGTCCCTCTCCTCCCTGAGATCTGCCACTGAATAATGCTTGTTAGGATAACTTCATAGAATTGTACATTTACATACATAATTACATAATATTTGGTACCGGAGTATTTGCACTTACTAGAATAATAAGGTAGCCTAACCTTGGAAGGAACATTACTAGAGACCTTTGAACCGAGGCCTCCTTTTTGGAGACCTCTTTCTTCATTAGGGTGCAAATTTCATCTATCTTGTCGTGCAAGTGAGCCTTACTTAGAACAACCGTTGTAACGACATGCATGTAAGTTGCTATAATTTTCCTCTCAGTCTTTCAAGTGAAAGGCCAGGAGCTAGCTCAAGGGAATCTTAAAAAAACTGTTTCATGTTTACAGTATCATTTATATATTAAACTGTATTCAAAATATATGACACAAAAAAGTTGAAAAAGAAATACAAAATGAGAAACACTTTGCAAGGCAATGCAGCCATCACCACAAAACAATGCAACTAAAACTGAAGTTGCCAATAACAGGAATAGCCAAAAAACACTCACAATGCTTGCACTTACAAATGTTACAATGAGTAATGATTGAAATCTGATGAAATCTTGTTAGTTGAAAAAAATGTGAACATGACAGAATGTAAAACCTGCATCTAATTTAACTTCTTAAATTGACGTTTTAAACGTTTGAAATGTCTTTATAATTACCATGTATTCTGTAATCTAAATGAAAAAAGTATTGATAGCACAATGGTGATCTTCCAAAACTAAAAATCTATTATTAGACCTTAATAATACTAATGACAAAATTATTCACAGTCTGATTAGTTAGGGAAATTGTCTATCTACATATATATGCAAATTTATGCATATTTGGCCAAATGTATGTAAAGAAATGCAATTACATGCAAAAAGGAAGCCATGATACTTTTTTTCACCTCAAGATAGAACATTGCACATGGTCTGTGCATTTTTTCAAAGTTTTCTTTGTATGCAAACTGGACAAACTTGGCCCAGTCTTGTTCTATATGGATTCAAAGATGTCCCACAAATTATTTCAACATAGATGACTGGACTTTGTTTTCACTCAAAATTTAAAAATTTTGAGTTAAAAAAAGACCATGTGTTCTTTCAAAGGAACCTTGCACCATGCAATCAGCCAAATTTGAAATTTCCACCCTACCACTTTTAAAAGCAATACAACTTGCATAACAGTTTACGTTGAAGAACAAACTGTTTGTCAGTAATTAACACAGCCACACAGTTTTCCATAAATGTAAATTATCAATAGTATTGTAATAGTATTTAGTATTCTTATTTAGCGAGAAATTATGTAATATCTGTACAATAGAGAAATTCATGAGAACTAAACCAACTTAAATTAATCCTGCCACAAATGCTTGGTGCAAAATTCCCCAAAAGAATCCTTTTTTTAAGTTTTTATTTAAAAATCGTAACAATTATATAAAGATAAACCAAAAATTGTACAAACTAAATAAATGCATGACTGAATTAACACCATACTGTTAATGCCTTCATGGAGGCCACGTCCAAACCCACTGTACAGGCCACATCACAAACATGATTGTTTTGACAAAGGAAAAAACCTCTAACCCTAAGCCAAATGTTTGTACCCACTAATACATCACATTAATTTTGCAACTTGCCTCAGTTTTTGTGGATGAAACGTTGAAAGTCAATTGTGACCAATCAAATGAAACTTCCCTGTGGCGCCCTTTGTTACACGATACAGGGTGGTTCTAACTTTTGAGTTTGTGGACGAAAACCTACTTTCAAATGAACGGTATTGAACTATACTGTTTATTGTTCTATATTTCATGAAATGTTTTGCACATTTTTACCTGTTTTGGGATGGATGTGATTGTGGTAACTGTTAAGATTGAAAATAAAAACTCTTGTGTCAGCAATAAATGTGTGTCCAAACAGTCCCCCTCCTTGCCCCCACCTCCTTTCACACAGAAAAAGACTACTTTCCTCATCATTTGTCACCACCCAATCAATCTCATATAAAATATAACCTACGACAAAAACTTCACTCAGTCATTTTGCATCGCCTTTGTCCAATCTTTGAAATCAATCACATCTTTCTGGTTGAATACCATTTCTGAAAATCTGTGGGGGCATTTTTTTGCCTTTAGTTAGTTACACGTATGAACATCACTAAATAATTAAGATACCGTATTTTCTCATTAAACGCCCCCGGCATTTATTTCAAACTTGACATGGTGTACCCGGCGTTTGTTTGAATCAGCAGTTTATTTGGGCCCACCATTTTTTAAGAAAGGGTTATTACATTACTACTTATTTTTGTTTTTCTTGGCAGCCATGTATTTTGCCCTTAAATCCCAACTTTATTATACAACAAATAAACGTCTGAGGGGCTTATTCAAAATTCCCTCTTTGATTACCGGCATTTATTCGGGGCCCGGTGTTTAATCGAGGAGATACGGTATAAGAATATGAGTACTTATCCTAACAAATGCAACTTGTATGTCATCCCTACTGGTAAAAACTGATTCATCTTAATGCAAGGAATCCTTTGACATTGAAACTTTCCTAATTATTACATTTTTCACCTCACAATTCAGCTTGTCACACCCAAAATACTTCATCCTGATTGGACGGTTTAAATGGATTGGAATCCTTCTTAGTGAGGGGTGCTTGAGCACGTGGTTTCATTTGCTGTGACCCAAAGAATGATGCAAACTCATCTTGTGCATTTGCTGTGCGTGACGAACCTTGTGCCCAAGGTGACTGTGCTTTTGTTGTGTTTGAAGAGCCTTGAGCCCAAGGTGAAGATGACCAAGATGTATTTCCAGACTGAGAAGAGCTACTTGCTGGCAGAGTAGCCTGCAAATCGAGTGTCCATGCATTTGACAGAGCATCAATCTGGGACGCAGTTTCTGCAAATGGGTTTACAGTAGTAAGCAGACCTTGATTTGGTTGTGCTGTTTTCCCTGGTGGTGTTGTTTCTGCAGAAGCTGTTGCTAGCCACATTTCAGCATCTGAGAGACGCTGTTGTGGTTTGTGCTGCTGGTGTTGGGCAGAGGTACCCCAGTGAGTGGGCCCATTGGCCAGAGGTGATGCCGTAGGAGCAGCAAATGGCTGTAATGGAACTGCTGAGCTGGGCACATTACCACCTCTACTTAAGTCCAGTAGAGTGCTAGGAGCTTGGGCAGTTGATGGATGTACATTTAACCCATTGTACATGGTGCTTGGCTGATTCAGAGTACTGCTCTGTTGGGCAGTAGGTTGAGTGACAGGTGTGCCCGAGGGAGCAGGAGTGTTCTTCTGCAGCATAAGGGCATCAACTGCCGGTGGCAACTGAGGAACAGATGGCTCTTCCGTCAGAGTCTCATAACCACTTGTGTCCCCACGCAGTGGCATGAAAGATAAAGGATTAGAGCGATACCGCAGAGACATGTGACGAGTGAATGGTGAAGGGTTAAAAGGCTGCGGCCGTGGTCGTGCTACTGATGGTGGCGGTTTAAGAATGGGAGTAGCTGCATCAGTTTGCTTTGGTTGGCCCGGCGATGGCAATTGTGGTGATGCAGACACCACAGTACCATTCTTAACTGGAGCTGAGGTAGCACCTGATGGCACTGCTGCAGCAGCTATAGGCGCTGTAGTTGACGTCATAGTAGGGGTGGGAGTAGGAGTAAGGGTTGGGGTGGGGGTTGAGGTGGTGACTTTGCCTGGTGAAGGCTGCTGTTGTGGAGGATTTGCTGGACTGGTGCCATTCACTAATGGTGTGGTACCAGCAGGACTTGGTGTCACAGCTGCTGCAGCAGCAGGTTGAACTCTTTGTTCTTGCTGTTGTTGCTGCTGTTGCTGCTGCTGTGCCTAAAAAGTAAATGTAAAAGAGTTGTTAGTGCTTAGGAGTCAGGGTCAAAATACCGTAAACACTGGCGTATAAGCTGCACCTTTTTACCCTAAAACTTCGCTCAAAATCGGGGGTGCGGCTTATCTGCGGGAACATCTGGAAAAAAATCTGTAATTTTCCATGAATCATCCCCAAAACACCAAAATAAAGTCAAAAACGGTACCACGCTATCTTCGAGAACTCGCGTGGTAAATGGCCCACTGTTTCTCCGTTGTTGACAACTTTGATGGCAAATTTGTCAAAGCAATTATCAAACTCCCTTTCACAGGCGAGTTTGTCACCGATGGATGGCTTCCAAATATCCTTGTAAACCTGCATGGAAGCCACGAACAGCTAAAGAAATCGCTAAAATTTGCTCTGCGAATTGAACGAAGCGACAACACTTGTCACCAGTTTTCTCTATTCTCATCGAATGCCTGGCTACTAAGCCTCGATACGCAACCAAACGGCGAACAAACTTACTCATACATTTTCCCCGGGGGGGGGGGGGGGGGGGGCACGCAGCAGATTCTCGGGTAGGGAGGTGCGGCCCGGGTGTTTAAACCCTGACCCTGTTTAAGACAAAAATCTCTGATTTTGCTACCCTGTTTGAGACAGATTTCAGATTTTTTGTACCCTGTCTAAGACATTTAACTCAACATTATACCCTCCTTACGGCTAGAATGGACTGGTCAGAGACTGTTTCTCATTTCGATATGCTGAACATTGGCAAACTGGTAATAATTTGGCTTTTTGTGAGGGTTCTGTAGTTAATGAATACATAAGGTCTTGTAACGATACCCTGTTTAAGACAAAAATTGATGAAATCAATACCCCGTTCAAGACAAAATCCTCTGAAAACCATACCCTATCGGGCCGCACGTCCCCGTTAAGGCCATATAGGGGAGTACCCCCCCGGGAAATTTTCGGACTTGAATAGCTTTAACTGGAAAAATGCTGGGGAAAAGTTCATCGGGGAAAGCGGTCTTGTGTTCAAGTACGTTTTTGTACCTTTTTTGTACTTGTTATAAGGATTAAAATGTGTGTTTGAGTCTTATTCAGACTACAAATTGAATCACTGACCCATAATGAAAAGGACTTCACTTCAGCCAATATGTTCATTTAACCTTATAAATGAAATGACTCTGCTATGAATTTTTGCCAAAAAATTTTTTCCAAATCTTGAGCTTCTAAACTCGGGGTGCGGCTTATCTGCGAGTGCGGCTTATACGCCGGTGTTTACGGTACTCCAAAATCAAAACACCCCTGTAATTTCTGTCATAAAGCTCCCTCACCAAAAATTAAATTAATAAACTAAAAAAGGATTTTTGACAAAAAAGATTTAGATATCTCAGTTCATTGCAGAAGATGGGGGTAGTATGTGTGGGATATCTTGAATTGGAGGCATTTTGATGATCCTACAGCTGAGTGTAGTCCATGCTGAAAAGCCGTAAGTGTATGGTCATGCTGGTAAGTCTTGTCCTGAAGGGGACTGTTGGTGATGATGGCTGATGTTTTGATAACTTGTGCCAAAGCCATCACCAGAGCCTGAGTCTCTGATAATAACTCTCACACAGGTTGTTGAAGCGTCAGTCATTGCTACCAAACTCCCTTTCTGGACTACTCTCACCTGGATGATCATACACAACCTTATTAGCCCTTTGTCTCCCAGAGTCATTTAATATGGAGATGTCAAGGTGATTCTAACTTCTGAGTCTGTGGACGTAATCCTTTGGTGTGACCATTCAAATGACTCCTCTTCAGCAGTACTTTCACATGGTACTATTTACATCTAAGTATTTTACAAAATGAAATTTGGGAATTGTCTTCAATTTTGATTTTAGGGTCCTTGGGAGTGAAAGGGTTAGGACAGGACTCTGGAGTTCAAACCATTAACTGTACTAAGAAGTGTACCTTCAAGCATGATTCTTCTATCAACATTTTGAGATTTAACATAGTAACTAGTAACTCTAACCTCTTTCTGCTGTTGCTGAAGGGCTTGAGCCTTTTGTTTTCTCTGAAGACAAGCAGTGAAGGCACAACCGACAGCATGACTCAGGCGCTCTCCCTAACAAGGCAAACAAAAAAACAGTTTAGTCATAACTGTATCAAACGCGATGGCTGGGTAGTTGGTACCACGGGGTTTTGACCTAAATGTCAGAGAAAGTTTGACTTATGGACTTCCATAGGGGTAAACAGAACTCTTAGAGCGTTGACTCAGAAAGATTTAGCTGTAACGTAAGATTATAACTGGCTTACAGTGTCCCTCATGGCTATGAAGCAGTGACAGATCCATCGTCTTGTAGTTCCATCTCGGCAGATGTAAGAAAACACTCTGTCGTTACTTGGGTCAGGAGTACAGAATGAAACTTTTTCAATCGTCTGGTCAATGACTAGTGACTGAAATTAAACATAATCAGCAATTAACATCAAAGTTCCTGTGGCATTTTAACATAGAGACATGGGTGCAATTAAACAAAAACAAGACAGCATCTGCATCAGGAGGCACAACTAGCAGTGAGCAAGACTGCTTGAGAATGTGACTTTGCACTTTACCTATCCATTAAATAAACATGCAGCTAGACAACTGCATTGAATTAACTAAAGGGTGCACTTTGTTAGTACTATTCTGGTTGTTCTTATACTGGTTTAGAACTGGTTTGACCCTGTAAAAATCTAGCCAAATGTTTAAGTTGAGGGAAAATTGCTCTGTTGGATAGTTACTTATCCACTGGGTAAAGTAATCCACTCTTTGAACTTGTAAACATGACTAGCACAGCCCTGTCATAATGTGCCGGCAACCGGCAATTTTTGCCATCTACAGACAATCATTTGCCGCTTGTTTCACACTGGAGTTCCTGAGGAACCTCCTAGTTCCTTGCTGCCTACTTCTTCTGCTATGTTGCCTGCTACTACAAATCATTTTGACAGGGCTGCTAGAGTACAAACAGTATTTCTGTGAAATACAAATTACAAATTTGTAAAATTTTGTACAATTTGGTTATTTGTACAATTCAGTTGAAAAATTGTTGAAGCAGGACCAGCCGCTTATTTGACTAGATGACTACATGAAATTGACTATTCACAAAATTGACTGTTTACAAAATTCCACAAATGTGTGCAATTTTGTTTTACTTAATGTTTTGTGGAAGTACTGTTTGCACTCCAGCACTTGCAGCATTGCATAACATGCCCTATGTAATCCACATATATGTCATATGTCGCTGAAATTTTGAAACACCACATTGAGTTTCCTTAGACTAAATAAACATTTTTCAATGGAAATTATACCAGTCACAAATGCACACAGAATAAACTTATCACCTGTATTTTTCATAGGAAAAAGATTCACGTCAACATGAATGTAAATAACTTTCACATTAAAATTACATGCTAAGCAGCTGAACGTTTTGTTTTTGAGAAATGACTGGCTGTTCTTTAGCCACCCAATGTTCATTTCCAGACAACAAGAATTGCTCTCTAGAGATTATTTTGACTGCATGTGATAATTTGTGAAATTTACATACTAGAAGACCTTAATGATTTTATGGAAAACGATTTTCATTCCCTCCTGTTGCTTTCAAATGTCTAATATAGTAAAATGTTTATAAAGAAAAATTTAAGTATTTCTTTAAAATTGTACCACAAACTACAAATAAGCCAAATGAAATAAAAACATAATTCATGTGTTTAAGCAAAAAATAATTTGTTCTGAATAAAATCTAATAAATTAAGTTGGTTTTAACTAAGATACATAGAAGTAGAAATAGCACCTGTACAGCTGTAGTTAGAATTACTCAAGAAAAAACTTCAATTTGGTTTCTTGGCTTTCTTTTATAATTTGGTTAAATTCTTTATTTATTGTCAGCAGCTTGTCTGTAGCCAGTAATTTCATCTTAATGTAAAATTATCATAATATCTTTGGCACTTGCCAGATTAGACAAATTACTATTGGTTTGAATCTCAACATAGTATGGCATGTCATTGTAATGTAGCTGTGACCTCACACAGAAAAACGCACACTATTTGCGTACTTAAATAAACAGCCTGTTGCCACCCAACCACACATATGTCTGTAAATGCTGCAACTTTTGAATGCATTATTTGAAGCAAGTTTGAACACATTTCTTTCCAAATTTGGCACAATAACAAACTTACAATTTACTACATTCTTTCTGGTTATGATACTTTTTTTTTTTAGTCAAATAAATTTCTTGGAAATAAAAAATCATGCAATGGTGACAGCAATGATTGCTCTATAAGCACTTGTCTTCTTAAAGGTGTGATAGGAACCACCTCTTTCAAAAGTTATTTTTCTGAGATTTTAAAAACTAACTACCAGAAGGGTCGCGTCCACAGCCACTTGACAATGATTTTAAGAAAAAGTATGACATGTTTGAGTTTTAAAAAATTCATAGCTTATGTCAATTATTGAATTTCCAGCTTTCTTAATAGTCCTACAGACTATTTTCACTGCAAAGCAAAAGTTTTGTCCAGAAATACAGCAAAAAATCAGCGATAGTTGCTGAAGTTGAGAAATTAATAAATAAAGAAGGCAACTTGGTGCTACGTCAGTCCATTGCTGCTCATTTATCTCCACAGATTTTAAACAAGCTCACGATAAGACTGTTAATTATATGACTGGTCACGGTCATTATAATATTCACAGTCAAAAGATGACAATAAACAGCACCACAGTTAAGTACTGCTCAGTAGCTTTCAATTGAGTGGTCTCTCTTTGGAATTTGAGACACAGACTCAAAAGTTAGAACCACCTTGTACAGCATAATAAACAGCACCACAGGAAAGTACTGCTCAGTGGCTTTCATTTGAGTGGTCACACTAGGATTTCATTCACAGACTCAAAAGTTAGAACCACCTTTACATTGAGCAACACAGGGGAGTACTACTCAATAGCTTCTGTGCAAATTACCAAGTCAATTTACAAGTCTTGAAGTTTGACTTAAGAAAGAAAAAAGTCAACTCTAAAGCATGTGCATTGGGTACTGCCCTGTTGTCTGTGGTTAAGATCTTATTTCAAACAAAGAATTACAAGTATTGGGATAGAAAACAAAACATTGTACAGCACGAAAATCCTTCCTTTTGGTTACTAAATCTCAAAGGTTGACAATAATTTGGAATCTTAAACACTTCACACAGGGCGAGGGCCTCCCTCTGGGACATGCCTTTCTAAATTTAGTCACACTTCAAGAGTGTGGGAATATAAAACCAAACCCACATAAACCAACGTTACATCTGAATGATAAAATGCCATTATTTACGGCTGAGAGAACGATAGGGAAGGAGAATCGATATTAATAATGTCCTTGTTAACACTATAAAACTAAGTCTATGGTTTTATTTTTGATTTCTACCATGTCTATTGTAGTTCCTTAATGAAAGAATTTTAGTACTCATGATTACATATACGAGAACCAGAAAGGAACAGCATCTGGTTAAAGATAGGGACAAAAATGATTTTCTTCTAAATCTAAATTAGAAGATCAACAGCCAACTACAAGCCAAGGTTTATAAAAAGATACTATTAAACAGTACCGTACACGTCAAATTCAAGTTTCTGTCTCTTTCTGTAAACAGTGTTGTTTTTAAATATTCAGCTGTTTCAACAAAAGAAGTCTTCTGGCCGGCGAATCCTTCGATCGAGCCAAATCGAAAATTGTAATACCTATTTTTAGGTTTATATCAATAGCGGGATAAAATGCAGTGTACGTTCTAAAATTAAAACTGGGATTTATAGGTTTGTAAAGAAAGAATTAAACAAACTGTACCGTTTTGAAATTGACATCGTTGATGTGTCTACTATCAAGTCGAGTGCGTTCGGATTTTTAATCAGTTTAGACGATAAACAACGAAAGTTGAGAACATCGATTTCGTGCTAACAAAATATCTAAGACATTCAGGAAATTACTGGATAATAATGGCGACTTCCCGAAGGAAACGATGAATTCAGACAAACGGTCAATATTAAGTCGAAATGCAACCACTGCAAGCGTTTAACTAATCAAGGGACGATCGATTGTTCTAGAGCCGACAGAGGCAGATTGCAAGTTTTCGATGATTTGTAATTTATTATTCCACGTTTTGTATACACATTGTTAAGATACACTGTGGAAATATTTTCATGACAGAGTGTGTCGGTTGGATAAGAATCTAACCGTACAAAGCCGAACAACATGCAAAAGCAATATTATTGACTACTTTCTAGAGTCTTGCATTAAAATCATGGTACCCACGACATATTCATGTCGTTATATCACTCACAGTTCGATTAAAAATGCTTGCTATAAAATTTAGTTTTGATCAAAGGGGAAGTAACTTGTCTTACCTTAGTTTGTTCGTCTACAACTCGCACGCAATCTGCCGTTACAAGAAGCTGCATTCTCTTCTTCTTCGCAACACCAACCTAAGAAAACAAGAAAACAGAGGAGAAGTTGAGTTAATAAATACAGACTTACTTATGAATCTACAGCCTGTGCCAAGAGCGTCGATAAGGCATTAGAGTGAACACAATTGATTCTTGAAGGGCTTCAGCATAAGAAGACCCCGTTTAAGCTTTAATAAAACCTGCATGAAATTTAAAAACAGCGGTCGCGAAAACCTTACCTCTTTCATCTTTCGAAAAGCCTCCGCACAAACTTGCGTTCCTCTCGATTCAGTCACTTCTATCGATCCCACATACTAAAACAACAACACATCTTCCATTTAATAACGATTTGATTTTCTTCTTCTAAACTTCCCATCTTGCGATCGGTAACAACCTTGCAATCAAAGAGTACTCCAAAGCAGAAGCTCTCGACAATATAAAGCTTACCTTGACGGGAAAACTTACGCCTCCATTGCGAACTTTGTAGCTGTCGTTTTCCCAAATTTGCGGCCTAAGGCTCTCCGGAATGTGCCGCTTTGAACTTCTTAAACTTAAACTTCGCTTTAATTTATTCATGCTAAAGAAGCTCTTCTGAAAGACGAACCAAACAAACCGAATAACATGAAAATCTTAGACGGTTTAAAAATGCATTTGTCCAGAATAAAACTGGCTTACGAACCGGCCCACACACGCATGCTCAGCGGCTTGTTGCGTAATGTAAATTGAATTCAAATAATAAAAACCCACAGTTCTGTGTAGTGACCTGTAGAGTCCATGTCCAAAGTGCCATGTAAATATATATCAACAATTTTGTATTTAAGCCAAAAATTTAATAATACTTGATTACGTACGTTTACAGCTAAGCAACAAGGTATTTAAAATTTGTATTGGAATTATATTTTCAGTGGTTTCATATTGCTTGGGCTCACTTTCAAATACCTTGGGCAAATACAATTTTAAAAAATCTGAAATAAGTTCAGTGTGAACGCAAATTTAGATTTAAACTTGTCAACATAACCTGGGTCACATAACAAGTATTTTATATAGTCTCTGCCTGTATAGACCGTTTAAAACGTCCTTACACGCCTTCGACTGTCTTTCAAGTTTTATTACGCAAAGCAAAGGATATCAAAGTAATTGATTTACAAATCAGTCGATGACGTATTCTTGCGCCATTTTTAGCAATCATCATAGTGCCATTATAATCCATACACCTGCATGTTAAATTTTCGTTATTTCCTGGTTTTGCATCTAAAAGAGTTCAGGCATACGTCAATTCAAATTTGAAAGAAAATTATAAATGAGACGTCAATAGATAACAGATCCAACCAGCTCCCAATTCTTTCGTCTGTCCTTTTCTTTATTAATTGAAAAGTAATTTGCGTTTTGAAGTTTTCAAGAGATTTACTGTATCCGATGAAAATGAACGATACGAATTAAAATCAATGTTTGCGAGGTATTATGAGGCATATTTAACTGATAGCCTTCAAATTAAGGTTTTTTTTTAAGGGGAGCAAGGGAGGATAAGTTTTGCTTTTCTTCTTCTTTTTTTTTTCTTTCATACTGCCTTTAACGGCACTTTGCTTAGCAACAGCAAGATCAATTACAATTACTAACGGGATGTTTACCGGACCGCCTATAATTTGAGTACAAAATATAAAAATAAATAAAAAAATCACTTTATTTAGGTGTCAACGGTATCTAGCAAAGAATGCTAATTGGGGACACCTCCAAGTTCGAATTGGAATTTGGATGTGTTGGTTTTTGAGGAGAGGGGAAAACCGGAGCACCCGGAGAAAAACCTCTCGGAGCAAGGACGAGAACCAACAACAAACTCAACCCACATATGACACCGGGACCGGGAGTCGAACCCGGGCCACATTGGTGGGAGGCGAGCGCTCTCACCACTGCGCCATCCCTGCTCCCCTCTTTTGTACCACGCAGTTTAGATAAACCATGTTTCCCCTCTGGAAGGAAAGGGAGCTGGTTACTCCCTTATATGAGCTATATAGCAATGTGCTGCCCCAAGCTAATCGGGGGTATGGGTTTTGAGCCGTTTTGGTCTAAAATTGGGTATAGATTTTAACTGCTTTGGATTTTACAGACTACCATTTGAAAGTGAGTAAGGATTTCAGAGGAGAGTTTTCGTCTCAACTGGAATCAGGGTTTGGAAAACCGGTGGCACACAAAAATCCGGAAATTTTCCCCCTTCCCCTGGGCCGTTTTCATGGCGGTGTGAGTGTCATTCTGGAACGAAATGATTAAACCTGAAACGGGAACGGCCATACTTCGTTTACGTATGGAAACCCGCACGAGCACGGCTTGATCTAATACAGCTATTAGGGCAAACAGGGGCAAACTACCACCGGTATGACTTGTACCGATAAGATTGGAACGGTGTCAGGAAACTAACATAGTGCCATAAGAGGGAACGGGGATGACATGGCATCGTTTTGAATACTCACAGTATGGAGTTTTGGATTGGTGTAATGGAAATGACTACAGAGCCAAAAGAGAGGGCCGGGGTGAACTCGTACCGGCAGGAAAAGTTGTATCGATATCATGTAAACACGTCTGGTAACCTCGGGTTAACTCGTACCGGCAGGAAAAGTCGTATCGATATCATGTAAACGCGTCTGGTAAAAGCTCTCCTTTTGAAGTGTGGCTTTGAAGTGTGACTTTGAGAGTCGGATTTTCGGGAAAAAAAGGAATAGACATGGCTGGAAGCTTACGATAAGTGGATTTAGAGGCAAATGTTGCTGGTTGGCTGGTTTGAGATAAGGTGAACTAAATGGGTGAGAGCCAAAGTGAGAAAACCGGGAAAAAACGGCTAAATGAATGTAACAGAGTATGGAAAATAGCAAAGTTTAGCCGCTGGAACAAGTAGGCTGCGTAGCAGGCTTAACGGGGAAGGGATAGGGAAGTAGTAAGTTGCGCCCGTTTGGGGCATATGGAGGCTTCTGATTGGTTGTTGGGTTGCCTAGTAACAGCAGTCGGAAACCGCTGACCAGAGGAAAAAAAAGGATCGCGGGCTCATGGGAACCGGAAGTCACGTGATTTAGAATGGGAAACCGCTGACCAGTGGGAAAAAGGGATCGCGGGCGCATTGGAACCGGAAGTCACGTGATTTTGAATGGGAAACCGCTGGCGAGTGTGAAAAATGGATCGTGGGCTCAAGGTGGGTTAAAACCGCTGAGAAAACGCGGGCTCAAAGTCCAAAGTCCAATTGTGGGAACGGGGGTGGTCCTTGAAAACAAGACAAAATGAATAAATCACATTTTTTATTGCTTTGTTTTACAATAACTGTGGTGTTCCTTTGTGTTCCTAAATCACATTTTGATTGTTTTACAATAACTGTGGTTTTCCTTTGTGTTCCTATTTGATATGAGGGTTCCTTAATGTTCATCACAATCGACGATCTTGTTGGGGTTTTCACTGGTAGCCATAGGGGTAGGTCTTGAAGGTGTTGTGATCAATGACTCTTTTGTTGCAGACTAACTGATAGAACTTACTGCTTGGTTGGGTGTACAGTTGGTAGTTTTTTGGATTGCGAACAATTTGGTGGGAGTTAATGACCTGGATTTCCCGTGGTTTTGGAAGGGGTTTCTGGATTTCGTTCTGGACATTTTGACGCATGACGTCATAATTGAGCTGGGTGTGTCCTTCGCTGTTGAGTCGGAGAGTTCCATGTCACAAGGGAAGCAGAAGCATTGCGACGTGACGCAGAACTTAGTGAAAATAGGATCGCGGGCTCAATCGCGGGCTCAAGGTGGGTTAAAACCGCTGAGATGAGTATTCCTTTAAAGTTCCTTTTGATAATATGAGTGTTCCTTTTGATGAGTATTCCTTTAAAGTTCCTTTTGATAATATGAGTTCCTATTTAATAATGTTCCTTTTTGATAATATGAGTTCCTATTTAATAATGTTCCTTTTTGATAATATGAGTTCCTATTTAATAATGTTCCTTTTGATAATATGAGTGTTCCTTTTGATAATATGAGTGTTCCTTTTGATAATACGAGTGCGTCACGTGTCCGTGATGAATGAACAAACTGTAGAGATCCATTACCAAAATCAAAAAGAGGACATGTTCCTTTTTGATGAGTTCCTTTTGATAATATGAGTGATCACCAGCGAGTTGATTTGATCATGGCCTTTCACGACAACGACGAGGACGACGACGACAGCGATCTGACGGGACCCACTGGCCTTAGTCACCACGAGTCCTCTCCTAGGACTCACCACTGAAGAGATTTTAACCACCACGAGGTGTACTCTGGAATTAGACAAAGCTATCCAATTGGAGTAGGACATCCAAGCAAACCAGGAAGCAGCCAAGCAAGCAAGCATGTCAAGTAAGCATCAATGGTGGGGGATTGAGCCAACAGACCAAAGGATCAAGCAGAGCCATCTCAACCACTTGTTGGGTTTCTGGACTGGTCATCGATGAGTGTGAAAACATGAAATGGGACGGTGGTTTTTATAGAGAAAGAAGGGGGTCACGTGGGAGGGAAGGGACCAATGAGAGAAAGACCCCATCATGCTGTGGGAGGGGAAGAGGTGGGGGTACCCCCCTCCCCCCTCCTTAGATAGACCATGGTGCATTGCGCCAATCAGGGTATATAAGTCAAGCGAGGCCACAGGACGTCACTCCTAGCTTTGAGTTCGTGCTGTCTTGACTTATGTCAGTTGAGGAAAACAAAAATGTCGGAAACAAGAAAGCCCTTGGGCTCTTTAGCCAGCGACGTCAATGTGAGTGGACGAGACTATTTGAGAAACAGAGTGGGAGCAGAGGTAACGCCAGTGGAACGCCACACCAGGGCCATGTACGCCAGGAGGGAGGAAGCGTGGCGCCCCCTGAATCGGCAGCGCGTGGAGGCCTTCCTCCGTTTATTCTTATTATGTTTTTGCGAACCGGAGAATGGCCGAGCTCTTCAACCAGTGACTTACCGTCGGTTAAAGAGAGCGCTGGTGAATCGTATCATCCCTTGGATTGAGCGATGGGTAGGAGTGACCAGGGAGGAGCGATATTGGCCCATTAGCAGGGGGATGTTTGAGGAACTGGACTTTTTTATGGCGGCCCATTTGTCTGAAGTGTACTGTGGTAATTCCTGGTTGACCATCAGTCATTTTTATCGAGAAGTAAAGAAAGCGGAAGAACGGGAAAGACGGGAACGAGCCAATCGTGTACGACGTGTTTTGTTTGTTTGAAAGGGACAATGAACATTTTTATTCCTGTTGCGTTTTGTATTGTGAGTCAAGGCTACTGTGCGTCAAGAGACATTTATTTATGACCATAGTGCAAACTCAGTGATGTCAGTTTTTTTATTTTTTAATTAAAAAAGAGTTGATGTTTTTTTTACAAAGGGTAGTCTGTGTTCTTTGCCACGCGGGTGGGGTGTTCCTATTTACAATTGGAAAAGCTATCTACAATTTGAAAAAATAAAAAGTAAAAGCTATGTACAATGGGAAAAAATAAAAAGTAAGAAATTGAAAAAGGCTATGTACAATTCCAAAAGTAAAAACTAAGAAATTACAAATGAAAGTCTTCCAGTTCCATACGTAATTGATCAATGTTCTCGGGTAGACAGAAGGTGCGGTTGAATAAGGCTTGAATTTCGGCTCGGGTTTTCTCGTCCACATCCCGGGATCCCACAATAGCACTGCTTTGATGAAGGGTGGGCTTTTTAGGTCCCCAAGGAACAAATTGACTGCCAGTGACCAGGGTGGCGGCATTCTCATTGACTTGGTAGTAATGGTCCGAGCGGTACCATGATTGACTGGGTATGTCAAACAGGTAGACGGGTTTGCCTTGATCCATAGCCAATTGCACAGTCCAACCAGTGCCTCCTTTCACGCGTTTATGATCCGGTTCCAAGATGCCAAAGGCATAGATGGTATGGGCTTTTTTGGCAATTTGATAATTACGTTGCAGCAATTGCAAGGTGTAAAAATGACTGGGCATTTTTTTGCCTAGTTTCTCCGCTGCCTGGTGAAGATGGGGGTTGGCCAGCATCAGAACTTCCACCGTAGAAGGGGTGATGAAAGTGGATCGAGGATGGTTCGGGGGGACCAGGACTTCTAGTTGCATCCCAAAGTGTTTGGCCTGTTCTTCCACAAGGGCATCCGTACCTTTGGCTCCCCCGGTATAGACCACATGGCCATGACCCACTTGCAGTTCCAAGGCACCGAGATCTTGTTCTCCGATCATGATGTCTGGGGGCATGGCTTTTGAGAATGAAGATCTAGTGACCAAGGGACCGTCTTAAATAGGGACAACGGACCAATGGGAAGACAAGAGGTCCTTATTTGGATTGAACAAGCTGACCAATGGGAAGATAACAAGTCCTTATACGGGTAGGATAAGCTGACCAATGACAGTCAAGGGTCTAAGGTATAAAAAGGCATGGTCGGTAGGGGGTGACATCAACCTTTGAGTACGATGTCCACCGATCGGAAGAGAAAATCAACCCATCCCCCAGAGGGGAAAAAGAAGAAGAAGAGCATTCAACATATGACGCCCGTGGACTGTGATCCTGTGGTCTGCGACGTGGTGGAAGACACCCGAGCTGCTGTGGAAGATATGATGAAAGAATTGAATGACATGGTGGAGCAATCACCCCCATCACCTCAATTCACCTTGACGACCGTGTATGATCCTCCCAGTTCAGTGGACACTATGGTATGTCCTTACCATGAGGTGCGTTTGGAGGCCCGAGAATCTCAAAAGGGATGGAAGTATGTGAAATGTCCCATGCAACCGTGTTTGCTGTTTTGTGGTCAAGATAAAGTTCTGGAGTATATGAAAGCCGTGTATAGTCAACCTCATGTAGAAGTGTTGGACATGTGGGGTGGTTTACAATGCTTTTGCCGTGAACCCGCTACGCTACAACAGAGTCATTCGACCCAGAACCCCGATCGCTTGTTTCTGACTTGTTCCAAGAAAACGTGTGGCTTCTTCCGATGGGCTGATCAACCCTTGGGTTCCAAGTACTGGACGTGGTTTCATGACAACCCTCCCAAAAAAGCCGATCAACAAGCTGAAGCACCCACCCGTGATGCTCAAGGATATCCCAAGAGGGGCTATGACATCCCTGGCCCGCCCCCTCGAGTCCAAAGCAAAGAGGACGTGGATCGGCCCCTGACAGACTATGAGAAACAATTGTTACGAGAAATTCAAGAGCTCAAGAACCGTCAAGAAATGATGGTAGCCCCAGCTCCACCACCCCCCAAGTACAGTGACAGTGTAGAGAACTGGCAGAAAGGTCTAGAGACCGTCAGTTACGGCCGTCTAGGTCTCTTTTAAAATGAGAGAACGAATAAAAGTTTTTATCAATGTCACCATGGAGTCTGTATGTGATGCGTGGGAGTCTATCTTGTCCCTGGGGCAATGGCAATGTCATCAAACCCTTTGTCAAGTCTTATATGATCATCAACCCGGCACCCAAATCCCCATACCCCCTTGTCCCGAGGACACGCATCCTCTTCACCTCTTTGAAGAAACTCATGTGGACCGTAACCTATATCGATGGGTGGTGTTTGTCTTATGGTTAAAAGCTCACCCAGAGGCATGGCGATGGTATCGAATCATTCAAAAGCAGCATCCCCACACAGTCCCCACCATATCGACCTTATGGGATGAATGCCAGAACGTATGGCCCCTCGAAAGAAAAAGGTCTCCCCATCATGGTTGAAGCGTTACCACGATCCTCGAGCCCCCGGCAGTTTAGGTGGGGTGCAACGGTTTGCTAAAGCCCATCGTCTCCCTTTGAAAAAAGCTCAACGGGTCTTGGAACGGGATTTGGCCTATACGTTACATAAACCACGACGTCGTCGTTTTCCCACCGTCCCCGTCATTGTAGGAGGATTAGATGATCAATGGGTCGCGGATTTAGTGGAAGTGCAACCCTTGGCCAAGTATAATCGGGGTATACGCTACTTGTTGACGGTCGTGGATGTCTTGTCCAAGTACGCGTGGGTCCAACCGTTGAAAGACAAAACCGGGGTGGCGTTGGTCCATGCCTTTGACAAGATTTTGAAAGGACGACGTCACCCGAATCGATTGCAAACGGATCGAGGGAAAGAATTTTACAATCGGACCTTTCAACGATGGCTTGACGAGCAAGGCATTCAACATTTTTCGACCGAAGGGGATGCCAAAGCCAGTGTCGTGGAACGATTTAAACGCACCTTGAAAGAACGGTTGTACCGTTATTTTACTGCGGCCAACACCTTACGCTTTGACGATGTCTTACCCGAGTTGGTGCAAGGGTATAATGCGACCCGGCATCGAAGTATTGGTATGCCCCCCGAAAACGTGACGTGGGACAACGAAGAAGCCGTGTGGAAACGATTGTATGCCAAACGATTAAAAGGCCAGAAAAAACCTACATTCAAAGTCGGGGATCGTGTCCGTCTCAATAAGATTCATCGTACCTTTGAAAAAGCCTATCTACCCGGTTGGACCGAAGAAGTGTTTGTGGTGCATCGGGTGATCCCGGGATCTGTGCCCACGTATAAGATTCGCGAATGGGATGATACCCCCGTCCAAGGTACGTTTTATGAAGAGGATTTACAAAAAGTCCATGTGTCCGAGGTGTTTCGCATTGAAAAGGTACTTAAGCGACAAAAAGATCGTTGGTTGGTCAAGTGGAAAGGGTGGCCTGACAAGTACAATAGTTGGATTCGTAGTCAAGACGTCACGTCTCTCCAACCACCCCAGAGGAAAAGCCCACCCAAACGACAACTGAAGACTAAAGAGACAAGCCCACCCAAAAGACGACGACGTGACTAAAAACAATGACGTGGGTGCCCAACTCTTCGTTTTACGTGACGTTGATGAGTCATGCGAGTACCAAAGAGTTTCCTGGGAACAAGAGTCATCATTTCAGAAACCGATTGCCTAAACCCATCCGATTTGTGGGACGAGGATGGATGGTGGGTATGGTGAGTTTATCCTTACCCACCATTCCGGTGGTAGCGGAAGAAGGAGGCGTGGGTGATTCCCATCCTCTGTTGTACGTACGATGGCACGAACGGGTGTATGCCCAAGACGATCAAGGGGACGATCGATGGTGGCATCAACGTCGCGAACTCACTGTCTACGGGCGAGATATGAGAAAGGAATTGGCCTCGTCGACGGGATCGCACTTTTTTCATCAATTGGTGTACCGTTACGTGCAAGCCCGTGCCAAACAAACCGAACCCAAAAACAAATGGGCCGAGGACAATGGCGTCAAATTATACCCGACCTTTGAATGGACCTCCGAAGGGGATTTGTTGTTGAATACGACCAATGTCGATTACACACGACAAGTAGCACACGTGTCATGGGGCCGAACCTTGGCGCTGAGAATGGGATGGATTGAACAAGTGTCCCCCGGCCAGTATCGATTGGGTCCGAATCTCTTGCAAGAATTTCATTCGGACTCCATTCCCACCCCGACGGATATCCGCGATGCCGCCAACAAGCCCATCTTTTGGAAAGTGGAGGGGGATTATTTGAAATTGAGTATGACGTGTAATTGGCGGTTTGTGAATGTGAACCAGACCTTTCGTCCCTCGTTGGAATTTCCCTCCACGCGTCCTTTGCACGTGTATTGTGATGTAGGCACCAGCAGCATGGTAGGGGGCCGCATCACCGATCTCTTAAGAGAAATCAAGTACCAGCCTCAAAACACCACCCACTTTGAACCTCGACATATTCAATATATCCCAGTACGCAACGAAGTGGTGGAAATCGTCGAAACCCAGATGGCCGAAACTAATGGGGATCTGGTGAAATTTGGTGAAGGCCATGCCCTCCTGACCCTCCACTTTAAAAGGGAAGTGGTGGTGTGAAGAACAAAGACAACATGTCGTTCTACGTGACGTTACCCAGTCATGCCAACCGACGTGAATTTCCCAACAACCAACCTAATTCCTTCAAGATTCGTTTACCTCAACCGTTACAGCTCACGGGAGGTGGTTGGCAAGTGGGGTTGAGTGCCATTTCCTTACCGGATGCTCGCGTCAATTTGTATGAGTTGGTGCAGAAAAATGGGTACGTCATGGGGACATCCTGGGGTCAAACCTATCCCAAACCGGGTGCAAAAGACGAGGAAATGACCTCGCGAGTAGACACCGCGCGAAGCATCATCAATGACGTCCAAGATTTGGATTGGGTGGTGGATGGCGTGAGTTTCATGAAAGCCATCATTGCTCACTTGGAACAACAACGTATGGAAATGGCCATTCAAGGGGGTCGGTTTACCAATGATCAAGGCAAACACACCTACGTCAAGTTCAAGTGGGAAGGCGAGGATCTGCTCATCGACAACACCAATATTTGCCATTGCGGCACCGACACGCCAGCCCTGACCATCTACACCAAGTTGGCGCTCAAGATGGGATGGTTACGTAAAATTGACAATGTATTGATGTTGGGACCCAACTTACAACAAGAATTCATGGGGGATCAAATCCCCAACATGACAAAACCCACTGGCAACGATTGGAACGATGTGAACGACGATCAGAGCAAACCGGTCTTTTGGACGGTGCGTTCGTTTTTACCGGATTATTTACAATTGAGTATGAGTTGTAGTTGGCGTTTCACCAACTTGAATGTGGCGTTTCGTTCCGTGGTGGGTGAACCCACACGATCGTTGCACGTGTACTCCGACGTGGCAGGCAGCACGGTGGTGGGCAATCGCGTGACTGATTTGTTACGTGAAATCCAGTACAAGCGAGAAGCACGCGGCAACCTGTATTTTGAACCGTTGCACATTCAATACATGTCTCTTCGTAACGAGGTGGTGGAAATGATTCACGTTCAAGTAGCTGAAACGATTGGTAGAGGAGGAGACTTGGTCAAGTTTGGTGAAGGTCATACCATTGTCACGTTACACTTCAAAAAGACATAAAAAAGAGAGACGAGAAGGGAACCCAAATCAATCATGCCTCCGAAACGACGACGACGACGACGACGCCGACCACAGCGTCCACAAGCGGGGGAAGGGGTCAACGCAGTGATTGCCGGGATTCCTAAAGCCGCTTGGTCCATCACCAAAGGGGTAGAAAAGTTAGCCAAAAAGAATTACCTAAGATCAACGAAGAAACGTATGGAAGAAATGCGAAGTGGGAAACGCAAACGGTGGGCGGGGGAATCGTTTACGTGCAACGTCATGTGAGTATAAAAAGAAAACAAGAGTTGTGAAAAACAAACAAAGATGCCCAAGACAAGAGTGCGTCGAAGGAGACGAAGAAGGCAACGAGGGGGTCTCTTGCCCCTGGCCGCCCTCATTCCAGCCTTGATCGCTGGAGGAAAAGCTGTGGCGTTGGGTGCTGCAAGTGGTGCCGCGAGTTACGGGGCTAAAAAAGGGTTGGAAGCCGCTTTTCGGAAAAAGCGACGATGACGGTATAAAAAGGGGGTCACGTGAAGCACAGACAAAACGTTTATCCCTGGTGAAGAAGAAGGCACCATGCGTGGGGGAAGTTTGACACGATTTCGAACCGACGAGTGGTATGATCAACAAGGCAAAGGAGTGATGACGGATCTGATGCGTGGGGGGTTGCAAGGTCTTATAAGGACGCGAAATCCTTTAAAATTGCCTAGTAATATCAAGAGAGGCTTGGAAACGGGTTTGACACGAGGTATCAAACGCAAAGCCGAAGACGTCCTTAAAAAAGAAATCACCAAACAAGCCAAGAAAGCGTTGAATCAGAAGAACGTGAAAGACGCCGTGCGTGTAGCCACTGCCTTATTTCCCAAACAAACCAAACGTGCACGTGATATTTTGGGAGTCTAATGGAACCCGTGCATTCACGACCTCGACGGATTCGTAGTAATCGAGGGTTGTCTCAATGGGGTGGACTGTATCCGTTTTGGAAACTCATGCGACGACGACAACGTGGTGGATGGTTAAGTCCCGAGGTGATGAGAGTCCCCGGGTTTGATTTGAGACAACGTTTAGCACGACGACGCTATAAAAACCCCTCACGACGACGACGGGGTACCACTCGACGACGTTAAACATGCCTGACGTGAGTACACAAACCGCCCCGGCTCACGAGCGTTCCGAAGGGACCGTCAACCCTGCCTTACGGATTTTCAAGGTGCCACCGACCGACATTAGCATCAATGCCTATCGCATGGTCACCATCCAACCCACCACCACGGGTATCAATCCTATGGAATTCATCATTCCGGGGTTGGACGATTTTGTGGATTTGGGACGCAGTTACTTTACCATGGAATTGAGTTTGAAAAAGGCGAATGGTGCGAACTTGGTGGCCGCGGAGAAATTGTGGCCCGTCAATAATTTGGCCCATTCCATCATCAAACAAATTGACTTGCAGTTGAATGGCACGTTGATCAGCCCACAATCCGACACGTATCATTACAAAGCTTACCTAGAAAACTTGCTGAATTTTGACCGAGAAGATGGCAAGACCGTGTTAGGACCCCAAGGATGGTTCAATCAAGTGGATTTCCCACCCCAATGGACTGCCACCAACACAGACAAAGCAGGAAACCATCAACATTGGCAAGATCTGCCTGCTAATCATCAAGAGGCCTTCAATGCCTCTGCGGCCGAAGTGGAGAAGTATGCTGCAGGTGCCACCCACAGTCTAGTGTTTACCCCGCACTTGGAAGTCTTTCATACCGGCAAACTGTTGGTGCCAGGCATCGAAATCAAGATGAAATTTCATTTCAATGGCCCCAGCCTGTTTTTGAATGGAGTGGGTCTAGCTGGCCGATTGATGGAAGGCGATGTGAAACTACGGTTTCATCTCTGTCAACTGCGTTTGAATGACGCCATCTACCAGAGTATCTCTAGCAAAAGACACAATGAAGGCCAAGTGGCGGCTTACCCGACCGTCCGCAGTGAAATCCGGACCTTCAGCATGCAAAACAACCTGGTCCGCTTTGATATCCCGAACCTGTTTCAAAACAGAATACCTGACCGATTGATTGTGGGGTTACTGGACAGCCGTGCCTTCAATGGAGATGTGACCCGAGATCCATTCTGTTTCCAGAAATTTGGTCTGAGTTCCATTAAACAGATTGTCAGAGGAGAAGAGTACCCTTATGAAACCCTCCAGTTAGTGCACAACAATGGCACCCGAGATAATCTAGGCTACTTCCGTTTTCTGCAAGCCAGTGGTGCTTGGTGTAAAAAGAAAGGCAATATGGTAGAACTACTGGATTGGGGCCAAGGTAAAAATTGTACCTTGTTCATGTTTGACAATGTGGCCAATGGATGTGCTGACAGTCAAAACCTCAACCCCAAGCAAACGGGAGATTTACAATTGGTGTTGGAATTTGGAGCTGCCCCCGGTGTCAATATAACCGTACTCGTGTATGGAGAATTTGAGAATTTGCTGGAGATTGACAGGAACGGAGCCGTGTTGTATAACATTTACCAACACTGAAGAAATGGAACATGTGGCCTTGAATAATGTGCAATTGGATTATTTAGCCCGAGACGACCCCCAATTGAACCCGGTCTTTTACGGGACGGTGGCCTGTGATCGTTTACCCAAGAGTCCTGTCAAGACCCAACCTCAAGGGTACATTGTGAATACCGACCCACACGATCAACCGGGACAACATTGGTTAGCGGTGTGGACGGATGGAAAGGTGTGTGAAGTCCTGGACAGTTATGCTTTGCCATTGGATACGTACGTGCAAGCGACCCCGTTACGAGATTGGATCGTCCAACATTGGAAGTATGTGGTGACCAATGGCAAGTCCCTCCAAGCCATTACAAGCAAGAGTTGTGGTGATTACGCCTTATTGTACTTGAAAGCCAAAGCCCGTGGACGAACCTTGCAAGCATTTTTAAATGAGTTTTCGGATCATGATTATGTTAGTAATGACCATCAAGCCGGTCAACGCCTTCAACAATTGATTGTAGGCCAAGAAGCCAGATGGTATCAACTGTGTTGTCAGCCGTATCATCAATGTAATCATTAAATAAAATTTGTTGGAAAAAAAAACTGGTGTCGGAGTCGTAGCTCAGTGGGTAGAGCCTTTGGATCCCCTCGAATACATGAGGAGGGTCGTGCGTGGGTTCGAGTCCCACCGATTCCAATAAAAAGGTGCCTTTTTTTTTTCTAAGGGTAGTTCGTCATCATCATGCAAACGGGGAAACCGTTTCGTTTTCATACGCCTTCCTCTATCTTGGTGGTGGGTCCTTCGGGATGTGGGAAAACCGCGTTTACGGAAAAACTCTTGGTAGACAACCCGGAGTTGTTTGAAACCCCACCGACCCAAATGCATTATTGTTATGGGGCCTGGCAAGATCGATTTCGAGGCATGCAAGATCAAGGGGTGGTGTTTCACGAAGGGATTCCCGATCATGAGGCCTTAGTGCAATGGTTTCCTGAAGGACAGGGGGTCCTGGTCTTGGATGATTTAATGGACGAAGGGAGTCACGATAAACGCGTGTTGGATTTATTCACCAAACATTCGCATCATCAAGGGGTGACGGTGCTCTACTTGTGCCAAGACATGTTTCCCGTGGGTCGCTATGCGAAAAGTATATCCCGCAATGCCCATTACATTGTGGCGTTCAAGAACCCCCGAGATCAATTAGGGGTACGCAATGTCATGCTTCAATCGTTTCCGACCACTTGGAAAGACACATTGGAGACGTTTCATCAAGCCACGACACGACCGTATGGGTATTTGGTCTTGGATTTACATCCGGCCTCCTCCGATCAACAACGGGTGTTGAGTCACCTATTAAAAGACGAAGGATGGACTCGCACCTATCAAAAACGCCTATAAAGGCACCCCCTTGGAACAGGTAAAAAGAGAGAGCTACCATGGCCGATGATGATGACCGTCAACCTCCGCAATCGTACGATACCGTGTCCCCTGCGGGGGTGGGGGCGGCCAGCGGCAATCAAATGTCCCCAAGGGCCTGGCAAGATTTATTTTGGTCGGGAGACCAAGGCCTTCTCGACGTCGCCCAGGAGGAAATAGGCGACGAACCCCTCTATCGGTTTATGCAATCCATCCCCCCTGTCGGTGTAGATGGTGTGCCCCCTGTGCAGGCCTCTTCCCCAGCCGGGGTAGGAAGTCAAGGAAGTCAATCCTACCGTAGCATACACACCACCCCGGAGTCTTCTGGTGCACGAACCCCTGCGAGTCCTCCTAGCGTACCCTTGGCAGCGGGTGCTCGAACAGCAGCGGGTGCTGGGGGTGATGGTAATGGACGTGGTGGTGGACGTGGTGGTGGTGGACGTGGTGCTGGTGGTGGTGGACGTGGTGGTGGTGGTGCTGGTGGTGGACGTGGTGGTGGTGGTGGTGCTGGTGGAGGTGGTGGTGCTGGTGGTGGTGGTGGAGGTGCTGGTGGTGCTGGTGCTGGTGGTGCTGCTGGTGGTGGTGGTGGTGGTGGTGGTGGTGGTGGAGGTGGTGGTGGAGGTGGTGGTGGGGGTCGTCGTGGACGACGACCGAGACGAATACGAGGACGACGACGAAATACCCCCACTTCCCCTTTGACACCGGCCTCTAATCCAGCCACCCCTCGAGGATCTTGGACGTCTGGGAGTTCTGGCAGACAGCCTCGTACCTTGCGTCAAGCAGATTTACAACGACGTTTACGTATGCTGTTACAAGATCAAGAACAATTGGCCCAAGGACGTGAAATTGCTAATGTCACCATGACCAATAGCATTGTGACCAGTTATAAACAAGGAGGAGCACCGAGTGTACAAACCTCGTCGTCCCGTGTTTCGCCGTGAGGATGAAAACCGTCGTGTCGTTATTGAATGGATCAAAACAGCATGGTCTTCCCTTCCCCCCGGAATTATTACAACGGATGGATTCCTTGTATGCTTTTTATCATCAACAATGGTGGTGTTATCGAAAAATATTGAATCATTACAGGTGTGTCAATGCCTTGTTCAATGGCATGGCCTTACTCCTGATGGCCGCGGGTATGATTGCGGGTCCCCTTTTGGAAAACAGTACATTGGTAGCCTGTTTGGCGGCGGTGGGCACCGTGGTCAAAGGATGGAATGATTTTAAACAATACCGATTTAAAGTGACCATGAGTCGATTTGCGTTTACCACCTATGCCAAAGCCTTGACCGAATTGAAAACCCATGTGCGGGGTATTCCCTTGGAGGATCTGGAACGATTTTTAATCAAGATGCAAACCTTGGATGATACCATTGTGGATTTCACCCCTCCATTACCTAAACGATGTGTGCAAGATTACCATGGTCATTTTGTGTACCAACCCTTGGAAGCCCTATGCTATGTAGATGGATGTCCTCGTCCCTTGAGACCCAAAGACTATTGGATCGATAAAAGGCCGCTCCCTCCTAGTCCCACACTCTTAGAACCATGGCCGTCCAACGACGACGACGCCGAAAAAGGAAACAACGAGGAGGGGCTTTAATGCGTCGCAAACCCCGTTTGGTGGATAAAATTGCCCATGGCATGAGTATGTTTCTATCAGGTCCCGCCCCTGGGTTTGGACTGGCTTTAGGCAAATTAGGGGGTCAAGCCTTGAAAGGCATTACCGATAATGTACAACATTACCGACGACAACGAGGTGGGGGTTGGTGGCAAGATTTCAAACGCAATACCCGTCAAGGCTATAAAGAGACGCAAGACCTCATCAAACAAGACAAAGCCCTTCAACGGCTATTGACGGGTCGACCATGGTGAGGAGGAGAAGACGACGCCGTCGTCAACGAGGCGGTTTTTTAAATCTATTAGTGCCTGCTATGGTAGGATTGGGGAAAGCCGCGGCCTTGGAAACGGATAAACGTATAAAACGCACGATTCAAAAAGCCAATCAACGGTATCGTCGTCGTCACCGATAAAGGATGCAACGTCTTCGACGTCAATTCCCGTTTTTACGGTCCATGTTACAAGAAGCCAATGGTTCCAAACGTCAAGAATTGTTACAACATGCCAATGCCGATCAAATCAATGCTGTGAGTGAACTGGTATTGAACTTTTTAAAAAACAAGATTCCCGTCACCCCACCCATGCTGGCTAAACTTCAACCCTATAAAAAGGTACTACGTGATTTGGGACGTCGTCGACATTCCGTCAAAAAACGTCGTCAGTGGTTAGTCCAACAAAAAGGACAAGGGTTGTTTCAAGGACTTCACGAGGTGTTATGTCAATGTCTTCGTTAACCCTCCCTACGTGGATGACTCTATTACAAGAGGCCAATCGGGCCACCGACCAGTGGAAAGACGAGTGTCATTATTGGAAGCATAAATATCACCTGTTGTATCGAGAGTACCAACACATCTTGAGGGCCCGTCTTTGTAAGAGTTGCCGTGACCAGGAAGACGGGGAACTTTGCTCCGAGTGTAGTCAACGAACATGGACGAAGTGTACATGATTCCCCAAAAGGACTTGGAACAACTCATTCAATATTACAAAGGAGAACTCACCGAAAATGCCTTGTTGAACAAAGCCGCCACGCTCGCCGCCCAAAAACATGTGTTATTAGCCAACCCCCAATTACCCCCCGCCCTGGTTAATGCTCAAACCAAACCGTTGAGTCAAGAATTAATCAAGTTAACCAAACGCATTCGTCAATTTCCTGGCGGGGTGGGGGTTGGTGCCCCGGGTGCCCCGGGTGGTCCACCAGGCGAAGAAGAAGAAGAAGCCGGGGATTTGGTGACGGGACCCGTCGAACAATGGTTGAAGCGCATGATAAAAGGCAGCCCGTCGACTCCCAAACCACCCATTACCCCTGCAACCAAGAAAGGCAAAGGAGCAGCCACTACCAGTAAGATTGTCAAGAAAGGGAGTCCATCCACCAGTCGAGGGGATAGCCGGTCACGTTTAGAAGCCATTCGAGAACAACGCAAGGCTTTGGAAAAAAAGTTAGCCGAGAGTCGCAAAGGCAAAGCACCCGCCCGAGAAGTGGAACGATTGAAACCTTTACCCGGTTGGGAAGATTGGGCTCGTGGCAAAAAGTTACGACGTCGATTGGATTACGACAGTGACTAAAACATGCCCACCCAGAGGAGGAGAAGGGGTATCAAACGAAAACGCCCCCAACGAGGAGGGGCCTTGGATGTCCAAAAATGGATTGCGAAAAAGGGGAAGGAATTTCATTGGCCCGGTTATCAGTACATGGGCCCTGGCACCCATTTGGCTAAACGCCTGAAACGTGGGGATCCCGGCATCAATCGCTTGGACCAGATTGCTAAGCAACACGACATTGATTACAGTCGTGCTAAGAATTTGCAAGATAAATGGAAAGCCGATACCAAGATGATCCAAGCCATTGATCGATTACCCGGCAAGAAAAACAAGACGGAACGGGTGGTCAAGAAAATCATGCAAGCCAAGAAACGTTTAAAATTGTAAACATTTAATTAACATGTTGAGTCAAAAATGAAAATGTCCCATTGTTATTCGGCAGTCTTCTGTAGTTCGTGTCTCAAGCAGGATTGGCGAGACAGAACTCACATTGTTATTCGGCAGTTCGGTAGTCTTCTGTAGTTCGTGTCTCAAGCAGGATTGGCGAGACAGAACCCATTGTGATGTAGACAATCCAGATAAAAATAAAAAACAATGTCACTTGTGTCATTTTGATTGACGAGTTGTCAAGTTCATTGTTCTGTCCAAAATACTGAGACGGACGTTCTTCCAAATACTGAGACGAAAAATGTTTTACGTTACTAAATCATACATTAAATCCACCCCCTCGTCGGGTGACATGTCGTGAACGAGGTCTTCGGGGGGCACCAATGCCTCCAAATCAAAGGAACAAGAGTCCTCCACATCCTTCAATAACTCGGTCCACTCGTCAGGCGTTATGTTCTGCAACAAAGACGAAAAGTCCTCCAAGTCAGAGGGGTCCAAGTCAGGGGGGTCCAAGTCAGGGGGTCCCAAGTCAGGGGGGTCCATGACTTGCACACCCCCCGAATCCATATCCGTGAGAGTATAAGAATCTAGAAATGATTCACAAAAAGAAAAGTTCTCAGGCATTTTAGGCGTCGATTTCTTAAAGTCCTCCAAGGGAATGGTTACTTTCAAGGGTCCTAATGCTTTGATTTTCTCTTCCGTTTTCTGTCTCTCTACAGAAGGTAAGGAGGCACAAAAGTTATTCAAATACGTTTCCAGAGAAGGTTGCGTCCTACAATTAGTCAATACCACCCGCAGTGTTTTGGGGCGAGGCACCTGCTTCCTTTTGTTGTGGTAGTACCTTCTAGCGAACTCCAAGAACCTCTCGCGGTTCGCCCAGTAGTACTCTCTTCTTTGCGCATGCAGTTTCTCCTGGTTCGCAGCACGATAGGACCGACGAGCCGCCCGGGCTTTGGCCCTTTTATTGTACATCCTTTTGTACGCCAATATTCGTACACGATTCTTTTGACGATATTCACGCGCTTGGGCTCTCAAACGTTCCCGATGTTTCTCTCTATACTTTCGGTCGTATTCGGCACAACGTGCTCGGTTCTTTTGGGCCCATTTTTTTTTGACGGCACGCCGGTGCTCCTTATGCGTCTCCTCATAACACCTGTGGGACTCCCGCACTCGATCCGGATATTGTTCTCGGTATCGTTTTTTGGCAGCACGCACTTTCTCTGGGTACTTGCGTCGGTAGTTGGCTTTTTTCACAATATTCCTCGCTCGGGCTTTCTCTGGGTAGCGGGCATTGTACCGGGCTTTTTTGATGGCGTTCCGTCTCCGTCGTCGTTCGTCTTTCGTCAGTAACTCTGTCGTTTCGTCGTCGTCGTCGTTCGGGTCATAGTCGTCAACGTCGTCGTCGTCCTCATCTGGGTCAGAGTCGTCAACGTCGTCGTCGTTCGGGTCGGGAACATAGTCAATGTCGTTCAAGTCGTCGTCGTCGTCTGGGTCAGAGTCATCGTCGTTGTTTGGTCGGTACTTCACGGGGGGTCTGTGACGACGATTGCTGCGGCGGAGGCCCTCGTTTCCGGCAGGCATGGGGCGATGGGGGCGGTGCTGGCGGAGGTGTCCGTGGACGTTTAAATTGGTACCGCCAGTAATCGCAACAGTAATCCAGCCCCTCCACAAACCACTCACACGTTAATTGAGGGTAGCACAGTGGGTGAAAAGGAGCCGCCTGTTCTCTTCGAAGTCTCTGGGCTTCCACTTTTTCCGGCTCCAACTGCTTCAAAGTTTCTGCAAACTCAGCCAACTGATCGTCCTTCAACAGTACCTCCCTCTTCACTTTCTCTAAGACCTCTTCGACTTCCAAATCGAGCTCAAACTCTTCAAACGTCTCTAACAACTTCTCATGGTGAGAGTCCATGTTGAGATGTTCCAGCCCGAGGATCGATCTGTTTTATAGTCTCTCATTCGTTCCCGTGATGCACCATGGACCCTAACTAGAGAGGGGGGAGGGGGGTCCCCCCACCCCGTCCCACCCCTCCCTAGGGCACCCCCTCTCTACGGGGCACCCTGTTTAGTGATTGGCTCCTTCCCCTCCCACGTGACATTTTGGTTCTCTATAAAAACAGAGCCCCGATCTCCAGTGAGTTCATCTGATCATGTCCTCTCAAGAAGACGATGTGGCGGGGCCAAGTGGCCTCGCCCACCATGAGGTTTTAGCCATGCTCGGTTTGGACATCTCTGATTCGGACGATGACACCAATTCCTGTGTGGGGCCTTTGATTTGCACCGAAAACATGGCGGACAGTGACGACGACATTTGTGAAGAGGCCTTGAACCAATGGGAACAAAGTGGGGGTGGATTGGATCCCTCTGAACACGTTACCTTCGACTTTGAACTCGAACCTTTTGTGAATCGGAAGAGTGATCGCATGGGGGTACAAGAACGTCATTTCAAGACCCAGTTACGACAAAGGGGGAACTTGCTTCCAGGTCAAAATATAACCCAAGCTCTGCAAGATGGATTACGTCGAGCCGTCGATCAAGTGTTAACCACCACCCCCGACCTCCACGATCAAGATCGACTCTACTTTACCATAGCATCCGATCGCTTGCACAATAATTTTCAGGGGTGGGGATTACGTGCAGGTGAATGGCGTCGAGACACAGAACGGGTGGAGGCGCTGTTCCAACGTTTAGCCCAAGCCCTCAACAGCAACGAACAATTTGAAATGGATGACTCCTTTCAAGTCTCCATCACTCAAGTTCATCATGCTCCTCAAGGCACCGGCAAACCCCGTCGTGGGAAACCAGGGCATCCCACCATGACCATGTTAACGGCCAACAAAAAATCGGTCATCCACATCCAAAATGATGATGAGCTCTGTTGTGCCAGAGCCCTCGTGGTCGCCAAAGCTCGCGTGGACCAGCACCCGAAATACGACAGCATCCGCAAAGGAAGGCCCCTGCAGAGAACCCTAGCTCTGGACCTCCAGAATGAAGCCAAGGTACCCTTGGGTCCTTGCAGCTATGATGCCTTGACCCAATTCAGTCAAGCCCCCTCCCTCACCGGTTACCAGATCATCCTGGTGGATGCGCAGCGATCGTTCCACATCACGACGTTTGGACCCCTTTCTGACAAACAACTGATCCTGTTACACAACCAAGACCATTATGATGTCATCACCAAATTGCCGGGATTTTTCGGGTCCAGTTATGTGTGTGCGGATTGTTGGAAACCCTATGACCATGAGGGGATGCATCGATGCACCAAGACCAAGGTGTGTGGAGCCTGTCGACAGAAAGATTGTCCAGACTTTCAATATGCTTACCCCCGACACCTGAAAGCCACTCAACGTTGCAAGTCGTGTCATCGGGACTTTTTTGGACCCGCGTGTTTCGAAGCCCATTCCAGCAAGACCCATGCGGGCAAACCCGTCACGGGCCTCCAGACCTCCGTGTGCTCTCAACGACACCGATGCCGTGACTGTTATCAACAAAATGTGGGCTTGTCCCGCATTCAACGTCACCTTTGTTGGCACGTGGATTGCCCGTCTTGTCATCAGTACGTCCACGCCGACAAACACCGTTGTTTTATACAAAGAGCCCCCAAACCTCAAGACCAAAAGAAGAGAAAGAGGACCCGTCAAAAAGGTCCTGGCGCCAAACGAGGTGCCGCCGCCGCCGCCGCGGAACCCCATGCCTCCTCCGAGGACGAGGACGAGGAAGACCTGCCTCCCTTACACGTCTTCTTTGATATCGAAGCCATGCAACCCCACGGAAAACACATTGCCAATCTCGTCGTGGCCGAAACCGAAGACAACGATGAACCCAAACCTTTCCCAGGTTCCACTTGTATCCGTGACTTTCTGGAATGGCTGGATACCTTGACTCTCCACGATACCCGTCAAGTCAACGTCATCGCTCATAATTTTCAAGGGTACGATGGGTACTTTATCATCCAAGAATACTATGGGGAGAACCGCATCGTCCAACAACTCCGCAACGGATGTAAACTCTTAGAGATCACACATGACCGCATCCGCTTCATTGATTCCATGAGTTTCTTCCAGATGCCCCTCTCCGCGTTTCCCAAAACCTTTGGTTTGACAGAACTCTGCAAAGGCTATTTCCCCCACAAGTTCAACCAGCCCCATGATTATTATCAAAACTACGTGGGCATCCTCCCCTCACGCGATTACTACATGCCTGAGAGCATGACACTCGAAGGAAGACAAGCCTTTGAAACCTGGCATCAACAACAACGCGACCAGGGTGTGGTGTTTCATTTTCAACAAGAGTTATTGGCCTATTGCAGTTCCGATGTACGACTCCTCAAACAAGGATGTCTGACTTTCAAACGCATGTTTGAAGACTTAACAGGCTTCAATCCCTTCGATCACGTCACCATTGCCTCCGCTTGTAATCGAGATTTACGTATGAACCGGATGATCCCCAACAGTATTGCCAGCGAACCCGCCGGTCAGAAGGGCTGGAGAACTAACAACATCAACCAGTCCATCCCAGCCCTTCACTGGTTAACCTGGTGCGATCACCAACTACGTCAACGCGCCCTCCAAGATCTCAACCCCAACGATCTACTGGCCAGTGCCAATCCAAAGCCTCAGTACATCCAACATGTCCGAAATCAAGGCGAGTATACGATCCCCGGGACCAACATCTATGTGGATGGTTATTGCCCCGACACCCACACCGTCTACGAATTTCAAGGCTGTTTCACCCACGGATGCCCTACCTGTTATCCCCATCGCTACGAAAAACATCCCCGCAACTATGATCGAACCATGCATGACCTCTATGACGTCACCCAAAACAAAGTCCAAAAGCTTACCGACCAATGGTACAACGTCATTCAAATCTGGGGATGTCAATGGGACCACCTCCGAGACACCCACCCAGAGATCGACTCCTTCGTCCGGGAACTCAACTTTATCCAACCACTTGAACCTCGAGAGGCTTTCTGTGGAGGTCGTACCAATGCCATTAAACTGTACCATCATATTACCCCTGGCCAAAAAATTCACTACATCGATGTCACCTCCTTGTACCCGTGGGTCAACAAGAAGTCTGTGTACCCCAAAGGGCATCCGAAAATCATCTTCACCCCGGGTCACACGGACATACACCAGTACTTTGGTCTCATTCAATGCAAAGTCCTGCCTCCCCGTGAATTGTACCATCCCGTGCTGCCTTACCGTCATGACAACAAACTGCTCTTTCCCCTCTGTGCCCGTTGTGTGGAAGAAGAAATGGACAAACCTCTTTTGGACAGATCTTATCATTGCCCTCACACCGACGAACAACGTGCCCTCACCAGTACCTGGTGCACCCCAGAACTGTATAAAGCCGTGGAGCTCGGGTACCAAGTCCAATACATCTATGAAGCCTGGCATTTTAAAGAGACCTGTGAGGGCCTCTTCGCCGATTATGTCAACACCTGGTTGAAAATCAAACAAGAAGCTAGTGGGTGGCCTAAGGATGCCACGACAGAAGAAGAAAAGCAACGTTACATCGAACAATACTTCCTGCATGAAGGCATCCAGTTGGAATACGACAACATCAAGAAGAACCCGGGCCTCCGTACCCTAGCTAAGCTCATGCTCAACTCCATGTGGGGTAAGTTTGGTCAACGCCTCAACAAGACCCAAATTCAAGCCTTCGATGACCCTCATGCCTTCCACCAGTTTTTGAATAGCGATGCGTTAGACGTACGTCACGTGTCCGTCGCCTCCGACCAAATGGTGGAGGTACACTACCAGAAACAAAAAGAGGACATCCGCGTCTCACCCAACCTCAACATTTTTGTGGCCTGCTTCACTACTTGCCACGCCCGCCTTAAATTGTATGACGCCCTCCAAGCCTTAGGGGAAAGAGTCCTCTACTTTGACACCGACTCCGTCATCTACCTGGAGGAAACACCCACTCAATTCCAACCTGTATTGGGTTCCTATCTTGGGGACTTCGCCTCCGAATTAGATGATAAAGAATACATTCAAGAATTTGTCAGTGGAGGACCCAAGAACTATGGGTATACTACGAATAAAGGAAAAGTGGAATGCAAGGTCAGAGGCTTCCGACTCAACAGCGAAGGACACACCCAGCTCAATTATGACGTCATGCGTCAAAATGTCCAGAACGAAATCCAGAAACCCCTTCCAAAACCACGGGAAATCCAGGTCATTAACTCCCACCAAATTGTTCGCAATCCAAAAAACTACCAACTGTACACCCAACCAAGCAGTAAGTTCTATCAGTTAGTCTGCAACAAAAGAGTCATTGATCACAACACCTTCAAGACCTACCCCTATGGCTACCAGTGAAAACCCCAACAAGATCGTCGATTGTGATGAACATTAAGGAACCCTCATATCAAATAGGAACACAAAGGAAAACCACAGTTATTGTAAAACAATCAAAATGTGATTTAGGAACACAAAGGAACACCACAGTTATTGTAAAACAAAGCAATAAAAAATGTGATTTATTCATTTTGTCTTGTTTTCAAGGACCACCCCCGTTCCCACAATTGGACTTTGGACTTTGAGCCCGCGTTTTCTCAGCGGTTTTAACCCACCTTGAGCCCACGATCCATTTTTCACACTCGCCAGCGGTTTCCCATTCAAAATCACGTGACTTCCGGTTCCAATGCGCCCGCGATCCCTTTTTCCCACTGGTCAGCGGTTTCCCATTCTAAATCACGTGACTTCCGGTTCCCATGAGCCCGCGATCCTTTTTTTCCACTGGTCAGCGGTTTCCGACTGCTGTTACTAGGCAACCCAACAACCAATCAGAAGCCTCCATATGCCCCAAACGGGCGCAACTTACTACTTAGGGAAGCGAAAACGCAGGCAGTCCCCCATTTTTTCTCCCGCGTTCTCGCTCCCCTATCCCTTTTCCGTTTAAGCCTGCCACGCAGGCTAGGAAGCGGGGGCCTGGTTGACCACATGGTGAGGAATAGCGAACCAAATTGATAGCCTGCGTAGCAAGCGTTTTCGTAGGGTTTTCCGTCCGTTCGATGCATTTTTCGCTTTTTGGAGCGGGAGGAAGGAAACAGCTCGCACCGCTCACTGATTTTTCTTGTGCTCTTTCTCCCACTACGGAGCTTACAAAATCAGGTTTAAGGGCTTGTCCTGGGGAAAGTGAGTGGAGAGACTTCCATATAAAAGTGATGGGGTGCTATTTCTCAGAATTGGCAGCTCTTTGGAGAAACATGATTTCGCGACAAGCCCATGAAAAGACTGATTCTGGTACCTCCGTTTTAGGACCTTGAAAAGCAGCAGCTAACCGAGGATCTTGAATAAAGGTCTTATCAGCCAAAACGAAACAAATAAATGTTTTCCTCTGCTGTCTTACACGGCTTACAATTCACTGGCTTTTACTAAAAATAAGGGCAGCGAAATCCTATAAAGAATTACTGCTCTATCCAATCTCAGGCTGAAACAGGGTGAGACATCGCAGAAGTACCTGAAAGCCGCTTGTTATTATTGGAGGGGAGCGATGATACCAAGCTTCATGGGTTGGGACGTTCTTACTCCTTTTGCTGAGAACTTGCCGTTTCGCTTACCACGCAACATACATCTTCAAAAGTGACAAAATAAAATGCTCGTTGCAACGAAATATCTATGCAATAGCGAGACCTACCCGTGGTACTGAGATTAAGAACGTTTGCCACTGCTGTTTGTGTTCTTTCTCCTTATTTGTTTGTTTGTTTGCTTGTTTGTTGGCTGGTTGATTGATTGGTTGGTTACTGCTTTGATGTTTTTCATTCAGTCATTCATTCTTTCTTTCTTTCTTTTCATTCTTACTTTTTTTATGACGATGATCACCACCACCATCATCATTATCATCATCATCAATCGGTTTTGAAAGTCGGAAATTGTCGGATGCTTTCGGAAAAGCTCTTTTCCGAACCACTATGTCACGCCTGCGGTTTGTCAGCAGCATACCGTGTAACAACAAATATTGATTGAAATCGTCATTGAAATCTCGTTTTGCCAGTTTACAAGTAAAAAAGTAACTTGACTGCGTTGTTTTGCCGTCCGATTCCTGTATAATCTTCCTCTCAGTGTTTCCAGTTCTATTTTAGTGCTTCATTTTAATGATAGGATAATGACAGCTCGTTAATTTCTGTGGAGAAAGCTCACTGATGTGGAGAAAAAATGTGATGATGCAAACAACTCTGTCAAGTACAACGTCGGACCGCGGTGTTACAGTTCCGCCTTTTATTTTCATATATTTGGGAGGTTCATGATGAAATAAGCTGACATTTGGGAGCAGCAATGGCAAGTTTTGATTCTTCAGAGTTAACCAGTAAGTATTTGAATCACAGAACTGCACAATTTACTTTTTGCGACCCTCGTCAAAACCTCTGTCAATCATATGCACTCATGCATTCAGTACAAAGTACGGTAAGGTAACGTTTCCAGTTTTATAATTTGTTCACAATGACAGTGCAATTCCTTTGATATTTACATCTAACAACTACCCCTGAAATTATTCCATTCAATAACAGTTCAGAACAATGCCGAAAAACACCTTCCTCGAAACAGTTTCAAAGGCGCACATGCTTCAATCTTCTAAACTTAAACAAGGCTGTACCGTACTCTTATGAATAGTACTGTTGATATTTTACCCCCAGCAATGAATTTTATCGTCTTTGCAAATTCACAACAAATCCTGGTTTGCCAAGACACAAACGAGAACTTGATATTAACCTTGCAAATTCAAGGTTTTTTTCTAACCTTCATCGGCCGTACTATACCACCGTTCGTCAAAATTATGTTACACCACAAGGCCTTTGTTCGTTTTAGTAGTGCCACGGGCTGTAAGAAAAATAACTGTTTACAAAATGCACAAGTAGATGACGAAGTTTTTGACGTGTCCGAGGTAAAAGAAATCGTAAACAAGAGGTTCAAATACAATGTAAAATAATAAAACAATTTTAAACTTCACTTTCATCAACAAATTCAACAGTCAAAACTGTAGGTTGGAGTAAACAGAGGAGACGTCTGAACAGACATAATTGTTTGTTTGATTTGCAGTTGTAAATTCGTCATCTGTAAATAAAGTCGTTGGATGCATTACTACATAATGGGGGTACTCTTTGTACCTATTTGGAGTTAAAATTTGTGGTTTGGTACCACTTAGGGTGTTAAATCTAAAATGACCTCCACTTAAACAGTTTTGGTAGCTTCTGGGATATAAACTGAAAACATTGGATAGGAAACATAACTGTACCTTGTCAGAGTTAGTACACCTTCGGAGTGAAATTGAATTTGAGCCATATCCACAGAACAGTATTGTGGAACCTCTTAATGGAGATTCCTTTTAAAATGTCCAATGACCACCCTTTGGCCTGTCGGTTTTAAGAGGGTCCCCCTGCCTGGTCACATAGCTAGGGCGCTTAAATGACTTATATATGAGACTGAATGCATGAAATAATCACACTATTATTTGAACTGAAGTTCATATCTTTAACTGTGGTCATTCATCCGCAGGCCACATTATTATATGATTATTTCATACATTCACTCTCATGTTTTTCACCATCTATGGGATTAATACGATAATTCACAAATGATCAGCTTCCAGTTGGCTTGACAGCTCAGTTGGTCCAGGCAGTTGGTTAGAGTGCTGCACCAGTGTTGCATGGTCATGGGTTTGAATCCACTGATTTTAGTTCCCTGACTATAGTCTTTATTATGTGTAAACAAAGTTACAGATATTTACATTGAAATGCAAATGAGCTTCCCCTCTCCACTTTCTCCTCCCACCTGAAGTTTGCAAAATTTCCAGCTACAGGCACATCTGTTAATTTTGTTAGAAGGTGAGTTGATGGCAAACTTACCAAAACATCCACTGAGAAGATTTGAACCAACTTTGCGCAAATTTCAAGTGGCCCTGCCAGCAGATCTTGCGAGACTTCAGCTACACAAGATCAACATGGAAAAGGTAAGCTTCTGGATACAGTTAAAACTTAAACAGCTGACACTTCAGAGCTTCATGGGGTCTTCCCATATTACGTTCCTCTTTGTGTAATATATGGTCTATAATAGAGTGAGGTTTTCAATCTTCCCAATGTTCAACTGTATGGTGAATAATAATTTTCCTTACATACCTGTGCAGTGTATGAATTATCAGGAATTTATACAATCATTCAAGACTGTCATTAATCCGTTAAGCCCTGATATAAAAATGCATATCTCCGTACTGTTCTCCATACATTTCTTAGGAAACTAGTAAGGAGAATTTGTCTAAATATCAAGACATCTTATCCTTGGTGATCACTTCCTTTATTCTCATCACTTAAATGTTTGAAGAAGTAGTGTTGATGTAAAGAGAAATTTCATTGTCATCAATGCTAGAGTTTTGAAGGGTTAAGTTTTCAATCATCTATTTCCTTGATCTTTACACCCATAACAAACTTGTTGCTTTGTGAGTAAACTGTACCAACAAGAGGCAAGTTCACCCATAACACTGGGGTCCCATGAAACATCCTCAGCCATAACGGTTGTTACGGGTTACAGCTCTTAATGATCGCCCTGTCTGTGTAATATTGTTTTGCCATGATTTTTCTCCCTTTGCAGTATTATCGATCAGAAGCTTGGTTTGAACTCAATAAAGAACAAATCAATGCTGCAAGAACTGTGCAGGTACTAATATCCCTTCTTGTTGTTTCAATGCCAATGTCAATAATTTCATGGTGATGTTTGCAAGTTAATTCACCAGTAGCCTGCGTAGCAGGCGTAAACGGGGAGGGAGAAGGGGAGCAAGAACGAGGGAGATGGGGGACTGGGGGCTAGGGATGAGGGAACGCCTGCTACAAAGACCCCCTTTTTTTCATTTCTGCGGCCGCCAGCGGCCGCAAAATTCTGATTGGTTAATTTTTGACAGTACGTCCCACGGGAATGACGTAATTTGACGACGATGTGCAGTTAGAAGATTTGAACTTGGTTGCAGCAGGCCGGGCCAGGTAGCGAAATTGTCTTGAAACCAGAGCAAGAAACGGCAGTGAGAGCTCTTCTAAAGGGAAGATATGTTTTAGCAGTTTTGCCAACGGGATACAGTCCTAGAGAGAAGAGATTTTCTCATTTTCCGAGAAGATTTCAAAAAAGCATTGCACCGTTTCACGCGTGAATTTCAAGGCAGTGTAAATATCCCGTTATCGGAGCGAAGACTCGCCCTTTGAGAACTATAAATCAGAAGAAGAAGCCCTAAGACTAAGAAACGCTTGACACCTTAAACAGTGGAACTCAGAGAACTAAAAGCGAAGAAATTATTCTTTGAGAACAGACGGTTGTTTTAAAGAGAAATCTGCGGTTGCATGAAACATCACTCAAGCTGTTACTTTGTAGGGAATCCATGGTAAAGTAACTTACATTTTTGATTGTAAATTTGTATTGAAGTGTTTTTTTTTTATTGTCCGATTCTTCATATTACGGCTTTCACGTAACTTTTGAAATTTTAAAACGGGCACTTCGGTCAATATAAATGCCGTTCAAAATGTATCGCGGTTCTTCGCTTGCGTGTTTTAAAGTAAGCTTACCTTTCCTAGAAGCGAAAGTTGAACATTTGATTTTCAGAAGCAAAGAGGGGTTTATCTTAATAAATCTTTTTATTTAGAAAAGCTTCGTGTCTCTTATTCGAAAATAAGTGCAATTATAAGTTGTTCTTTGATTGGAAAAAATTCTCATCCTAACTATATTTTTAGACGCTTGGTTAAATTCCTGCGTGCAGTCAGTCATGCAGAAAAGCGTGCGCCTGTTTCTGATTGGCGGTTGCATTGACAGCTAACTTAATTGGATTACCTAAAAATCGGTGGGCGGAGATGAAAAAGTGGGGGTCTTTGTAGCAGGCGTTCCCTTGTCCCTAGCTCCCAGAACCCCATTTTTCTCCCGCGTTCTCGCTCCCCTTCCCCTTTCCCGTTTACACCTGCTACGCAGGCCAATTCACCAGTGGTAAAGAGAATTAATCATAACAGAGGGTGGGAAATGTCCCAGGGGTCAGGTTTCAGATATTTCACTCATGGCAATTAATTGTATCGTTTTTTTTTTTTTTAATCTGCCTTCCTCAGTCACCTGGGGAGTGTATCTTAAGAGGCACATAACCGTCCCTTTGTGGCCTAACTTTAGTGACATCGACAGTGCTTGATCGTTCAGTGTTCTAGCTTAAGACCCAAACGATAGTATAGAATGCCTTACCATTTTTCTGCGAACAAATTTGCAAAATTATCTCAAGTCATATTTTTTGGCTTTGAAATTTAACCAAATTTTTTGAAGCACAGTTTTTGTGAGTAGCAAGATCGATAAAGGGAAAAAATCTGGGGCTGGCAGGGTTTAAGACAATATAATATAAACTGGGTTTAGTTTTGGTTAGGAAAAAGGATGTGGTATTTTGGAGGTTTTTTGCCCCCTAGGTATGGGGTAGTTGATTGTGGTGTTATTCCTCATTGTACCTCCCTGTCACCTTCAAATCCAAAATGCCCACCCCCACCCAACAGTATGTGTCACCTTAAATTTGGCAGTCATTTTATCTGTTTTTCACAGCAACTGAAATGCCACATGAAGGAAATAGAGAGTACAAGAAAACAAATACAGCCCTCAGATTTACCAAAGTTTGATGAAAGGATCAAGCCAATACAAGATGAACTCCAAGCTGGTGTGGGCAAATTTAGAGAAGTGCAGAAAATGTACACTGGTAAAAAACTCAACAAGGAACCTAAAAGGATGCCTTTTGCAAAAAATAGAGATTCTGGTAATGCCAATAAATGACAGTCATGACAATTTTACAAATGATAAATTCAATAAATTATTTACAACTTATAATGTAATTGTGCAATCAAGACTCACAAATGCTCAATCCATGACCAAACTGTTTTCATGTATGCTTTACCCCTGTTATGAATATTACCAGCGACATTATATGTGCATACTGGTGTATCTCTGACTAATTCAGTTTTAACTTATCAAGCCATGTTGCTGTGAGTGAAATCATGTAGCACTGAGTAAAAAATAATATTGTGACATGTGCGATGATCTTTGCAGTGTGTGAAAAACGATTTCAAGGCTATTCAAAGGCATGGTCTCTCATGATACTGGTGTGTTTCTCATGTTTACCATCTGAACTATAAAGTCTTGAGATGTTGGGAGCAGGTCAATAGTGGGTTCCAAGATCTTGCATGTGGAACGGATGACATAATATGAATAATATCATTGTGTTTAAATCGTATAGGATCAAATGTTACAGAGCCAAGTGGTAGTGATGCAACACAACTTCAACTCCAGTCCCAGCTTGTGGTAGAGGAAGATGCCCAAGCCTCCTGGGATTCCTTAAATCAGGTCTGTTGGACCTTCTTTGCTATGAAGGAGGCAGTGTGGTTGAGTGGTTAGGGTGGCGGACTTGAAATTTAGAGGTTGTGGGTTCAAGTCCCGCTCTGAGCACTAGCTGGAATTGCTCTCGGTAGACCCACGTTTAGCTCCTTGGCCACGCTTGTAAAAAGCCAACTGGTCTGCCTCCGACTAGTCGGACCATTCTTAACGCTATATATTTTCATTTGGATTATTTGTTTCATTGTCCCTGAAACATTGTCCCAGCCTGTCAATTAAGTTATCATTGTTGGTAATTATAATTGTTATTTTTAATTTTTTTTTTTGTTATTTTTATTGTAATCTCAGTGGTAAGTGGGTGATACTCAGATTTAAAAGTGAATGAATGAATGAGTAACTTTATTTAATCACAGTTGACTCATCAGGACTTAAAAACACTATTTCTATACAAAAACCACTAAAATACAGCAACAGTTTATAATTTAACAATTTGACAAAACCTAATTTAAACTATGAGCCTGCTTTACATAAGTACCGTGTGGATAGATCTTCAGAAGAATTGCTTGCAGCCAACCCTGAAGGCCCAAAGAGAGTTTGCCTGCCGCAGCTCGTGATCGACAGGCAGGCTATTCCAAAGAAATGCTCCAGAGTGGTTTGTACGGGGTAGAGGAATAGTGAGTTTGCCATTGGTGTCTCTTAAAGAGTAACTGGAGACAATGCTACAAGTAACTGTGAGATGTGAATATGCCATTGATAATATAATGTCATACCCCAAAAACTAAACCCCAAAATTGTATTACTGATGGATCAATACTAGCAGCCCCAAGAAATACTATGCTGGGCCTTCTTTCACATGCAAGAATACCCAGTCCACATTTATCTTTACCTGTACCAGAAACATACTACCCCAACCCTCCCTGCCAATAACAAAAAATAGTAATGGCATGATAAATAAAGAGAGATGGTAAATTCTAAGCTTAGTGAAGAAAGAAGGAAAGATGTAGTATTCAGTACATCACAAGCATGGGACAAAGAAAACCTCCAAATCCCTGGTGGGAATTGAACCCTAGCTTTGTTTGGTAGTGCATGTTTTGCAGTATATTAATTTTATTAATAACTGTTAAATGTTTCAATTGCCAACAGGGATTAGTGGAGCTAAATGAACTGATTCATGATTTCTCAACTATAGTACATGTAAGTGTGTTTATTTTGTAATTTATTATTGCAAACATTGATTATTGCCTCCTTACCAGAAATTTTGTTTCCTTAGGTGTACGGTAAAAGGTTTTTTGAGTCTATAATGTTTCTTTCAAGGTGTGGTCTCTGTGCTCTCATAGGAGCTTAGAATGTGTTTTTCCAGAAAATATCCATATCCCCCCCCCCCTATGGAGGGTTTTTTTGGTTTGAACCCCCCCCCCCCCACCCACCCCTCTGGAAATTCCAGTTTAGGCTCGTCCAGTCCTTTAAAAATTTTGGCCTTTAAGACCCTCCCCCCCCCTTGGAATTTCCAATGACCCTTTGTGATGGGGGTATGGATATTTTCTTAAAATGTTGGCAATTAAAACTTGACTTGACTTGGAATGCCATTATTCAAAAAGATAAGTAGAGATTCTCCAAGAGTCTTAAATGCTAAATACTTTGGCAAAAGGTTAATGACTCTGCCACTTAGAATTTGTTTCGTTCTTTCTGACTATTTTGTCATTAATTTACAAACAATAGGAGCAGCAGGAAACAATAGACTCCATTGAGAACAACATTGAGAGTGCTCAAGTGAATGTGGAGGAGGGGGTTTCCCTTTTAGGAAAGGTAGGGCATGCTTCGTGTTCATTCATCCATGCATTTATTTGTTCATTTATTTGTTCATTGGTTCATTGGTTGGTTCGCTGGTTCGTTTGTTGGTTTCACCGTTGGTTCGTTCATTTAATACTTATTCATGGACATCTAATTAGCTAATAAAAGCCAGCTTAAATAGAGCCCTGGCTATGGACCCCTGTCACACAACATGAATGTTACATTATGGGGATCCAGAACTGGACTATGGCAAAAGATAAAGCAAAAATACACACTTGCATTACAAAACACAACTAACAAATTAGACAGGTGGTCACTTTGAAGTACTTTGCCCCTAGTTTGTTTAATAACTACAAGATATTTCTCTTTTCCTTTGTTATTATTATGCATTCTCACAATGAGGAGGGGAAATTATCTTCCAGCTACAAAAATTGACACTGAATTAATTAAAAGTGATTGCCATTGACATGGACATCATCTCTTCACAATTCATAGTCTGTCAGGGGTCCAACTTTCCCTTCACACCAAAAACTGTCCAAGATTGAAACAAGAAGAATTTTGCAAAACAACGAGAAACAAACAGCACCTTCTGAAAGTTCTGCTAAGTAGCTTTCAGTTGAGTAGTCACACAGTAATTCATCCACAGACTCAAAAATAAGAACCACCTTGTACAGCACAATAAACAGCACCACAAGAAAGCACTACTCAGTAGCTTTCATTTGAATGGTCGCACTTAAGGACTTCAACCACAGACTCAAAAGTTAGAACCACCTTGTACAGCATAACAAACAGCACCACAGGAAAGTACTGCTCAGTAGCTTTTATTTGAATGGTCACACTTTGGAAGCTAACATCTGATCTCATTCTGAGCATTCATTGATGTAAAAGAGACTAGTTGTCAGTCTGTTCTTTTGCAACAGCTTTAATGTGAAGGGTCATTCTTTAGAATAATAAAATGCATTCATCTTCCCAGCAACCCTTTTTTTCTTTTTTTCTTTTTTCAGGCAAGCAAATTAAAAGCTGCCGCGTATCCCCTTGTTGGAGCAGCCGTAGGAGGACTGGTCGGGGGTCCTCTGGGGCTAGCAGTGGGACTCAAAGCAGGAGCTGCCCTTGCTGTCGGTGGAGGTGTTGGCAGCGCCCTCGGATATTTTGGTGGAGATTACTACAAAAAGAAACAAAATGACGCTACTGACATACAACTGGATAACCTGAGTTCACGGAAAGAGATAAAGAAATCTGACTGAGTTTTGAGACTGGTTAGAAATATCATTTAAGAAGTAGTGAAAGGGATCGATAGTTATTTGAGCTGTCATGTACACGCTTCGCATTTTTTCTGTAGATGCATTTATGTGGTGTCACTAAGCAGTTAGAGTGCAGGGCGTGATAACAAAGCTAGGATTTTTATTTTTTAAGTTGTACAGTGGGAGCCTGTTTAGTACTACCTCAGATAGGTCATTAAAAAGTAGTATTGTGGTAGAACGGTAGGGTTTTATTGTAGAAGATGGTTTTCAACTTGGGCTACCCCTGTTTCTAGATCTTTGGTGTCCATTTCTCTTTTTAAGCACAAAAAGTCACTCTCTAGCATGGTTTAATGCCAAACATGTGTGAATCACCATTTTTGCGAAGAAAATTTTTAAAACTGGTCCAGTTCTTGCATGCACTGAGAATTTGGCGTGCTGGTCCAGATATATTTTCGCCAGAAAGCTAACTTTTAGAAAGTTTTCATAATGGTAAATGGCCATTACCAAGACTATTATCATTGCTACTGCAAGATTGTTGTCAATTTTGCCTTCAGATGAAAAAATGAAAACAAACTGGTCAGTGTTTAGATCACAAAACCCACAATGTATGCAAAAAACTGGGCGAGTTTGGGGTATTTTTTATTTCCCAAAATCCCAATAATATATACCCCTTCTGCATTAAACTCTGCAATTATTTATGTTTGTTTGTCAAGAAAATGGAATTTGTAAAAACTTATCAGTAAATATTAAAGATTAAAGTAATTGTAAAATGCGGTGTAAATAAAGAAGACTTTAAAGTATTTAACCTCTTTGTTGTCGTGGTTGAAAGAAAAGGTTTAATAATTGGAACTTAGTGATTCAAAGGGAATATTTGCAATTGGACTGAATTTAAAATAAATATCTGTTAAATCAAACAGGGATTTACTGAAGACTGGTAACAGTGGCAGGTACATATAGAAGGGGTATTATTTTGAACTTCAGGGCGGACCCTTCCCATATGCACTTTATTGAGTATTACCCCCACCACCACCACCACCCCCCTCCTGGGGTTTGTTTTTCTTGGCTAAGATGAGCTGGAGTTCAAGATAGTCAACAAACATGAACATCGAGATGAATGATGTAAATGCTGATACACCAGGTCAGATCTGAAATAGGGTAGGGAAAATCATATTTTGGCCTGAAATAAGATAAGGGTTTTCAGAAGTGTGCTGCACATCCCCACCCAATCGTGCCATCGATGGCACGATGGCCCAGCCCCTGCCATCGTGTTGTCTCCTTAGACATGAAACTTTACTCCACATTGTCTCTCTCCACCCAGGTGTATAAATGGGTACCAGCAACATACTGCAGGGGGTTAACCCTGCAATGGACTAGCATCCATCTGGGGAGCAGGGATGGCGCAGTGGTGAGAGCGCTCGCCTCCCACCAATGTGGCCCGGGTTCGATTCCCGGTCCCGGTGTCATATGTGGGTTGAGTTTGTTGTTGGTTCTCGTCTTTGCTCCAAGAGGTTTTTCTCCGGGTACTCCGGTTTTCCCCTCTCCTCAAAAACTAACATTTCCAAATTCCAATTCTATCCGGAACCCGAGGGCCACAGGTTTGTCAGTCCCAGACTGTTAAGTGTCACCCTCGTTAAACAAAGTTGATTTATTTATTTGATTTTTATCCCATCCAGGGGGAAATAGTAATACTCTCAGTTGCTTCATGCTACCGAAACCGGGATAAGCTCTGGCCGTGTAGGCCTCCTTGGCCTGAGTGCAACTTTATCTTTTATCCTATCCCTTTCCTACAGGGTTCCCCTGACCATCCCCAATGAAATATTGAGTGTCCAGGGCTCGACTCTGTTTCACCCCTCAATCTCATTATACACAAGTTCATAGCCAGCTTAGTAGAGCTGTTTCTTTTTGCTATGCACTTGTATGACTTGATTATTTCATATTTTGAAAATTATTTTGTGTACAAAAAACTCAGTGACAATACTGTCCAAGGTTATTTAATTAGATCAAAACAACTGGTCACATTTCAGACAAGATTTCTTGCCATTTTATAAATAAATTTTACTTTGCCAGACACAACACAAAACACAAAATAAAATGATAAAAGGGGGACCAAGTTATCTGTTTGTTACAGGTATCCATGTTTTAGTAATAGCTGAACTGTTTTGTACCATGTACAAGGCTTAAAATGGTTTTTTAAATTCTCATGAAAATAAATTTTATTGGTTACCATTAATGAAATCCCAAAATGTAAAAGGCCCTCGTCAACACAAAAAAAAATGACGATTCTATGACGTCACAAAAACTAATAAAACAAAAAAAGTCGTATATTGGAATGTCGTGTACACTGTATTTAAAAATAAACTTTAAACCGGTAGAATATTTTTCAACACATTCCTTGTCACAACTAGCCTGCAATGAAGGCGTTTTCTGGGGACATGCGAGTGCCAAAACATCGGTTAACCACCCCCCTTGGTTACCATTTCTATCTTCCTCTGCTTTTAAAATCCAACAGTGGTAGCTGCAGGGTTCGCTCGCCTATAAAATACACCTGCATTGCAGGCTACGACACAACAATTAAACTTAAAGACCACGTTTTTGGCCTAAAAGGAAGCTTATGCACTTAATGTTCTTTAGAAAAACCCTGCTTAAGTCTGACCATCCATCAATATGATCACATTTTAGTGGCCTACTAGTGATCGTTTTAACGTTTGTAGATCGAGAGGTCTTGTTATGTGGTAGATTGAAGACCTTTGTTTTATTAATTCTAGTAATAAATACAGTGAATGAAAGATAATGTAAATTCTAACCAGAAAAAGATCCATGTGATAATGTTTTCTTTGTGAAAACCTACCCAAAATGTATTTCATTATTTTTTTGACAGCTACAATAACCACTGAAATTTGGCCTCTGCTAGCCAATTTCTAAGTTGATGTTTCTGGATGCCAATTTAGAGAAAGTGAAAACTAATGGTTTTACTGCCTTCTCCTCTACCTGATTTTTAGGATTACTGCAGTTATATCATGTGGAAGGTCATGCTCCCACGCCCGTGACATGCTGAATAATATATCTTTCCAATTCTTATCTCGCATTAGACTTCATAACTTTGTCGAGGTAGATTATTACCAAAGTTTAGAAACTACACAACTTGCAAGGCTAAGCTGAACAAATCTTTATAGGCCCTCTTGCTTAGACCTTTCACTCCCTGGAATTCCAAAATGAGAATGCGAGACAAATCCTTAAATATAAAATTAATAGTTCCATGTGAAAGTACTGCTGAAGAGGTTTCATTTGAATGGTCACACCATAGGATTTCATCCACAGACTCAAAAGTTAGCACCACTTTAAATTTATCTGTAACTGACTCTGGGAGTGAAAGGGTTAATTAAAGCTGATTATGTAGTAACCCAGATTAGTGTCAATTTAGATTCAGTTTTAAGAGACATTGTTTTAATGTTACTTCTTTACTTTAAATGATGTATAAAAACCCTTTCAAATACAGAAATAAAAACTGTGATCAACATTTAATCTTGGATTTATGAAAACAGCTTTCAGCAAGCGAGGGCATAAGATGAAACAGTTCACTCACTCTTTCTCGACTCTCACCCCCCCCCCCTCATCCCCACCCTCCCTTCCCCCCTTCCAAAAGTCCACCTTACTTCTGGTTATCAACTGAGACTGCAGTCAGCAGAGACCAACAAATTCTGTTGTTTTCAAAAATACTGCTCAGAAATTTACAGCTAAGTATTAAAATGTATTAATAACTATTACAATTCGTCCCTGAGCAATGTGTATCTATTGTAGCTTGGTGCAAGCTTTTTGAACACAGTCTCTGGGGGTGTTGTCTGTTCCCTCTTGCCTGAGCCACTACCCCTGCTTCCAGCGGTTCCCTTCTCTGTTTCAGCTTGATCTTCTGTGCCAGCCTGATCTGTCTCTGTTCCAGTTGTGCCCGTGTCATCAGGCGCCTGAACCTCCTCCTAAAAATAACGAATAAAACAATTTTGTATATACCAAACCAGTGGATAGTGTTTTTTGCGCGCTCTGATTGGCTACTTAACTACTCAAACTTCTTCTTAATTTTTTGTATGCCTCTTTCTTCCTCTCTCAGGAAAAGGAACTATTTGGTACTGGCTAGTTATCCACTGGTTTGGTATAAATTATACTAAAACAAGTGTCGCTGAAGAGTGAAAGATATTTCCTTTGCTGCTTTGTGGCTCAGCAAATATCCACCCCTACTCATCTCCACTTCCGGGATTAATAATAATATTGTTTAATATTTATTTTAACCCTTAAACCTATCATCCTAATAATGGAACATGCAAAACTGGATTAAACCTTTAAGCCCCAAAAGTCACAAGCACCTTATTTCTCCTCACAATGTCACTTCTGTCACTAAGATGACATGTCTTGATGTTTAATGAAATTCTCCCAAATAGTACCATAAGAAATACACAGAGAGTACTGGGAATATGAGTGTTGATATTGGGGCAAACAAACAGGACCACAAAAGAGTACTGCTAATGATTGACAGCCTTCATTTAAATACTAAAATGCTTTATCATTTTACCACAAGGCCAACTCATGGAGCATAATAAACAAACAAACAAACAAACAACTTTATTAAACAGTCTTACAAGAGAGTGCTGCTCTGTAGCTGTCGACATATGTAATTTATCAACCAATCGATGATTCTTTTTAATCAGTTATGTTTGTAAGCAATGAAAGAGAAGAAGGTGATCTTACCGCTGCTTGTTCTTCAGGGTCTGGTCCGTGATGGAACTCTCTATGAAGCTTTCCTGAATGCAAATCGGCAACAAACTTTTGCAGTTTTCCTGGTGTTCTACAAGAGAAAAGAACTGGTATTACACTCAGATACCAACAGCATCATATCACACATCAACTTTAGTTTCCGTGCATCATTTCCACCCTACCCTGTACCTTTGAAACCGTAATTTGCCATAAACCCAGTTTCCATAGTAGACTGTTCTGGATCCCTATTTTTCCTAAGCATTGGTTAATTGGTCAACAATGTAAATGGTTTGAACCCTAGATTCTCAGTGGCTGCCTAGAGTGAACATCTGGGTGAGAGAAGTCCTAAGTCGAACTGCTGTTTGTGACATTACTGAGGTTTGACAATGTGAGCAGATTCATTTTCAGAGTCAGGCTTGACTGAATATGACTTTCGCTCAGTTTGTGGAAACCTCAGTCAATCCTATCACCAACAAAGTACTTCTCATGACTACTCTTACCTAGATGATCACACTAGATGGACTACTGAGTTCACTGAGCCATATTAAATAACATGGCAAGTGAAATCTGGGGAGAGCACATAACTGTTGGGGAGGGGGAAGTTGATTGGATTGAAGCTTTCTCGCAACTTTGCCCTGCCCCCCCTGGTGGAATTGTATTCTCCCAAAATTTCACTCACTGTGTCATTAAAGATGACAGCTTAACATATTTTCTGAATTCAGCAAAAAATGATGATGATGATGATGATGATGATGATGATGATGATACAGGAGTAGTACCCCTTTTGCCTAATGTAATTTGTTGCAACAAATAAGAGTGAGCCAGAAAATCTAAAATAACAGTGAAATTATCCACCTCGTTTGGAATGAAAGGGTAAAAAAAGACTGTGTGTTACTGAATCATTAGTAATGCGACTGTTTAACTTACTTGATATCATCAAATTTAGGGAAAAGATACATGTGCTTGAAACTGTCAATAGCAATGAGAGGAAGATCCTGAAAAAGTATTATGACTTCGTTAGTAAGGGTACACATACACATACTCTATCCATAATAATTGATGTCCCAAAAGTTAAAGGAAAATCCAACTTCATTTTGTGGAATACCGCAAAATAAACAGGTCCATAGAAAAGAACTGCTAAGGAGCTTTTAAACAGTCATTCATTTTGACCATCTGTGTCATGTACTATTGTCACTCACTCTACATGTAGCTTTGACCAGATGATCAAATTTAATCCACATTTATCAAATACTTCAAAATAAAAGACCATTTTAAAGTCGTTTGAAAAATAAAAAGATTTCCTTAGTATGAAAGATTTGTACTGGTCTAAATGTTAGAACCTAGTTAGCAAAAGAAAAACATGATTTCTGCATAAAAAGCTGAGATGCTCATAGGCCAAGTCACTTAGCAAAAGACTGTAAACTGGGTTATTTAAGCACTGGGTAAGATCACCCAAGTACTGAGACAGTGGGGTGAGGCAATGTTTGCCATTCTTGGGCAGGTTAGTGCTGCAAAATGTGACTGTAGTACAATCATTTGTTTGATAGTACCTCAGGTCCTTTGCCCAAATGATGAAGTGGGTGTGAAAACTTCAGGCCATCAGCAATAAGGAAATTGATATTCCCTACAAAAGTTCCAAACACAGCGAGATGATCATAAATTCTGTCAACAATAGGGCTGCAACAATACACCGATGCATCAGTGAACCACAATATTTTTTCCAACGATACTAATAACGATATTTAAATAAGATATCACGACATTACAATACCATAAAATATGCTACATCAACAAATTTGGGAAATCACTGCCTTTAATATTCTTTGCCCAAGCTCTACATGCCCTTGTAAGGCAACTTAATTGTTAAATTTATTATTATGGAAATAAATTACTTAAAAGTAGAGGAAGTTGTTGGTAACTAGTTTTGTCTCGCACAGTAATGTATGGTATCGTGTATAGTATCGTGGCCCTTGTATTGAGATATGCATCCTATCGTAGGAAAATGTATCATTGCAACCCTAGTCAACAAGGGTACATACATGCACATGCATATTGCGCAGTTCCAGAAAATATCCATACTCCCCCCATGGAAGGTTTTTGTTTTGCACCCCACCTCCCCCCAAGAAATTCCAGTTTAGCTTCATACTTTGCTTCTAAAATTTTGGCTTTTAAGACCCCCCCCCCCACCCCCCTAGGAATTTCTTATAACCTTCCATGGGGTGGGTATGGATTTCTTCTGGAACTACACATCGACAACTGGCGTTTACAAAGTTCAAGAAACAACCTGTTCCTTATAAGTGCACTCTCTTGAGTTCCTAACATAAAATTATCACCCTGGGCCCAGCTGTTGAAAGCAGGATGGATTAATTAAGCTAATGCTGGATTACAATGTAGATTCATGTTTATAGCTTAAATTTATGTGGATTTCTTTAATCAATTTTTTTCCTCCTACGTTTGGCTCATCTTTGAGGTACAAAAAAAGTGGTATGAATGTTTTTCGAGTATATGGGGGGGGGGGGGTTACCATTTTGATAAAAAGTTTAACCTTTAAGCCCTAATAGTGATAAAAATGAAATTTCTCTTGACATCCTCACTACTTGTTCAAACATTCAAGTGATGAGAATAAAGGAAGTAATCACCAAGGATAAGATGTCTTCATATTTAGAAAAATGCGCTTTACTAGTTTCCTAAGAAATGTATGGAGAACAGTAAGGAGAATATGCATTTTTATATCAGGGCTTAAAAGGGTAAAGTGAAAGGGTAGGGTTTGAATCTCTGGCTGTCTCTCCCTCACCCCACATTCCCTGTACCCTCTTCTCCCATACACGGTGCATAGCTTCTACCTACCCTTCTCTTGTATAAGCTGTTTACCAACTTCAGACTTGAACAGGTCAATACTAGCTGTATCATCAGGGTGGTGGAAAAGAAGAAGGAAAGGAAGACCTTCCTCTGTTAGCTCCTCGGCATTCTCAAATGTGATTTCTCTGACCAGGGGGATACACTTGTCTGATACCCATATCTTTAGGAGATCATAGTTGCCAAGATCTCCCATGAATAACATATCTGCCTCTGAACCTCTCTATGAACAGGAAAAGAAAGTAAGAAGTAATCTTTGGGCAGTTCAAAACAGACTTCAATTAACTGAGATACAGACTACAGTAGTTTACTTAGTACAAGACTAACGTTTACATTAAAGACTTTCTCTTTAACAACAAGCTAGATACTGCTAACATTTCTGAACCTAACTTGGTAAAGTATGATCGACTGGGTGAGTGTAGTCCTGAGAAGGACTGTTTGTGGTGACATTGACTGACATTTTGACAACCTGAGCAGAAGTCAGCTTAAGAGTCAGGTGATTCATTATCAGAGTCTGATGATGACTTCCGCCCAGGTTGTTGAAATGTCAGTCAATGTCACCACAAACAGTCCTTCTCAGGACTACACTCACCCAGACGATCATACTAAGTTCACCGGTTTATGATACGACTTCTGGGTTGAAACTATTTACAACAGTACTTATATCTAAACCTGGCAGTGTGCCACATTATGAACCAAGTAAATGATCTAGTTCGCCACGGTCTTCCATTAGCGCAGTGGTTAGAGCATCATACAGGTACATGTGGAAGGTCAAGGCTTTGACTCCTGTTGTCACTCTTTGCGGTTCCACGTTGTGACAAATTTAAGACAAACTACTTGCTACGTGTACATAACCCTGCAAGCTTAACATTGACATGTATCATCCTTCTCCTTATCACTTAATTATTTCTCAGGCTATAACCATACCCAAGGAAATTTGTTTTTAGATTTTCTAAGAAAGTTTGTTAAAAGCATTACAAAGAAATCACAAAATTAATATTATTTTTGATTTTTGGTTTGTAGGAGGTCGACTGTTTTTGCTTGATGTTCTGTAGCTATTCAGCTGAAAGATTGCTCACATATTCACCTTATCAAAAAGAAAAAGAGAAATGTGCAAGTACATATATCAGACTTTCTCTCAGAAGTAACAACACAGTTCAACCACGGTGAATAATAATGCCTGTTTAGAAATCAATAATATACTTCACTCACATTTTGAGGTCTGAAGACAATGTTTTCTCCTGTTTGTCTTTCTTTAACAGATGCATCCCTACAAAAGGAAACAAAAATAATTTTAACCCTTTGATGCCCAATATTAACATCCACATTCTCCACACTATTCTCCTTATATTTCTAATGCTACAAGTTGGGAGAATTTGATTAAAAAATCAAGTCATTTTATCATTGGTGATCATTTTCTTTATTCTCATGACCTACATGCTTGATCAAGTAGTAATACTGTAAGGAGAAATTAGATGCTTGTCACTATTGGGGCTTAAAGGGTTAATTTATAATAAGGTAATGAACAGAATTGCTATTAGAAAATAATACCCCAGCCCATAAAAAACGTCCAAAGATATTTAAGAACAAGAACAAAGTTATCACAGAAACAACAAACAACATTTACTTAGTAATAGTACAATGAACACCAATATTTACCCTACTCCTACATGAAAGTCACAATCTTCTCTGAACTCTTCAGCAACCTGCAGTGGAGAAATGATGACTGCTTTGTTATATTATCAGGGTTGACATACAAAACCACACAATCTTTTTCTCCTACACATGATAATGTAATGTTAATGGCATTGTATTTATTATTGATTTGTTCCATACCTTCTCAAAGGTCTTGTAGCTATTGCTGTCTTTATTTTCCAGGTACGCTATGACACTTCTTTTTGAAGACTACAGGAGAGAGAACAAGACACCAGTGAATCTTAGATATCAAACAGAAATCACGGTTAGTACTTTCTTAATGGATTAAATGCAGCTTTTTTTAGATGTCCTTTATCAAGAGAATTAAAAGTCAGTAACAGCCACTCCTGCAAGCATTGCATGTACAACATGTTAGGGATTTGTTAGCTTGACTTCACTACAAATGAACATCTTTGCAAAACTAACCTAAACTCCAAGAGTTTTAATACACACTCTGTTCAGGAGACCAAGGGGAAACCAAAGGAAAGAAGGCCAGAACAGAAAGGGCAAGGTTTCCGATCAACAAACTCAGCAAATTAAAGTAATGCTAAAGAGGCAAGTAAGGTAACAAGTACTGCATTAATAAAAGTAACTCACATCAACATTTAAATCGCTAAGAGTATGAAATTCCTGGATTTTGCTCTTCATCTGCTCTCTAACGTAGTTTGAGAAGGCATCAACAGATCGCTGTCCTCTGTACTCTCTTCTTGTAACCTGAGGTAACAATAATAGACAGTAATATCACTTTCATGGTCACAATTTAGACTTTTCACCCTCAAATGTTAGGAACACACAACATGACCCAACATCTAACTTTGAGGTCAGAGGAAAAACAACTTGCAATAATAATAATAATAATAATAATTAATAATAGTATTTAAACAGGATGCTCCCATCACATAAAGTGGTTTTCAGAGAGGTCTTGTCAAAATAAGATAATTATAAAAAAATTATAATATTCAGAAAAATATTAACTAAAAAGGATAATTACATAAATTGTATATTTACAAAAACATTATTTTCAAGACAATCACTAACTTAAAGTAGTCAATTTCTGGAATTTGTCTGTCAAACAGAAACCAAAATTCTCAGTTTTCAAGGTTTCCTTTAAGCCACAGCAGTGACCAATGCCTAATTTCTTATTGCAAAATGGCTATGTCATGAAAGGAACACGTCATGAGAATTTATATGCCACTGTACAAAAAGTCATATACATGTTCAATATCTGATGGTCAATTTGCCAGTTTTTCCCTGTTGAATCATGGAGACGTGTATGATATTTCACTACAAATGACTGAAATCTATCAATTTACAGGTGTGTCATTTTAAGCCAAGATTGCATGCTGTAACTACACGTCCTCCCACACATCATGCCAGACAAATAATTCAGATCTCAGAATTACTTATCACAATAAAAAGTCCAAAGTGCATTGTATGATTATCAATGCAGTATTGCAGACATACTGTCTGAATTTCCCACACAGGAAGTTAAATGTCTGCAAGCTGGATATTAAACAAACAGAGGACTTTAAGAGCAGCAAGTTCAAAATAGGTAAAAATTTCGAGAAACTTTTTTTCAAGAATATTGTAAAATTGATAACGTTATAAGGAAGTACTCCTCAGTAGGTTTCCACTGCATGGTCACACCAGGAGCTGTCTACTGAAGGGTCATGCCTTGCTACTTCAACTGCAGACTCAAAAAAACAAGGGACCATACTCCTGAACAGCTTCCATTTAATTCATTTCATTTAACGATAAAACTTAAGGATTTTATCCACAGAGTCAAAAGGTAGACCAAACTTGTACAGCATAATAAACAGCACCACAGGAAAGTACTGCTCAGTAGCTTTCTTCTGAATAGTCACACTTTAAGATTTTATCCACAGACTCAAAAGGTAGACCAAGCTTGTACGGCATAATAAACAGCACCACAGGAAAGTACTGCTCAGTAGCTATCTTTTGAATAGCCATACTTTAGGATTTCATCCACAGACTCAAAAGTTAGAACCACCTTGTACAGCATAATAAACAGCACCACAGGAAAGTACTGCTCAGTAGCTTTCTTCTGAATAGTCACACTTTAAGATTTTATCCACAGACTCAAAAGGTAGACCAAGCTTGTACAGCATAATAAACAGCACCACAGGAAAGTACTGCTCAGTAGCTTTCATTTGAATAGCCATACTTCAGGATTTCATCCACAGACTCAGAAGTTAGAACCACCTTGTACAGCATAATAAACAGCACCACAGGAAAGTACTGCTCAGTAGCTTTCATTTGAGTAGCCATACTTTAGGATTTCATGCACAGACTAAAAAGAACCACTTTCAGGATTCAAGGTTTTCCTGTGTTCAAAGTGACAACACAATTCACCATTTCAAAAGATAAAAATTAATGTAACTGACCATGCCAGTGCAGATTTGGTTTTTAAGCGATCATTCTGTAACTGAACATACCTGTGCATTTCTCCAGACTTTTAGAGTTGGATACTTGGTGATGTGAAATCTTTGTGCAATTTCTTGTTCTGATTCACAGTCCACTCTCCCTAACACTACACCAGTCTACAAAGAAAAAGAAGACCAATGGTTAGTTTCTATCATTTCATTCATTCTTGTGTCTTCCCTTATTTAAGTAATTTTTATGCCATATTAAGTAAAGGGTATTAGCTGCACTTCCAGACAAGTTGCATCCCAAGTTTAGAGACTCAAATTTAAGAAAAAAAAGACCAGATTTTGAAAAATCTTAAAAGGTCAGTTACATCTACTCTAGCCTACATGAATGTGCAAGAACACATCACATCTATCATGCAATCCACCTAAAACGGTTGAAAAAGTCATGAAGGTCTTGATAAAAAGATACCAGTAGCTTTGAATATGTCATATGTGTGCACGCATATGTTGTAGTTCAATTTTATTTTTCCTTTGTTCTTTTTTATGTTAATATATGATAATGAATATAAAACAATAGAAAATAAAAATTGAACCAAGGATAAAATTGAACTACAACACATACAACTAGAAATTTGAGCATATGATACACACACACATATACCTTTGTAAAAACAGTACTTTTCATGGCTCGCTCTCTCAACAACTAACCATCTTGGTTAGCATACAGAAATTCAACACAGCAAATTATGAATTTTACTGTCTGAGAGACCATAGAGTGATTCCCAAATAGCTCTTGTGAAAAGGCACCTGTGAGATTGGTAACATTGAAAACTGTGATATTAATAAGCAACACTTATTGCTCATATCTTTAGGGCTGTGTGTAGTAAGTTTGTTACACAACCTCACAATCTCTGCCACTAAACTAATAATTAACTTTTAATGACAAAATTAATGTTTGAAACAGAAAACAATCTTGGGGCAGAAAATCGATGTTAGCATAAAGTTATAGTGCAAATTCACCAAAAGGTGCTGTGTAGAAGATTTTTACCAACCACTTTGAGTTACCTAGCAAAATTACTGGTGTTTTTCATAGGTGTTATTACTTTAGTCAAGGCAAATTTTCGTGGAAATTTTACAACGTGTCAAATGGCAAACTCATTTTCATATGTTTGCGGCATTCCTTAGACTTACAGGATACTCTTCCTTAACAATGTCTGATGCTTGTTCAAAAACTGGAGCCAACATTTGACTAAATCTGCACCTGCAAGAACAAGCACAAATTAAGTATATACAAATGCATGGGTGTTTTGACTAGAGAACATTTCTTTGTTCATTTATTTACATGAAAGACACCATCTCACTTAACCGACATATACCATATTTTCTTGAGTAAATGCCACACCTTGAATAAATGCTGGGTTCAAATAAATGCCCGGTCCAAGCAGTCAAATTTTGAATGAATGCCCCTGGCGATTACTTGAGGTACCAGTATTTACTTTAGGTCCAGCATTTACTTGAAACTGAATCTTTATGTTACTGATTCTCATTATCATTACTGATTCTGAATCTTTATGTTACTGATTCTCAACGATTTCTCAAGGTACCGGCATTTATTTCAAACTGAATCTTTGTGTCACTGATTCTCACCGAAAATTAGTTATAGCAATTTAAAGAAGGGTTCATGAACCACTACAGCACTTCAGCTCAATTTTGCTCATTCCAACCAAAGGAAGTTGGCATATTGGTTGGCATATTGTAATTTACACTCTACTAAGCACCCGATTTCCCCGCCTTGTTTTGAATTTTACAGAATACAGTCAAATCAGTGAGATTTTAAAATGGTGTGTAGAATGGACTAAATTTCCAGCCATTTCAAAAGATATCTAGGACAAATAATAGATGTATCCAGCTTACCTAAACAATTAAAAATATATTAGAGGAATAAGTTCCTACAACTGCATGCAATACAAAACAAGCAATTATATAACTTATTTTGATGTTATTTGTAACTTCTCCACAGATCAATTGTTAAACTCAGCTGTTCTTAACTAAACAAACCAATCGCCTGTATCAGTTCATCCCTTTTTTAAACAAACAACATGGTGCCAGCTTGTGAATGTTGTTTTGGACTTTGTCTGGTGTAAGGCCCTTAAAATTATGCAAACCCTGATCTATTAAACAGCCTTAAATATTTCAAACAACACGTTGGGTTCTCTTACCAGTCTGCATAAAAATTGACGAACACTAATTTGTTATCCGCTGCAATGAAAGAATACAACAAAAATTAACTTCCTATATCGGCTTATTGGACAATACAAGAATAAATAGCTGCAAAATATATCAAGCCACTAAGTAATAAAGCCGTTCTAGTAACAGCGGCTTTCAATAACATTAAAACTTAATGTTCGTGGATAGAATAAGTTCTCCAGCACTTACCTAACGTCTGATCGAAGTTTTGGCTGTTAAGTTGCACTACATTCCCACAAAGCGAGTAGGGAAAGCAAAGAAAAGCCTGCAAAGGTAATCGTGAAGTTAGTTTCTTTAGAAACCACCAAGAATGAAAGAAGTGTTTGACGTGGCTTCAATATTACTACAGCCGGTCGATCATGCGATTCACCAAAACAACGGCGTTAAAACATCTGAAAATTAGTGCATACCACTAAAAGGCAAACAGCCCACATCTGTGACGGATTCAACATATTTAAACAAAAGAAGCCGTAAAATAATTTAGCTAAAGAACCTAGAAATAACCCATGTTTCCCGGTTGCTTCACTGACACGGCAACCTGTGAGTGGTCTGTTATGCGCATGCGACATGGGGCGACTTTTAAAAACTGACATAATGCAACAGCGCCTTTGATTGGTGGAGAAACAATAACCAATTGTAATTCGTATAAGAAAGTCCACTCATTTTCCCGGGAAACTGTGGGCCAATGCGCACACAAATTTTCTTTGAAAAATAACAATTGGAAACTGCTTTGAAATATTATTCAAAGACTAGGTACTCAATTTGAGAGTCCAGTTATTAAAACGTTTGTAAATTAATTCTGTGTCTTTCAATCGATGTCGCGGTCGCAGTGATATGTGTATACCAGTGATTTTGTTTGAAAAAAACAATGAGAAACTGCTGCTTCAAAGACTACGTATTCAATTTGATAATCCAGTCGTTAAAACATTTGAAAAGTTATTCAACTGGTTTCTTTCAATAGATATCGCAGTGATATGTGTAGCCCCCCCCCCCCCCCCCCAACAACAGAAATCACAAGTGATGTGTACTCCCAGTAGGCTGGCCATGATACGCAAAACACTGACAGCGAGAGACTAATAATGCAGGATAGATCTTTTTTCCCTTAAATACATTTTCCCTGCAGTTGTATTGGCGGCTAATCTTGATGAGGCGTGATCATTTGTATCATTTGGTCAACCGTTTTGAAAAGGTTTCAGTCTATGCTTCGACAACTGAGTATGTGACATCTGAGTCGCGAACTGTTTCGCAAAACTCGCTTTAGCGTCGCCAGTTGCAGTCGGACGGCATTGCAGTCAGATACTTGCTTTAAACCTTACTGATAGATTTTTGAGCCAAAGCGCAAATCAATGCTTAATATTTTCAGGATCCCATAATGCGCAACTGGCTGTGAGTGGTAAACATGACCCTTAAATTATGAAATGAATGAAATAAAATGAAATGAATGATGAGAAAATACCTTGCCATCTGACCTTTAACGCTAAAAAATTGTTCCGACTAAGTTAGGGGTAGGGGTGGGGGATACACAGACCATTGGCTACCATATTGAAGGTGATACAAATTTCACGGGGATGTACATATCACTATAACAGGAGTGGCGTTGAACTGCACTTAGCAGCGACCACACTCGTCTCGAAACAGAAAAAAACATATCACTGCTACAAAAACTTAACGGTGCAAACAAATTTCAAAACTCGTATAAATTCTACACCGAGATGGCGTTTACAAAGAGCAAACTGAATTGTCAAACGAGGTCTCTGTGAGTTATGTGACCTGAACGAAGTGACGGGCTATAAACTTCTAAATAATACAAGTTATTGAAACCGAGATTTTATTTTGTTTGAAACATATAAAGGATAAGGAATCAGTTAGAATGGAAAGGAGCAAAATTAAGATCGCTTTTGGATTCGCTGATTTTTTCTCAATACGGAAATTTTTCAAAACCTGGGCATATTAACTCATGTATGATTCATAAAAGCTGAATGCAGCCAGAATATTTGCCAGTATTGCCACAATTTTTCACTTGCTTTTGTGTGAGCTGTGTGTGACAATGGAGTTTTGTTAAAGAGTAATACCTCGTTTTCCTAAAAATGTACTAGACAAAAAAATCTAATTTATTAATGCCAAGGCCAAGGAGATGCGATTTTGTCTGAAGGTAAATTCGCGGGTAAACGGAAGCTAAACTTGCAAAAACAAGGGCGGCCAAAGACAGTATTGTGACTGGAAGGAGTCATGCTCTCAGAAAAAAAATGCCAGGACATGTCGTCTTATTAACACAGAACAGGCCTGAAAATGGTGTGATCAAAAATTAATGAACATCCCACTTCATTTTTTCTTTGTACAAGTTAATGTTGTCAAAATGGGCAGTGCGATCTTTGAGGCAACGTTGTGCAGTGTTGTTGCATTTGTTGGGTTTTGTTGCAATATGTTGAATATGCTACCTATTTCATTTTGCAATGTTCTACTGAATCTTACAACAGGAAAAAAGGTCAATGACAAATATATTAGAATCGTTTAAGAAATACATCAATGAACCTTTGTTAATCTTCGCAGTAAATTTAATTCGAATTAATTATCACCATTAAAACTGAAACAGCAAATATCAGGATCTCGCGCCAAAAATACGACGGCTGCGCTCCGCAGTTCACCGACTTCATTCATGAGTTTTCACTTTCGCGGTTGTTTCAACAAGCGGTACAAAAAAAGATCCAAAAACCATGAAAACTGATTATGTTTTCCATGGGTTCACACTGGGGGGAAGCTCAAGATTCAAAGAAAGCAATGAAGGTAAGGTAACTTTTGAAAGCATAAACAAAGTTAGTGTTGTAAACATGAACCATCGACATCGACGAGGAACGCTTGACACATTTTGACTTAGCAAATCTGTACCCGATAAAGCTTATAATCTTTTGAAAAAATAAACAATATTAAAGTTTAAACACTCTCGAAGCAATACGTAATGTAGCCTTCACACAGTTTAATGCGAAGGAATTCTTTTTTCAACTCGGAGGTAATAGCTAAACTATGAAACTAAGCGAGCCATGTTGCCATCATGAAAAAAATGATGCATTATTTTTAAGGTCAAAGTCATTTAGTCATTATTAAGTTTGACCCTTTCATGCCGTTTTCGTTAGATTTTTTAATATTTCAAAGTATTAATAAGCTTACTAGTCCCTTTTAAGATTTTATCGCCATATTACTGAGCTGCAAACATGGTGGAAAATACAGTGTTTCTATGAAAAAATATTTGCCAATAATTTACGTAAATGTTCAATTCTAGAAAACTTATGAATTGCAAACATCAAATGCTAGGCAGAAATTTTCACTGATTCAATTTTGGAGAAAAAACTAAACTAGTGAGCTCATAATTTCATGATTAAGCTCTCCTTACTTTTGTCTGTAAAACTCTGTCAAATTAATCTTTTCCGCGGGAAAAATTTAGAGATGACTGCTCGTCTTTTCTGATATAGCTGTACCCCTCATTATTAAGGCCAGTAAAATACTTTGCCTGTTACCTTACGTTACAATTCATAACAATTCAATTGTTTCTCGCAGCTACTACCGAGATATCAAGACTAGTTTAAACTTGTAGCGCCACGGTTACCAGAATCCCTTCTACGTTATTTGTGTAACAAAACTCAGAAAACTGAAAACTTCAGTGTTCCCAGATAAATCTACTAAGCTTTTGTACCTGTAAGGGTTATCATCAGTGAGTGTTATAGCTTTACATTAAGCTCCAACGTCAACATGCTCGTTCTCCTCACTGCCATCCATATACTTCTTATGATACAAATTAAAAGAATTTACATAAACATCAAGCTAATTCATCTTCGGCGACCACGTCCTTAATTCTCACGACTACTGGGGTAAGTTTTATCATGCAGTGAAATAATAAGGAGAGCTTAGACACTGGTCACTATTGGAATAAACGGTAAAGACAACTGAAGACGAGTAGTTTCTCAATCTGGTTGTTCGCTTAAGAAAGATAACTTGATCATGAAATGAAAATTAAAATTTACTTATTCAGAAAATATCGCGACAACTTTATAACCCAATTTTGGAAGGGCTACATCATGTACATTTTCCGATGTTAGTTTCCTTGGGAGTTTGTACAAACCTACTTCAGAGGATACCTATTTTTCGAGTTCGGAGCTGAGTTAGGAACCGAGTTAGGAACCCGAGTTAGGAACCAAGTAGGGAACCGAGTTAGAAACCGACTTAGGAAGCCTGACTTAGGAACTCGGTTAGGTTTTCGCTGAGCTCAAATAGTGATCGTATTTTAAACGCACTTTTTCCTGTTTTATTTACCGGTACCCTTTATTTTACGTCGCGCTTAATCCACTGACGCAGTAGAGAATCTGGCCCGTCGGCTCTATCATTCAGCTTTGACAAGATGGAGGAAGACGCGAGGTGCCCCAGGGGGGGTACTCGAAGTATACATGACGGGGGGGTCCGACGGAGCTTCACATTGGAAACCCAAAAAAATACACAAGCCTGAAATTTTAGACCCAAAAAAATAACTGGCATCAAAATTTCCAACCCAAAAAAACACAAGACTTAAATACTCAATACTGATTTATTCAATTAAGCAGAACTTTCTAATGCATGATTTTGCATCAATAAGGTTATGAAATTGGTATGTCCGTTAATGTCTCTTCATCCTCCCTTCTGCTCCACATTTACAGACAGGTCCTCATTGTGACACTATATCAGCATACCTCTTTCATCAGATTGTGGTTATGATACATCATTAAATTTCACATTTTCTAACAGGAACTGTAACGAGCGTCAAGAAATATACTACAATACTCTCTTAAAAAAACCTATAGTACAAAGTTGTCGAAATGTTTCCCTTAATCTCTCTCAGTAATACATTTAAGGAATTAGTGTGCTGTATAAATGATGGCTCGCCGAAGCCTTTCTGTGCGGAAATGCCATAATTGTACTCTTACACATAATTAAATTTCACATTTTCGAACAGGAACTGTAACGAGCGTAAAAAAATACTGCAATACTCTCTTGACAAAAAAAACTATAGTATAAAAGTGTCGAAATGTTTCCTTAAATCTCTCCAGGTACATTTATGGAAATAGTGAATTAGTGAACTGTATAAATAACGGCTCGCCGAAGCCTTCTCGTGCGGGAATGGCGTAATTGTACTCTTCGACTATCATCAGCGATGTAGTCTGAAGCGTCGTCGGCGGTATCCAGTGGAAAGTAGGCTTCCAGGAACGTTGTGTCGGCTAGTGATAACCTGAAGATGTCTCCTTCGCGCATCAGACTGACTGGAGAAATTACATGAAATATTGACTTCTTCAGTCGAACTGGTTCTCACAAACTTTTGATCCCTCAGCAATGTGAGGGACATGAAAGACATTGATGGACATCATTGTAATGAGTCATAGAGAAAACAGGAAAAGTAAACAAGATTACAAATGTACATTGTATTGTCTTCTTAATATTAACAGTTTTTCCGGAACACACGTCGCTGAAAAAAGTTCGAATGAATATTTTTCTGATCCACTGATCGCAACGAAAACCTGAAACAAAAAGTTCGCTCTGAGATAAGACCCAAAAAATACGCGTATTTTTTTAAGACCTAAAAAAATACGTGACAGACCTCTTGACCCAAAAAAATACCGAGCGTGTAAATTTTCAACCCAAAAAAATACGTCGGACCCCCCCCGTCATGTATACTTCGAGTACCCCCCCTGGGCGAGGTGCGTGATAGAATATTTATGAATCTTCTCCTTTCCAGGTCCATAACGACCATCCGCAAATTTTATTGTTGTCCACATATAGAATTTCAATGTTGTCGTCACTAAGCATTGGTATTTTATTCTGATTGAGTCCTCCAATCATTTTCAGTTATATAATGGGGTTGGAAGGCCTTCTCGACTCCTACTTCACGTCTTTGTACGCCGCACCTTCTCTCAGTCTTTTGATAGTGGGTTTAAGTTTCAGTGGAGGATTTTTAAATGGTCACTGAATTGAGCCGTTACACTTAGGCGTCGCATTTTTGAGACTAATTTTGAGGTCATATCTGATCAATTTTCTGATAACTAGTGGATTCTTGTGGCTTGCGCTGTTTCTCGGTTATTCTCAGTTAAAAATTTGACCTCTGATCGTTTGTTAAGCGACTTAGTGTGGTTTTTATGCCGCTTTTTGCATATAGGGTACGTTGAATTTGGCTCGTTTAGGAACTGGATAGGTTTTTTTCCCGGCTCTCATGTTTATATTTGTGACAATAAAGGATCTGAAATATTATCTGCAACGTGATGAGTTTCCCTGTTGATGTTTTTAACGCCGGGCCCGGCTTATTCGTTTAATTCTGTTGCAGGGTGTTGTGTTTCGCATCACGGAGTGTGATCCATAGACCCTTTTCGTCACGAAATTGAAGTTGTAGCTTCTTTATAGCTATGCGACCTGTAATAGATGGGTGAACTCCGCTTCAGTCAAACATGTGTGAGTAAGCCCCTCTTAAGACTGTGACTTTCGTGTCTAGGAACTTAACATCTTTTCTCCTATTCTTAGCAAGTCCATCGACCGCGTGTTCAAGTATGCCAATATGTACAGGCAAGACCCTCTACATGGGCCTCATCAGTTGTCGGGATTGGCTTTGTGAGTTGCTTCTATGCAAGCTCGTGTACTTTGCGAGAACTTCTCGCAAAGTTTTCCGTTGTGGATTTATAACCACTGTGCGGAACGAAAATCCTGGATTTCTATTGGCTATCCAAAGGGAGCCAACTGTCAATGTGGTTTTAGATCCTATTCCGTTTGAATCTTGCGTGTGTTTGTTGCGTTCTTTGAAATTTTAGCACTCCCTGTTGGGTTGAAACGAGGAGTTGACCGTGCGTTCCTCAGTCCTGCTATTCCTCTGTAATGTTTACTGAGTGCTGATATACGATGTTCTAACTCACACGTTTACTTATTTGGGGGCATTAGTTCAAATTCGGTCTTAAACATTTTTGTGGATGGTTTCAATGAAGTGAGTTATGAGTTATCTGGCACGTACATAACTTTTGCACAATCGGCAGTGTTGGCTTTGGATATGGTGCTCATTGTTCGATGTTTTCTATGATGTTTTGTTCAATTGCTCACATAATTTATGATGCTACTCACATGAAGTAGAAGGGGGCCTTCCCATAAACAATCAATCACAGTTATAAAATGGGGTTGGAAGGCCTGCACGACTCCTATAACTGTGGAAGGCCTGCACTCGGCCGCTACTTCCGTCCTCTTTCTCTGTGTAAGCGTCACAAAAAGAAACTTCGATTTCTCAGGTATTTCTAGTTATTTTCTCAATTCCTGTTTTTGATTCCTAATTGGGTTCCTAACTCGGGTTCCTAGCTCGGTTCCTAACTCGGTTGTCAGTTTATCTCCCTTCTTCAAGTATCTTCTTTCTTTGTAGAAAAAAAATCGCGAAAATTTGATGCCGTGAAAATTTTCCTACAACAGGGTATTTTGGAGGCTGAATAACCTAAGGATTGAAGAAATTCAAAGAACCATATCAGAAAAAAATGCCCGATCAAGCTCTTTGTTAATATCAGTGACCAAGTCTCATAATTTACTTTGGAAATACATAAAGACAAGCAAGCAGACTGGCTCGTGTCTTGACATCAGGGGCATTAAAGAAAAAGTTCAAAAAAGTACTTTGTTGAGAAGTTCGGTTATATTAAGTGAATTAGGTGATTTCTTGAAAAATCGCCAGTTTGAGTATTTGCCAAAATTTAAACTTTGCGTAAAACCTAAGAAAAGCCGTTAAATTTCGTGCCGAAGAAGCCGAATTAAGAAAACACTAAACTAAATAGGCCTTATTAATATCATCTTGTTCAGGAAAATTAGCGAAAAATTGTGTCTTGAGGTAGCTTAAGATGCGGTTAGTCTTTCTACGGAAACCGTTTTAAGCCTTTTATCATAACTTTAATTGCAATAAAAAACACACTAAGGTATTTTAATTATAAATTGTTTTATAGTTCAGACACTTATAACATCTGCAACGACCTTACATCAATCGCTTTACCTTGAAATCAAAACAGATCGGAGGAAGAGGAGTTAGCCGGCTAGTATTTCCTCTCCGTCGTTAAAATGGTTTAGTTAAGAAATGTTGGTGTAAATTAAAGAGTATATTAAGACATTTTCTTTAACCTTTTTCCATTTCACTTCCGCAGTCGCATAATCATGCAATGCGTCGCGTCATGTTTCTAACTTTCAAGTCCGTTTGAATAAAATGGCTGAAGTGTGAACGTTCAAAAGAAAACTTTTTGGTGATACTTTTGGTAGTCGTGTTCAGACATTTTGTGCATTTTCAAACATTTAGTGAAAAGGTTGACTCAGACTACCCCTTATTGGCCTTCAACTACTTGTAGTCGATTAGTTTAGTACAGTTCTGCTTTCCTCTCTGCATTAAATTATTGCTTTTTGGCCATCTACAGGGGGGTTAACTAAATAAAGAATTCCAATTACTATTGGCTATTTACAGAAGGGCTTATCGCTGGATTTTTCCATGCTCTTGCTGTGGCGTTGTATTAGTCAATAAGATCCATAAATGTTTAACAACTCTAAACTGTTTTGATTTCTTTTCATCTATTCACCGAAGGATTGAGACTCAAAACGGCTCTAACCGGGAAAGTGTTCCAGTTTTAAAGATTTTTGAGCTCCTTTTGAGCTATTATAAAGCTGACTGCCCCGAACAATCGAGTCTTAAAAAGAACGCGGCGTAACCAAATTTGAGACGTGAGATTTTCTGATCCAGGAAAGGAGACATAGAAAGTATTATACTTACATTGACACGGTAATAGTACATTGTTATGGTAAGGTTTACAATCTACGGTCTTGAAAATTGTTCGGATTTCCTCTAGGTGATTTTTCTGATTATGCAAACGGATACTGAACGAGACATGTATTTCTCTTTGTAGAGCAATTAGTACCAAGGACGTTTTAGTCGCGGTCGTGAAGAAAAAACGGCGATGTAGTGAAGACAGATTCAACTAGGCGCTTGAAATATTAATGCTGGTTAAGGCAAAGGCAAAAAACAAAGGTAAGTTCTCAGTTTTTATATCCTTCCATCAAACTTAAAATATATTTTTTTCTTTTCCAATGCGATCAAGAAATTTCTAAAAAGGAGTAATTCATTACAATGGCATCCCAGTGTGTTCTCAAACAATTCATTTCAGAAAAGACACGAAAACTGCGAGCTACGCTGTTGCTTGATTTAATTACCCGAGAAAATTAAATAGCGATACATCATTTTGAGTTTGCATGAACCCATGCTTGTGTTGATAAGGATCCTTGTTAACCTGGGCGGTTCGTATTGGTCGGGTAATCAAATCAAGTTCGACAGTTTTCGTGCACACAGTTGGAGATGAAGCCGCGGCAATATTACAAATGCCTCGGACGTGTTTGTCGTTCATGCGTAGTTATACTTCCCGTCTTTTACAAACGATTGAAAGAAATGAACACGGAAATTGAATGCACGTAACGAATTTTTATCAGGAAACTACCTGACCTGTGGCAAAAGTGGAGAAAATCATTTAATTTCTGTACTGTTGTTATTTAGGTTTAATTTGATTGCAAAAAAGAAGTCATAACATTTATTGTGTTCAATAATACTGGGATTTAGACAATTAAAACTTCGAATGCTTTGTTAGCAATGCTGTAATTATCCAGAGAAAATCGGGAATGAATTTCACTATACCGATTTGATTAAGCTAGGAACGCCAATTTCATTAACTATGCAAAAGCTGAGCCGGAAGAAATTATGTCTTCACGCATTCTTTTGCGTTTGCATATCTTGGGTATAAAATTGAAATGACGGAAATAAAAACGATGTTTTGTAAGGAAACAAAACTCATTGCCTGAGTAACTGATGACAGGTCAGTGTTCTTCAAGCAATAGCAATGAATTTTGTTTTCTTTAAAACACTGATTTCATTTCAGCTGCCTGAAACTGATTCAGTGTCTGTAGACCAAAGATTAGTTATTCTGTCCCTACGTGTGATCTAAAAAGCATATCTGGAGGCATTATTTCCGGTTCATTTGAAGCCCGATAATCTTTTTTGTTACAAGTGTTTGTTAACGTTCTTAGCTTTGACCGCAAGCAAACCACGATTAGAAGTTTTCAAACAACTGACCACCATGATCGATAGAAACGTTTCTGTTGGGTTATTCGGTCACATTATGTGAAAGTAAAAGAGAATATTGTGTGCGGCTACGTTGCTTCGGCCACAACGTATTCCCCTTAGTAGTCAGCGCGAGAACTACAATTGCAAATTAACCCTTAAAGCCCCAATAGAGATCAGCATCAATCTTCTCCTCATCATATCAGTGCATTATAACACATAACGGTCATGAGAATTCGGGAAGTGAACACCAAAGATGAATTGTCTTGATGTCTTAACAAGTTCTCCCAATTAGTAATCAATGAAATGCATGGAGACCAGTAAGGAGGATTTGAATAATGATGCCTGGGCTTAAAGGGTTAAGAAGGCGACAGTACCGGGAACGGCAAATAGATAACCGTGCAATCTCTATACGTTTTGGGAGATAATAGAAAAATACCTTTTTCAACTGAGTCTACTGTCCCCCGAAACGTATAGACCCCGATTGCACGGGTAGTGGGTCTGCAGTCTGCACGCAGGCTACCCCCTTGGTCTCACGAAGAGTAAACTAACCATCTCTGGTGGTGAGGGATAAGGGCTTCCTCATTCAGTCAAAAGAAAAGATGTCAGGAATTGTGCATGAGGTAAGAAAACGGTAAATTTACTCCACATTTACGTTAAAAACAAAAAATTTTCGAAAAGCCAAGCCAGTGAAAAAGCAAAGGAAAAAAAGCGGCAACCTGTTATTAAAATTTCAGATAGTTGGGTTGTTACAAAATGCGACGACTGTAATTAAAAATGCGACAATTGCAATTTAAGAAGGCAACAGTACAGGGGACAGCGAATAGGTAATGGTGCAATCTCTATACTTGGGAGACAGTAGACTCAATTGTTCCAAAACATATAGAGATTTCACGGTTACGTTTTTCAATTTGCTGTTCCCTGTATTCGGTGTCGCCTTCTCAAATTACATTTGTCGCCTCGACTGTGTCTCTATAGACTGTGTTAGGTACTACTCGCTTGAACTTGTTTAAGCGAGGTTGCCAACTCACTGGTTATGACAACAACCACGGGACCTGTCACGCCATCTGTCACGCCATCAGACACGTCATTGATTGCAGTCACTGACAACCACATGACCAACGAACCAACCTCGTTCCCAGGGTCCTCTCTCTTCCTCCCTCGAGGGAGGAAGAGAGAGGACCCTGGGTACGAGGTTGCCAACGGACAACAAAACCCACGTGAAAGACATATATCACGTGACTAAATTAAACGTGACGTCATCAACACACAGTTATACCGTTAACTTCCGAGAATAAACCCATGACTTATTTTGGTCAATTTATCTTTCGAATGGGCATCTATCTTTCGAATGGGGTAAAACAAGGCTATCTTTTACTAGCACTAACGAAGGTAAGATTAACAGTTCCGTTGATTTCTTTGCGGTGAGGCTTGTTATTTTAGCTGTTCTTTACATTTTCTTTTTCCTTCTCCTTTTTCCTCTTCAGCCTCGTCAAAAGGTCACCATTAGTTACTTTTTTTTTTCAAAAAAATTATTATGATGATATACCAATTGTATTCGTCTTTTCGAATGTCCAACCAGGCATTTGCCCATTTTGAGTTGGAAATAATTCTTCGTAACTCGATCACCAGACCGCTTGAGGGACCACATTTCTTGATAAGGCAACGGACACATATTACGCAAGATTGCACTCCACCGGAGATATAAACCCTCGGCAATTGCAACATTTTGGTCGAGCTATGGACGAGTAAAGACACAGCTCGCGACCGTCCGCAAAATCAGTGAACCACCACACAATATCTTTTTCCTAGTTGTTTGCGGACGGAAGCTTAGTGCTAAGCGCTCGCCTCTATGATGGTTTTATTTGAAACTAGTTTGCGTTTCGTGGCCTTTGCTAGTTGTCAGTTTCTAGGTCACACTCTAAAACGTTATTTACGTTACTTTTTTTCCACCTGGCACTTTAACCTGTTACCTTTGCACTGCACATCTCTGATTCGTAAGGCGTTTTACTCTGGGGTTAAAAAGCAATAAAAAACAATGTAAAAAGCATTGTAAACAGCGCCAAGCTGCGAAAAAAATGCAAATTTAGGGAGCCAATTTTTCTTTCTCTTTGCCTATACAAGACAATATGGATCTGAAAATTGCATCGCTTAATGCCAGGGGACTAGGAAACAATACTAAAAGAAGACAAGTGTTTAATTGGTTGCGAGCAAAAAAGTTCTTAATATATATATGCTGCAAGAAATCCATTGTTCAAAGAACACTTCAAGCTTTTTTCAGTTGCTGCAGAAGTAACAAAGCGGGCGTCAGTATTCTCTTCACAAACAATTTTAGTATGGAGATTCTTAAAGTCTTTCTAGATTCTAACGGTCGCTTCATCTTGTGCGACGTCAAAGCAAATGGGAAAACTCTGACCTTAGCCAATATCTATGCCCCCAACGAAGACGACCCACTTTTTTCACAACTTTTTCAATCACTTGTCAGACTTCTACTGCGCAGAAATTGTAATTGGAGGCGATTTCAATCTAGTGCTTGACTTCGAGAAAGATAAAATAGGGGGCCTTGCCAGAACACACCAAAACGTATTAAAAGCTATCGAAGATTTCTCAGAAAATTTCAATCTGACTGATGTTTGGAGGATGTTCAACCCTGAAACCAAGAGATACACTTGGCACCAACGGCAACCTGACATTCCGTGTAGACTAGATTTGTTGTTAGTAAGCCAATCATCCATTTGTAATATTGCTCAGGCTGACATCATCCCAGGCTTCAAAACCGACCATTCTATGATAACCCTCAGTATATCTTTACACTCAAATCCCAGAGTAAACGGTTTCTGGAATTTGAACACTTCTCTTTTGAAGCCGGAAACTAGCTATCTGGAAGAAATAAAGGCGGCAACGATCCGCCAAACGGTAAACGAATATGAAGATGACGATTCGGTAAACGCCGTCTTACTCTGGGAGATGGTTAAGCTTAAAGTACGGGGAGAATCAATCTCTTACGCCGCCTCTAAAAAGCGGCAACATAAATCCAGAGACGCAGAGCTTGAATAGTTTGGAAGAACAAATTGACGATACAAGCGGTCCCCCGAACAAGAATATCATAGAAAGAATAAACATCTCAAAAGATGAATTAGAAAAGCTTATAGAATATCGCACAGAGGGGGCAATTCTTTGATTCAAAACCCAATGGTATAATGAAGGCGAAAAAAACACTAAGTATTTTCTTAACCTAGAAAAGAGTAATTTCAAACAAGGAACAATAAGTCAACCAAAAATTAAGAACACCGATTTTGTTACTTCGGACAAGGCAATCCTATCAGAATGCGTCACCCTCTACAAAAACCTTTACTTCTCGACTAAATAGGACTACTCCCAATCGGCATTCTTTCAACAGAAACACCAGACCTTTCTGAGTCATGAAGAACAAAAGATATGCGAAGGACCTGTAGCTCAAAATGAATGTGCAAATGCCCTAAAAGACATGGATTCGGACAAAACACCTGGTACAGATGGTCTACCCGCAGAATTCTATAAAGTTTTTTGGAAAGATATCTTCGCGCTTCTAATTTCGTCCTTCAACTGTGCTTTCGAATCTGGTTACCTCTCTGTGACACAGAGACGCGGTATCACTAAACTCATCCCCCAAAAAGGTGCTGAATTATACTTTGTTAAATATTGGCGCCCGATAACACTTCTGAATACCGATTATAAGATTTTTGCCAAAGCCATTGCAAATCGAATTCAATTAGCAATTCTAAACCTTATAAACAACGACTAATCAGGATTTATTAAAGGCAGGTTTATTTGCGAAAACATCCGTCGCATAGACAGCGTCATCCAATACGCAGCAGAAAAAAATATCCCGGGTCTATTACTTTTTATAGACTTCGAAAAGGCATTCGACTCACTAGAATGGTCTTTTATAGTTTGACACTTTGCGCACTTTTGGCTTTGGCTCATCCCATACTGACTGGGTAAAGGTTCTCTATAATAAAACTGAAAGCTGTATTTTGAATAACGGCTGGTCAAGTATATTTTTTCAGCTTGAAATAGGTGTCAGGCAAGGCTGCCCGCTATCACCATAGCACATTTCTGAGGTTATTTTCGTGAGCTCTTTTAAAGATTCGCTGATGTTCGCGAGATTTTCGGTATTCCCAAGAGAGGAACTTGACGCTATCATGCAGTGGTTTTCTGTGGTACTTTTTATTGCGCTGATTGGTGCAATAATCGGTTCTACATTTCGAGTCTGTGGACGAAATCCTAACGCATGGCTATTACTATCCTGTGATACTCAGTTTCAGATTATCAATTGTGCGACATGGATCTGTTTTTTTTTTCTTTTTTTGAGTCAGTAAATAAAATCTATGGCGTATGACCATGACTGAAATAAAACATATTTTGGCGTAATTTTTTGTGGTGCCTTATCTTTTCAAAAAGTCGAGGAAATGTGAATTTAGCTTTGAAGTAAGTGTACACTTCTCACAGCTGCAAAGAAATGTTTTCCACCCTGTCGGGACGTATCTGGGAATAAAGTTTAATGCCACAATTATTTCTCATCAAAACTTCTCCATTCCAACGATGAGCACTTATCTGTTACGTTCCTTTCGATTGCTCGGACAAATGTAGTAATTGGAGATACTTAAATTAGATTTGAATCTTAAAATCAAGTTAAGCAACCTCTTATCTGAATGATGACCTAACAGCAGTGTTTTATTTAAATTTGTTAACCCAACTTTTATAAACTTTTATTTTTGACGCGGAGCTATAAGCCACTTTCAATCACTGAATCGAAATTCCTGTAATTTGGAGGCAACTTAAGAACCTGGGGGTAATAGGCACGTAATTCAGTCGTTTAGACTGCGAAGTGTGTTTTTCGATATACGATTTACTACTAAACTGATTCTGAAGTGTGATGGCCATTCAGCTAATAGGCCACGAACAATATTTTCATGCTTTGTTTGTAATTTGTAATTTGGTCGGCTTTCACTTTGTCACCATTAAACGCATCTTGTATTCTATGATGACCCTTACAGTACAATCCTTAGTGAACTCACGTCAGTGTGAAACAATTTTTCATACATCATACATCACCTTTATTTCACCTCGGATTTACAAGGGTAGCTGTATAGCTAATTTCTCCGAGCTAATTTCAGACTTTTCAATTTTCAGACGTTAAGGGATTTTCATGTTATATTCTCCTAAACATTCAAATATTTTTGCGTGTTTGCTATATCTGAGGGCTTATGTGACCCATAGCACGAAGCGGATAGGTCGGAAAGTTCGTTATATCTGAAAAGGAATGCGATAAATAAGCTACTTTTTGCTTCATTGTACATGTCGGCTAAATCTCACTCAACCTCGTCCTCAGTGCCCTTTCTCCTCTTCTTTCAAAGGAAGAGAACTAAAGGGCGCTGGGAACGTGTTTTAGCTCACCTCGTCACCAGGGCCTTCTTGTCGTTCAAAATGGCCGCTCCGATCCTCCATTTTGAACGAGGAGAAGGCCCTGGGGACAAGGATGCGTGTTTCACACAAACTGGCTTACTCCAAGGAGTACTGAGAACAAAAAATATCAAGTTTTACTTCGTTAAAGGCTGAAACACAGACAACAGCAAAGACAACCTTACGAGCCGAATATTCAAGAAAACCACCTGCTGTTAATGTGGGCTTCCCGTTTTAAACATCATAAATGAATTCATCTTTGTTTGCTTGTGGAATGAACCTGGCTTTTTCAGATGTGACATATTTGTTTTCCGTTAGTTGTTGACAAAGGATACGGAGGTGTGATATCGCTTTAATCGACAAAATAATCTCTCTACTATCATCCCACAGTTATTGAATAACGGACGAGTTGAATTAGATTTGGTGAGAAACTACATTCAAACAGCTACCTTTATAGATTCGAGAGAAAGAAAGAAGGCATCACAAAAGGAGAAATGAAAAGCATTCCGCTGTAAATAAGGAAAGATCATTTTCATAATTTTTGCTGCATGTAAAGGTCACCTTAAACCACAAAAAAATGAAGTGGAAAAAGCTTCAATGAACAATATGCTTGGGACTTTAATATTGAAAAGTTTAATCTAATCTTCATCAATTTTTCAGGTAGGACAATTTTATGTTTATCAAGGTACGCTTCTGTTGCGGTTTTACTGTATGCACAGCTTTTGAAAATTGGTTACTTAAGTTTAATATACGGAATTAAGCGATCTCTGGAAAAAAAATTCCACGAGCAGATACAGTCTTGACTAAAGTTCTGGCCAAGATCACGTCCTTGTGGTTCCAATGGATTTAATTTATGTGTTTTCTGATTCGTATTTGTTGTCGATTTTCAGCTTTCGACATGCCAGGAATAAACTGAACCGTCTAAACTCAATTGTTTTCAAAACATCAAGTGCACCGTTCATTGTTTATAAAGACAGAAATAGAAATGTATATTTTTTGGAGCCAATTGGGTTGAAAGGCTGGCACGTCTTTGAAATAAAAGAAGTAATTTTCGAGATATCATCTGTCATTATATCTTAATATAACTTGTCATTTTGTCTATTTTTGTTTAGTGAAACAAAGAGTTTGACAGGTTTGTGGATTCTCCCTTTCAAATCTCGCAAAAAAATCTTCCTAGAACGTGATTTTACTTCATGTAAATATGTCACAGAAGTGAGGAAATTTTTAAGTGCTATCTTATCAAAAGAGATTATAATCAGATTAATCACGTTTAAAATCACAAAAATCTTTAATTTGTCAAGACAACGAACATTTGGATAGGCTGACCGATTTTTATCGCAACTATCAGTAGTACGAGGAAAGTCTGAGGCCAACTTTACATGAGAAATCACGTGCCTAAAAAGTAGACTTGTATGTTAATATAGGCTATATTTGCAGGTATGTGCTATTTACAGACTTGTTGAAATAGCCAAGATTTCTATCCTTCAAAATATATTTTGAACATAAAAAGGTTGAATCCTATGGAAATTTGGAAGATGTTTTGTTTCAAAGACCAGATCTGTTAAATATTTTAAACATCTCGGGTTCTGCTATCAATTGGCTTAATTTCGAAATCAGATTCACTCCTCGATAATGAGGGACATTCAAGGTTGCGACAGCAATTCTGTCAGGAAATAATAAAGACGAAATGGTGTATTTTTATTGGAGGAGTGGAAAACATTGTCACGCGTTTTCGTGTACATAATTCATAAACAGAGTTTTTTTCCCCTTTGCAAAATTGCTTTTAGGGTCCTGTAAAGTCTGTAACAGTACAGGTTGGTTGGTAGAAATAAACGGCTTGCTCAAACTTGCTGTCGTGGATGCAAGAACGACCTCTACAGTGGCAAGTGAAATATATACCAAGAGGCCCCCACGCTATGTTTCAACCAGCGAACTAAACAAAACTGTAGTTATTTATGTCAACTTTGTTCTTCTATAAACCAACTTTAATTGGGTAAGCCAGAAGCCTACAACAATACTTTAAGCCGGGTGAAATTTCAGGTTTTTGCTTTGTATAACTATAAAGGTTGTATTTACATTAAAATTAGCCATCTTTTGTTATCTTGCAGATTTTCATACAAGACGTGATCGAGAGTGTAAGAGAATGGACTTGTACTGAAAGCTCTTGTAGCGTGAGATGAGGAAATATGTCATGTCAAGACCAGAGTTAGTATCAACAATCTGACGATGCGTAAGTCAAGTGGAGATGCATGAACATGGCTGGAAGTATTGGAAATCTTTCAGTCTTCATCGACATTTTATTTTGGTTTGTCGTCCTCGGTAAGCATTCAGTCGTGATTTTTATTTCAGTTTCATTAATAAGGTTTGATTGTCATATCATGCAATTATAATGGAATGACGTACTTGGGGGCTGTTCAGCAGAAAAATATTACAGTCAATTCCGCTTTCGATATCATTTTTACAATGGAATACTATGTTGTTTACAAACAGATCTATGTTCCTCAGATATTATATCGCTTGAAATTTTTATGTTATAAGACGTTTTCTTGCTACTTGAACGAACAGAGATATTTTTGCAGAGTATTTCTTTAGTTATTTTTCCAATTTACGTAAATATACCTTGATTATCGACACTTTTGCCATTTACTTTTAGTGCATCTCCAAAGATGGTAAATAATTTATTTCCCGATGATAAGCTCATTGTATTTTCCTCGCGGTTTTCATGTTTTGAGAGCGAAAGAAAGTCTATGAACGCAAAACGTTTTAGAAATAAAACATTCTTCAGTCTGCGCCTCAATCGAATTTCAGCAGATTCCAGAAAAATAAATCACTGACGCAGAAGACAGTTACGAAATACGTTTCAAATTTATCTTCTCATTTGTGCAGATATGGAAGATAAAGAGCCAGTAATATATCACGTCTTTGTTGTGATGTTCCAAAATAACCTCCATTTGCTTATTTCGTTTTTTAATCTGATGAGAACAAACAAATAGTTGAAATCTCATAAATGCTTATTTGTCTTTTAAAACGAATACATGGCCGACACTTGACTTTGAGGAGGTTGATTTCATGGTTTCAAGCATTTTCAGTTTAACATTAAGTGCTTGAACTGAACATCTTTAAATTTAATTACACATTTAAAAAAATTGCTAACATAGTGTGCGCTCTTATCGAATTTTCTTGTCGATGTTGATGAAATATATCGCAAAAACTGACGTAAAATATTATTTTAAAAATGTCGTAAATATCAAAACTGCAGTGATTTGTATATCTATTATCTTTCTAAAGTTTTCTGTGGTCAGTGTTGAAGACAAAACTTTCTTGTTATAGACGTTTGGAAAATCTCTGCTGTGCAGAGCAATTTTTTTAGAAGACACTGATTTAAAAAATTGCACTGAAATGTGTAAAAAATATTCTAGTAAGTAAGTATCAAATTTTATCAATAGATTGACCCTTTCATCAAGATTAAGTAAGAGTGAAGAGACGTAAAATATACGTAAAACCTTATTAACTGTGAATTACCGAATTATTGCCTCTTTGCGCGCAGAAAAGATATTTAAGTGGCAATGTCTGTAAGAGCGGTCCACTGCATTTCGGATCAGAAAAAAGTTTTCCCTCAAACTTTGTCCAGGAAACCATCTTGGGTCACAAGTAAAGGAAACGAGTTTCGTTTTGGGAAATACGCTAAAATATCTTTTTTAGAGCCCACAACAGTAAGAGCGGCAAAAGCCGTAAATTAGCGCCTGGCCAGACACGAAAATTGTATATGTTGGCAACCTCACTGCTCAAAAACCACAACACGCAGCAAAAAAGTGTTATTATTTTTAAGTTAAGAGCTCCTTCAAGGGTGTAAAGCGTATGTTAAATTTAATTTGTGTTGAAGTGGAAGCTCGTGATAATTGATATATTAACACTCATCTAAGCGCTTTCTGAAAACTCGCAAAAGTATCCTGTCTTCGTCGGCCTTTATTTCCCGAGTCCAGACCGAGTCGCTCTAAATTCCTATCGAAGTGCGTTAATGAGATGTCAGGGAGTACAGGAATATAAAAATACCTTGCGCTTTTTATCGTCCTTTACCACAGTGACTTCGAACTTTTGGTGATTTTTGCGAATATGACACACGCATTATGCAAATTAGGTTGTTGAGCAAATTCCGATCGTGTGAACTGAATAGCTTCTAGATTTTAAGATTTCTCCATTTCAAGTCATAAATACAGAAAAGCATACACAAATAGAAGTTTTGAACTGTTCAAATTGATGAAATAAGCGAATTACTGAGTCCTGATCTTTGGATGCTAATCCGGAGAATTGCGTGACTCGCATTATGCAAATTAGGTTGTCTGCTAAACTTGGTCCGTTCCGGTAACCGTTGCAAAGAACCTTTTCAACTGTTTGGATCCCACTTTTGTTTTAATTGAATATTAAAGAAATGTTGAGACTACATGCACTGTAGGTAGAAAACGTTGACGATGAATTCAGCAAGTTACAGTACTGACTTCTATTCATGTGTCATTTGTATAACTCTGTTTGCAATGAAATGGACAGCTTGTTGGATAAAAAGGAATCTCTACTTTTTTGTAGTTGGGTTTTGATTTTTTATGTCTTCGTTTTGCTCTTTTGATCTTCCTTTTCCACAGCGCCTTCGAACTTTTGGTGCTTTTGTCCCAGGGGGAGGGACACTTGACCAACTGAGGGTTTGAGGGCCTCACTGTATAGGACAAAAAAAAGCCCTAAATTACCTACTCTGTTTAGGACAGCACCCTCTATTTTAGGTCCCTGTTTAAAGCAAATGATTATTATACCAACTCCCTTGTTTTACACAATTTTAGGTGTTTCAAAGACCAGCAAACGTCCCCGATCTAGGATACCTAAATACTGTGTAAGCCATATTTAATGACGACAATCGGGTCTGACCATACCATGTTTACCACAAGTTGATACCCTATTTAGGACAGACTCGGTTAAAATTTTGTACCCTGTTTAGGACAGAGAGGCCAAAAACCATACCTTGTCCAGCGGCACGTCCCCGTATAGGCAATATGGGGGAGTAACCCCCGCCCTGGGCTTTTGTTCCGGGGCTTTTGTTAAGCGCTTTATTTTGTTTATACAAACGCTTGAGACAAGCAAGGTTGTTTGCGTGTCAAAGACCGCGGATTATAAGCTGCCGATGTTTGGATGCTTTGGGGCAAAATGTGACGAAAATTATGCCAACTGGATTTTTTGCCAAATAAGCGACGTGTAACTTTTTGGATCTCTCTTTCATCGATGTTTGATTTGAAACGGCTGAAGCCATGTGTTCATGGGATAGTCACCTGGTCACAGATGCCCGTTTTTAAAACAGTGCTCTGGTTCCTTTTCTTCAGTTCAATCAAAAGAATTGGATATCATTGTATCAGTTTTGATATAAAAAAGCTTCAACAGCGAAAACAAAAAAGTCTAATTCTGCATCATTCTGCATCGCGTGTTTTGATTTCATGTCCAAATTCAATTAAGAACTAGCTCTTCAAGAACTGGAGGCTTCTTGGAACCTTGCTGACTTCGAGTGGAAGCGCCTCACAGACGACGGTGAATCGCTTAACTTTCGAGCTACTTTCGCACTCTGGTGAAGGTGTCTTTTGATAAGCCATTTCGAAATTGTCTTAAGCCTCTCTATCAAAGCGAGGCTAGGTGCACACCTTTGATATTTAAAAATATGGTCTTATTTACACGTGAATGAAAACTAATTTTCATATGAAAGGTTGTGCACATAGCATCGCTTTGAAAGGGAGGCTTAAAGCAATTGTGGTCAACCCAAATGTGTTCTACAAGATTTACAACGTGTCTTGAACTGTTCAGCAAGACCCATTTATTCAACAAGTAAATTTGAACATGTCACACCTTTGCTTTTAAATCTTCCCTGGCTTCCTGTTGAACAAAGGATTATTTTCAAGATCGCTCTGGTTGCATTCAAAGCTCTTCATGACGCTGCTCCCAGTTACATCACGGAACTTCTAAGGCCTTACAAGCCTAGCACGCAGGACACTGAAATCATCTAGTCATTATCTCCTTGGTTTCCCAGATTTAATCTGAAAACGTAGGGCGGTCGTTCCTTTACAGTTGCCGCTCCGACCATATGGAACAGCCTTCCCTTAGAATTAAGAAAATGTGTATCTCTTTCGACTTTTAAGTCTAAACTTAAGACTTGGCTGTTTAAAGAAGCTTTTGGCTAGGAATTTTGATTTATTTATCGTCATGATTAATTTTGGTTCATTTTTATTTGTTTTTTAAGATTATTTGTAGATTAACGTAATGACAACTTTGTAAAACACCATTGAACCATTGGGAAATGGCGCTACAGAAATTTATTATTATTATAATTATCATTATAATTATAATTATTATTATTATTATTATTATTAGTTGGGAAATGGCCTATTTCACTTCTCGCTCACAGGTCTGATTAAATTCTCGACTTAAACAAAGAACTACCCCTAAGTTCCGCATCCTTTGAACAGTTCACTTGAAGGATAATCATTTCTTTTGAATTATGAGACACGATCACGATCTCAGTTTAGCGATCATGTCGTGGAGCGGGTGGGGGGGGGGGGGTGGGGAAAGCCTAGCTATGACCTTTGTATTTTCGGGGCTTTTCCCGCCCATAGGGCTTCGCCGAGCGAAGAATGGTACTGGCTTTTGTACAAACCCTCTTCACTGGCTTGCTGTTGACGTGCCAAGGTGGAAAATTATCTGACAAGCATTTACTAATTTCAATGTTGGACGTTACTATTTAACTGGGAAACAATAGCTTCTAGTAATTTTTTGCCACCTCAGGCCTCAACCTGAAAATATCATAAAAGCTTATAATTATAACAGCCTGCCTGAGCCTCATTGTTGTTAATTTTCCTGTGATTCGGATATTGTATTCATTCTCTTATGTTTCTCATTATACATTAATTGCAATACTTGTGAATGCAATAAAACTGATTGAGAGAACAAAACGAACCAGAGCACTGTTATATATTGATATATTATAAAAGGCCATCTAACCAACCCTGGAAAAGGAACCTACCAAGACGTAGCTTTAGCTGTTTCAAATCAAACAAAAACTTTCAAGTTTCTTATAACCTGATGAAACGTTTGGCAGAAAATTTAGTTTGCATAATTCTTGTCACATTTTGCCCCAAAGCATCCAAACATCGGCACTTTTTAATTCGCGGTCTTTTTATTGAGTTTGCTCCACTGACGCGAACAACCTAGTTTGTATAAACAAGATAAAGCGCTTGACAAAAGTCCCGGGACAAAAGCACCAAAATTTCGAAGGCGTTGTGGAAAAGGCAGATCAAAGAGCAAATTGTAGGAATAAAAAACCAAAACCCGACTACAAAAAAGTAGAGATTCATTAATTGTTACAAGTTGTCCATTTCATTGCAAACAGAGTTATTCAAATGACACATGAATAGAAGTCAGTGCTTTAACTAGCTGAATTCGTCGTCTACGTTTTCTACCTACAGTGCATGTAGTCTCAACATTTCTTTAATATTCAATTAAAGCAAAAGTGGGATCCAAACCGTTAAAAAGGTTTTTTGCAACGGTTACCTGAACGGACCAAGTTTAGCAGACAACCTAATTTGCATAATGTGAGTCACGCAATTCTCCGGATTAGCATCCAAAGATCAGGACTCAGTAATTCGCTTTTAATTTGAACAGTTCAAAACTTCTATTTGTGTATGCTTTTCTGTATTTATGACTTGAAATGGAGAAATCTTAAAATCTAGAAGCTATTCAGTTCACACGATCGGAATTTGCTCAACAACCTAATTTGCATAATGCGTGTGTCATATTCGCAAAAATCACCAAAAGTTCGAAGTCACTGTGGTAAAAGACGATAAAAAGCGCAAGGTATTTTTATATTTCTGTACTCCCTCACATCTCATTAACGCACTTCGATAGGAATTTAGAGCGACTCGGTCTGGACTCGGGAAATAAAGGCCGACGAAGACAGGATACTTGTGCGAGTTTTCAGAAAGCGCGCAGATGAGTGTTAATATATCAATTATCACGAGCTTCCACTTCAACACAAATTAAATTTAACACACGCTTTACACCCTTGAAGGAGCTCTTAACTTAAAAATAATAACACTTTTTTGCTGCGTGTTGTGGTTTTTGAGCAGTGAGGTCGCTAACTTATGCAATTTTCGCGTCTGGCCAGGTGCTAATTTACGGCTTTTGCCGCTCTTACTGTTGTGGGCTCTAAAAAAACTATTTTAACGTATTTCCTAAAACGAAACTCGTTTCATTTACTTGTGACCCAAGATGGTTTCCTGGGCAAAGTTTGAGGGAAAACTTTTTTCTGACCCGAAATGCAGTGGACCGCTCTTACAGACATTGCCACTTAAATAATCATCTGATCTTAGACGTATCTTGAATACTTATTATTGGCTCAAACAAGTACAGAAGGAAGGCGAGGCCATTTAAGGATTCTGGGAAACATTTTTCGTATACCTGAAGAGGAGTCTTCAAGGACATTTGCAATCCTCATGGAAAACACACACCTGGTGGGCGTTTTTTCGAAAGCCCCGCAAACTTGTCAGCCTCGAAAAGACATTTGTAAAATGTGTATCCCTCATTCTAGAAAACTGATATTCTGACATCTCTTGGAGATAAGAAATTTTTAAGTGAAAGCAAACTTTTTTGTTTGTTTACAAGATACAGTGTAAACTATAGTGCCAGAAATCGTCCCGAAAAAATTCGAGGCTTCCGAAAAAAGCAAGCCAGGAGCCAGTTGCTTAGAGCGAGATTTGGGTCGTGTTCATTTAACTAACCTTAATTGGGATTTTAATTTGCGAAAGAAAATTTGATTTCCCGTTCTTGGTGAAGGAGAAAACCAATGGAACAAGCCATGCATGGTGGTTGATTCACAGCGGTCACACGTACGACGCATGCACTGTTCCCGCCATAATTTTGCAGATGTCGAAAGTTTCACTTAGACCGCAAAACTTAACGCCTTTTCTGAAAAGTTAGGCTTTTTACGTTGAGTATGTATTCAAACTGACGTGACTGTCATCCACAAGTTTTATCGGCGCGAGATTCGGCCTAAGCTTATTCAGTAGCACACTCGTACCCGGTCGCTATTTCTGATTCTATGGGAAAGGGAGACAAGATTGGATTCCATTGATGGGCGTGGAGAGTCATGGGAAGGGGCTCCTGATTCAGTATTAGAAAGAACCTTGCATTCACTTTCATAGTTTGTCAATGTAAACTGCTTAAAATTTAAAATTCTTTTTGACGTGGACAGTTTGACGTGGGTGCTTTTAAAAGGCAACTTTGAATGGGCAGCAAAAACGATTTTAATAAGAGAATCAAAAACTACTGTTGATTTTTAATCCTGTGTTGGCATTAATCAGCACAGGACGTAAAGTAAATGCTACCTACAGGATCCTCTCTTGTCAACACCTCTCAGGGAACGAAAGGCAGAGAGTTAAACTTGCCAGCGAAGGGGGCGGGGGGTTAGCTTGAGGAAGCCGCTCATTGTGGTTACTATTTAAACAATAGAGTTAATCTGTCAAAGGCACTATCGTGTGATAGGTTGCCCGAGGAAAATTGTTGTTCACAACAAATATTAGCTCGATAACGTAGTTCGAGCGCTTATATGAAGTTTGAACATCAAATTTACGAGGGAACCTTTGACACATAGGGCCTGAGACGGAAGGACTCTATTGTTTTTATTGTACAACGCTAAATTTTGAACGAAAATTCCCCAAAACGGGCACTATGCGCTGATAGGCGCCCGCTGAGGAGAGACACTATCGCGTCACCTGATCGATTTCGACCAATGGGAGCATGCCAAAATTTAGCGTTGTACTATGGAATAGTAGTAACTGAGGGCAATGTAGTAGAGTAGAACTTGAGGGCGAAGTAGAATAGTAGTACCTGAGGACGAAGAAGTACAGTAGTACTTGAGGTCCAGTAGTACCTAGCCATGGGTGGGCATGTCCTGCCTTCACCATCACATCCGGCTCGTATGGCCACGCCCATCTTTCCGGGTCACCCTTCATGGCTCTGTTGTGACGCTAACCAAAGATTAGGTTCAATTTTAATCTTAATTTAGAATTTATTTGTACATTGTAACATTGTGGTTTAACTTAGATTAAAAGGCTAAACCTTTTTCACTTTTACTTATGCGACTAGCTAAACAAGCTACTACAGCATTATAACGGATTGCTTGTTGCTTCTTTTGACTGGAAGTTTATTTGCTTTTGTATTTTATGACGCTGGTCTTCATTCAAATTGCCTCACATCTGGACTGTGTTTTAGTTTTGCCACGTTTCTCCTGTAAGTGATCTTATTCCACTACAAGGATGAAGTTGCACCTGCTACTCGTTTGAAGCACGCATGTGCATGCTGCACTAGTGTCATTAAAAGCTTAGAATGAAAATAGCACGTTTCTTTTACAAGGGTACGTCGTTTAGCCACACTTCGCCTAGAGTTTTATTCGATTTGTGTTTGTATAGTTCACATTTAGTTTTTGTTTCTCGTTCATAATAATCAAATAATCACAAGGATAGCCTCCTCTGTACTAAAGGACAACAATGCAATGTACTAAAGGACAACAATGTTCTCTCTCCTATCAATATCGTTTAAAACACTTTGCTTTTGCCCCTTGAAACGAAATATCCTTTCCAGGTTTTGCTCACCATTGTATCCATGTTGGGGCACTATCTAAGACGTCTTTGCACTGTCAAACTTAGTTTCACTCGGAAAAAAAGCGAACAGTTCACATAATACCTTCTCTATACGCTTCTTTGTAGGCACTACTTGGGTCGTCAGGCGACGTTTCACGCCACCAACAGCAGTTAACCCCTTAAGCCCTGATATAAAAAATGCATATTCTCCTTACTGTTCTCCATACATTTCTAAGGAAACTGGTAAGGGAAATTTGTCTAAATATCAAGACGTCTTATCCTTGGTGATCACTTTCTTTACTTTCATCACTTGAATGTTTGAACAAGTAGTGAATGATCTAAAGAGAAATTTCATTTTCGTCACTGTTAGGGCTTTAAGGGTTAATGGGATAAGCGTTGCGTGACGACCCAAAATGGCCACCAGGGAAGCCCAACCTCTCACAGCATATATGTATTTGCCGTATCACAGGCCCTCTTTACCCTTACCCCGTGTGGGGGTCTCCGTATCAGAGCGCCGATCACTACTGGCCCATGTATAACATCACGAATGGTATCCTAGAAGATGTGGAAGGCGCTGCACATACTGTCGTCTACAACGGCGGGAAAATTGTCGAAGTGCCTCAGCTGGGGCATGCGCTGTCTTTGGATGGAAAAGATGACTGGGTAGATACTGGTAAGTAGGGCATGTTTTCTATTCCTCACAATACCACACTTCTCAGGCTTCTCTTCAAGGTAACCTTAATCTAACAGACTAAGATAACAGACGCCATTTCGTGGTGCCATTATGTTCCTTTGTAAAACAAATCGAAGACTAAGCAATTCCACAGTTGATGGTTTGATGCTGAATGGTTGGTAATCTTTGACATTTTTGGTGGAGATATGCGGCGAAATACGCGATTTTCCCTACAAAGTTTCAGACCTTATTTTTAAAATTTCCCCCCTTTCAAGCCTAAATGGTAAATCCGTACCCTACTTCAGACTGGCAAGTGAAAACATACCCAATTTTAGACCAAAATGTTCAACTCTTTGCCCTTTTTTATATCAAAATGGCTCAAAGGTCATTCCCCTTGGGGAGCCACATACTGATGTAGCTTAAAAAGCAAAACTATAAGCATTTTAAGTATGTAGAGTATGATCCAATGATGGTCAAACAACTTTCAACATTTGTCTCTCCAGACAGTGATCAACAGTACTGTTTCACAACATTTACACATCAAAGTGTTTGTCTTTGTAACTGTCCCATGTTGTAATATACTTTTTGCATTCCCCAGGACCAAGAGAAAATCATCTCTTGGTAGAAAGTCTCACATTTCCAACATTTCTTACCAAGCGTAAATGGTACAGTTCACCTACGGCTACAAGATATTTTCTATATTAATACAGAATGCGACAGTGAGTGATTAGAACTTAGAACGTGCAACAACACTTGGTTTATTACAAAACACGACTATCAATATTCAACATTTCTGAGTACTGAACAGACAGGGTATGTCACACTGGCAACAGGCACTGGCAACGTAACATTTGTTCAACGAATATTCAACGGCATGCTCAATAGCAGCATGCAATGTTAAGTGCTGTTACGGTATATTTGATTGCCAGGCAGTAATAATTTTAAAGATTAAAAAATTAAGATTTAGACAAAATCGGAAGACCTAATGCAAGTGTTAAAAATTACCATAAATTTATTTAAATTCCTTTGTTTTCTTTTTTGCTTATACGTTTGTTTTGTTGACAATTGACAACTCTCCTCTAGGGAGGAGTCGGCATTGCAGTTCGGTCCCCTCCGACAAGTTTGGTTGTAAGTACGGTTTCGCTCCGCGCACCACCCCACAAGTAAATTATTTGAAAGGGACGCTGTCATCCATTTAATTTCGAGAAGCTTAGGAGAATTTAAAACAGTGTCACAGGACACCCAACAATAAAAGCATGGTTTTGCAAAAAAGTGATTGACCCTGGCGGGGGAGGGAATGGATCAATGTGGAGAAAAATTAGACTGCGAGCAATCGTCTTCTTTTTTTTTTTCAAGAATAGTAGAGAGAGTGCGCAAAGAAAGGGAATTTCTGGTGATCCGAGCGGCTAGTGGCGAAGCTGTGAACAACGAGGAACGAGAGCGCACCCCGTGAAAGGAATTTTATCAGAAGTATATACAGTATATGTAGTTCTGACGTTACTTCACCGGGCCTGCACCCTGGTACTGGTGGCTCGTCTTGCGCCATTTCCGATTTTTCACGCGGCCCCTATTACCCTCGAAGAAAAATAACTTAGGCGCGCAGCATCGAATCTTCTATGAGCGAAAGTCAACAAAGCCAGGCACACCAGAGCTGGTTATATTGCTCATAGGAAACAAGAAAGAGTGATCTTATCGTTTTAGTAGAAAAATAAATGATTGCAGTTAAAAAAAAAAGTGATTAGAGTTTATCAGCTTCGATGCATAAACTAAGCTTCCAATCTCAGTTCATGGGATGTGGTTTCAATGTTTGGTCTGTGAATGACATAGTAAAGTATGACCAGTCAAAGGAAGTGTTTTCTTGTGCAATGTAAAGTTCAGTTTTTTTTGTCAGTTTAAAACCTGTTTTAAGTGGCGTTGGGAGTAACGGGTTGACTTACAGCGACATTTCTTGTTTCTACAACGACGGTAAAACTAAGATGACAGTGTTCCTTTCTTCACCAGCACCATGTTTTTTGTCCACCTTGTGATTTTCTACACATTGAACTCTCGTGAATATTTTCCGCTTCAAAGTCGACTTTGCAATCGCCTGCACCCCTTTAAAGCTAATCACTGGCACCTCTTTATACAATGCTTACATTTCATCTTTTCCTGTTTCGTAACGCCACGGACAAGCGATTCAACATTTCCGTTCATCAGTGTTCAGCATTGCTGAATTCAACGTGTTGAACGCGTTAGGCCACCCCGTTGAATGATGTTGATTCAACTTTACTTTCAATCTCAAGTGAACAACAATGTTAAACGCGTTAGGCCACCCTGTTGAATGATTTTGATTCAACTTTACGTTCGATCTCAAGTGAACAACAATGTTAAACGCGTTTGGTCACCCTGTTGAATGATTTTGATTCAACTTTACTCTTATTCCCAGTTGGGAACAACAATGTTAAACGCGTTTGGCCACCCTGTTGAATGATTTTGGTTCAACTTCACTCTTTTTCCCAGGAGTGAACAACAAAGTTGAATTCGTTTGGCCACCTTGTTCAACATCGTATAACAGAGTTGTTATAACAGAGGAGATGAATGATGTTGAATCCCTTTGACCGAGACTTACTGAGCTATAGACATATCGAGAGGTTTAATTCCCAGTTTCTTCTTTGTAACCCGCCCAACCACGGTAATTGTTTTCAAACTGACATGCGCCTCTTATTTCCTGTTACCCCACGTGAATCAAATGAAGTATCACATTCAAGAAGACCTAGAAAAAAAAAAGATTTTATCTGTGAAAGAAACATGTGAATGAGACCCACTCGTAAATTTATTTTGGACTTGTTATTTTGAATTCAACTACCATGATCCACCGCTGGCGTGTTTCAAAGAGGGAACTGGGCACTGACTTGTCATTGTTTTAGCAGCGATTTCAGTCTCCTTCCCAGGGTCTTTGGGTTAGGCAATCCGAGATGGTGGTGACTCGGGCATCTTGGATTGCTTAACCCAAAGAACCCCGCAACAAGGCTGCAGTTCTTTTCAATAACTATACCACCGCTGAAGTTCAAAACTCCACCACCTGTCGCGCTTTATGCTTTATGTTGTTGTGACATCCTCTTAGTAAAAGTCTCATGTCCCTCAATTTAGCGCGTTTAAAAGTCAACTGTTATGAGAAGTAAATGGCGAATTTTGATGCTTTTTTCCCTGGCGTCGACATAAAACATTTGGCTGAGTTTTATGCCAAATAAGCAGGCGCAGGGCGTGTGATTACAAATCTGTGAGGAGGTTTGTCTTCTTATCACGTTGGAAACTCTTTGTAACTTTGACACAAATCCTTTCCTCTCTTACGTCATTCTCCTTCCGCACAGTCTACTTTAACTTTAATTAAGGCTTTGGGTAGTAAATCATAGAAGTTAACAACCATTTACACGCAAACTAAAGAATAGACTATGGCGCCACTGAATCAGGATTCACGGCTCTTAATGTGTTACTTACGGCACGGGCATACTACCAGCGACTTATTTACTGTTTCTTTTTCTTTACGCAACACACTTTTGCTTTCTTAAAAATATGTTATCACGTTTGAAGGTGGTTTCAATGCGGATTGCGTGACAGAACCATCAACCTGCAAAGAGGGCTTCACTATGACCTTCTGGCTCAAGGTGTACAGTTCGGGGTACATTATGTCCTCGGGCTCTTTCACAAATCACAGGAATGGACCTGGATATCAGCTCTATTACCACCAAGCCCTAAAACGCTTTAAATTCCTTCTCGAGACTCGACTCAAAAGATGGACGTTGCTAATACACGAGGACATTGGACTTTGGACTCACATGGCTTTCACGTGGCGCGCTCGGAGTGGACTCAGTTACTATGAGGACGGGAATCTCAGCATGTTCACGGACAAACCCGAGTTGGTGTCTCCACTGCGCCAACAAAATTACACACCGGTGATCACACTTGCACGGCCGAGCAACCTTTTGAGGTTCAAGGAGTTTGGAAAGTTCGAGATCTCACAGATTGCTATTTGGCTTAAGGAGCTGTCTGCAGACGACATTGCTGGAGTGTATAGAGATGGGGTGACTTACGATCAGAAATTTGTGCTTTGCTGTCACTTCAAATCAGGTATAGGGACTTTTGGATTTTATTAGGAAACAAGATTGAAGACAAATATATACAGTTTCAGTTCTCTGCCATGTGCGTTGTCGCGTTGTTTACTAAGACACAACCTCGTTAGTACTCAGAGTCCTCAGGCTTTTTGGTCAGCAGGTGGTCGCCGGGAGAGACTGTGGGGTAATGGAAAAAAATTGATTTTTTTTTTATTATTGGCTGTTTACTGTAACAAAACTAACAACCATCAACCGAAGGGCTCCTGCTGTAGCAATGCCATTAACCCAGAGTCTCCGCTGACCAAGAAGCCTGAGGACTCTGGGTAAGAGACTGATTTAGACAAACAACTTCGCTCCATATTGCCTTCTCCACTCAGGTTCATAAATACGTATTGGCGGGGGAAAATGCTGAGGGTGATACTAATCCAGAGACGAACTAGCATCCCCCAGGGGGGATAATAGTAATCTTAGCTGCCTCATTCTAAAGAAACCGGATTAAATTCCGGCCGATTGGACCACTTAGGCTCTAGCGAAGCTTTTCTTTTCCTTTTTTTCTGCCTAACGCCGTTTAATTCACATAATACCCTAGTGCAAGTGCATATTATGCACTAGTTCATACAATTCCCTAGTACATCTTACACTTTTTTACTTATAATTCATCTAACATCGATAGACGATATTAGATGCTTCTGTGTGAAATATCGCTGTATATTTTTACGAGTTGTGCAAAATACAAACTGACAAGAAAAAATGTACGGCGATACTTCACAACGAAACATCTAATAAGAGATCTATTATCCAACCGAACATTTTCAACCTTTTTCAGCAACTTGAAAGAAAACTACAAGCCGTAACAGGATGAGCGCGCGCACGGTACTGTGCAATAACCAACTGTACAATATTCGTGGGATATTTGAACTCGTTCCGCGCGCTTTCTGTACAATAACTAATACAGTTGGATAATAAAATGTGATATCATTATTGTGTATTTTCTAGTGAGCCCTTGTGTTACAGACCCGTGCCACGATGCTGAACAATGTCGAAAAATTAGCAAAATCACCGAAAAGGAGTGCATCTGCCCAAATGTCAACTTACGACTGGAGACATGCAAAGGTAGATTTTTGCACGTTAATGCTCTTTTAATTTTGTGGGTTTGGGGGATTAGATTTCGCAAAAATCGCATTACTACAGTAAATAACTCTCTTTTGGAACTATGATAGCTTCAAATAAAATAACTCCACCTTCAGACAGTCAGACTGTTGAATACTTTCTGTGTACTCGTCAAAAACAAAATTATAGTTATTAAATTATAGTTATTAAAATTATTTTTTGTTAACCTTTTGAGAATTAAGGACGTTCGCGCCAATTGTTTCTGCGCATCCTTACTGCGCACGCAATTCACTTCGTGATGTCATGCCACGTCATGCATTGAGCGCGCGCGCTGTTGAAGAAATGTGGAGATATATAGCGCTAGTGGGCACTTTAATATCTATGCACGGGTTTAACTCTCTTAAATGTTCGGTGACCCCATATTTTCTTTTGCTATATCACTTTCTTTGTCGATTATCTACGTTTTGTGAAATATTAAAGAAAATCTGTATTGCAGAAGTTTGATTTTTTTCAACTTTTCTGCCCTCGCATCATCGAATTCTACTATTATTGAAGCTACACGGTGTTCGTTATACAAAGTCGATCTTAGAGGTTGAATTTAACTAAAAGGATGATGCCGGGTTCAAATTATTTACTTAACAGACCCTTTGACTAAGAAAGTGGGTCTACAGCGAATCATTTTAAATATTTTTTAACTAACAAGCACTGAGGCCATGTCGAGTTACGAGGGCCGATTTGTCAAAATTGGGGTAGTTTTTGACGCGCTTTATTTCGAAAACGAAGTCGGTGACCCCCCAATTTTTTTCCAATTCTGACATAGGTAACTCATTATCTGACTGTAGCCAAAGTATGAAAAAAATCTGTATTGTAGAAGTTTTTCGCGCGAACGTCCTTAAGTGAATAAGCTTAACGAAATAGTAAATCGGCAATATCTTAATTTTCACTTGGAACAAATTGAAAGTTACGCAAGGTTACTATAATTTTTTAGTTAACCTGTTCAGAAAGCTATTTCCACTGAAATTCCTTCGTGTTTACAATTGATCTCAAGTAAGAGCCCGTCTCTAACTCAGTTAAATGCCCCTCTCTGACCTAAGTCCTCTCTCTCTCTAACCTCTGAACTTCAGAGGTCATATTCGACTTACGTCCTAGATACTGTTAGGAATGTCGAAAGCGTTCATTGTGGTGACTTAGAGATAGATAATAATTTGACTCTCGCCACCATTCTCCCTGTGTCTCAGTGACCGTGCATGCTTATTCGAAACCAGGGTCATGGGTTCGACTCCCTTTGGGACTCACACTTTTCTTTATAGTCTCGTGTTTGTGACAAACTGAATAAGGTTGTCCTATAAAATAATTGATGTCCAGGAGCTGACTCACGAAACTCTTCTAAAATGAGATGAATACCAAGTATTGTTCCCTAGCATTAGGCTTTTATATTCTATCAATTCTAGGTATACATTCTTAATAATGCCTGTTGGTTTGAAACTTCTAACAGAACGTATCACTGGCGAATGCGAAGATAAAAGTTCCGGCTGCAGTGAATTTGCTGCGCAGTCTTATTATTGTAAACACAGAAAGATGAGAGAGATTTGTCCGAGGTCTTGTTCGTACTGTGGTAAGTATTGATTGTATTAATATTTATCATTTATAGTATTAAATATTATTAATAAAGGGGCTACTTCAATTAGAATCATTACAGAAACAGAAAGACAATTTCCCAGCTATTGAAACCTAAGGCATAGTGTTCTTAGTTTATTAAAAATGGCTAATTTAGTGCACAGATACTGTGAATAAGTGTCTGGCAGCGGATGGCCATGAACGGAATGGATTCCAACTTGAAAATGTCAGGCGGACGTTTTCAAGTCCTTCCCTTGCGTCTTCGGTGCCTCATTCTCGTCTTCGGTGACTCATCGTCTCGTCTTCTCTTCTCTCGTCTCGTCGTCTCGTCTTCTCTCATCGTCTCGTCTCGTCTTCGGTGACTCATCGTCTCGTCTTCGGTGACTCGTCTTCGGTGACTCATTCTTCAATTTACGTGACCACAATGAGGGGTTCGTTAACCTAAAGTGTTAAATTTTTAAAGGTTTCCTCTAGTTTTCTTTTTAGCATAATCAGGTTTCTTGCATGATAATCATACAATGGATTGTTCAACTTATACACGCCATTTTTGTCATTTCCATTACTAGTACGGTAGTATTTTTCCATTTGAAAGCTACCATTGCTGTCAGTGCAACCTCATTGTATGGTACTTTTTCCAAATTCATTGCAACAAATTGAGCTCTATCCTTGTTGTAACGTATTTTCATTTTCCTCGATAGCAAAACAAACAAGTTCAAACCAACTCTTTTAAATAAACGTATTTTGTTTTTGCCTTCTGTCTTTTTACATAGCTTCTTCGCGTCCTTCTACAACCCTACAACCTACTTTGAGTACTGGGTCCACATCAATGTCCCGGATTGTCAGGGAATCTAAGAACCCTGTCACAGTGTTCCCGTCAAGCTCGCCTTCCACGAGCAAGAAAACTACGTCTGCAAAACCCACACTTATAACGTACGGGACAACCCGGCGGCGTATGCCTAGAGGTAGGGGAACCGGCAATAAATGATCGATTCATGGCAATCAATAAGATTATCGACCAATAGTGTTGCCAGTATTGCGTGGAAAAAAAGGGAGTGCAAGGCATCATGGGAAGGATACAAACTGGACCCACAACGCCGTGCGCTCCGCATCAGAACAAGGAGGGAAGCCTGGGGACGAGGCAGAGTGTTGTTTGTAAGATTGCACGAAACAATTTCAAAGCAGAACAGGAGAATGACATATTCGCTTTCGAATTAATTAACTCACCGATAGTAAACAAAAGTAACTTCTCAACGTTAAACACGACGTTTTCTTTCAGATTAAACTAAGTTGATATGTGGATAGAGTTCTCTACAGATTTCTCAGTTTTTTGTCTGAACTGAATGTTATAATTTTAGCCATTTCCCGGTTCCTCGCCCTTCTGATCAAGCCCTTGGGTGCCCAAACTAAAAGACCACAATGATGCAAACTGTTTGCATGGCAATGTGATGGTTACCTTACAGCGAGGGCACAGGTTAGAGCTCAACTAGTTATACCATTTGCTAGTATTCCTCGCACCCCCCCCCCCCCCCCACTTCCCTTAACCCTCTTTAAAATTGCCATAATCATTTCTCTTCTCCCCTAACAGGCGAGTCGTGCGAGGTCCTTCAGTGCCAGTATCACGCGTTGTGCTTCCAAACCAAAAAAGGGGACGCTGAATGCAGATGTCCTCACACGTGTCATACAGATAGGAACCCTGTATGCGGGACCAACGGAAAAACGTACCTTAACATGTGTGTCCTGAGAATAGAGTCGTGTCAGCTGGGACAATGGATCGACAGGAAAGCGCACGGATTTTGTGGTAGGTCGCTGCTCAGTTGCTTGATATTGAACAACTAAGAACAACTAACAGGTGACTAATAATCCTATCTTAGCGGTACTAAGCCGAACCTTCCGATCGGTGTGCCAGGAAGAGACTGAGTACGAGCATGACCTTGCAAACTTAGTGCGCATGCACAGTGCTTAAAATAGGAGACAGGCCATTTAAATGAAGTTTATATCGTCGTATTCGTAAACTGACCTAAAGATCCAGAATTTGGACCTTTAGTTGAGTATGAGATTAAGTACAACTTTTCAAAACTACTGCGCATCAGCTTTAGATTATCGCGTGTCGCACTTATCTCGTTCCCAGAGCCTCCTTCTCTACTAATCAGCAGCAAGGTAGAGCGAGGGCTGGGAACGTGACTGGTATGAAAATCGAACTCATACTCAGTTGTACTCCGGTCTGAGGCAAAATCTTGCTTTCTGGTAATTGCCGGTTCCATACAGTAATCCTTAAATTTTTCTTGACGTTCAAATCATCCTAAAAAAATTATTCTTAGCATCCGATTTGGCCATTTTGCTAAATTTGTTATAACACGTTCGTTTGCAGTATTCTATATTCTAGCTCAGAATATTAAAAGGTCTTTTTGTGCAAATTAGGTCATATTTCCAGCTGCAAACGGCCTATATCTATTTAAAGGAAAACACTGGCTCAGTGTTGCTTAAATTTCCCTGTTGCGTGCTCATGTTTCATTTCTGTACTCTTTTACCGGATCTTTCCTTAGAAAGAACGCTGAATCGTAAACTTAACTTATTTGTTTATTTGTGTGCGATTATTTTTTCAGTTCCTTCTCTGTAGAATCTTATAAATAATTGATCCACGTTGCTACTTGGACATGCTATAAGCAACATCTGTACTCTCTTAACGTGACTGAGGTGGAAATAAGGCAGTTATCGCCGTCAATAATTTATCACGGAGCTGAGTTCTGACATGCCAGTTCCTGCAATGTTTTCATGACGCTATGCATTCTCCATTTTGAATACGTTTGGAGGCAAATCATTTACTAATCTGACCCTCACGTCTCCAAACTGAAAAGTAATCGGCGGTTTCTTCTGTGATCAGTTTCGGTAAATTTAAGTTGTCTTTTCTGTTTGTCATAAATTTCGTGAAGTCCTTTATATCCTGTGGAGTACATTAATCCAAGAATGTACTAATAAAGAGCTTTATCTGAGTGATAACACCGCCTTCATCAGTAAATAACCAATACTACGTACCGGAAATTACTCTTCGAAAGCTTCAGTTCATTTGAATGATCACTCATTAGGGTTTTTATCCACAGACTTAAAAGTTAGCGCCACCTCGCACAGCACAATAAACAGCACCACAGGAAAGTACTGCTCGGTAGCTTTCATTTGAATGGTCACACTTTAGAATTTCATCTACTGACTCAAAAGTTAGAACCACCTTGTACAGCATAATAAACAGCACCACAGGAAAGTACTGCTAAGTAGCTTTTATTTGAATCGTCACACTTTAGGATTTCATTTCAGACTCAACTCAGACTCAACAAGTCAAAACTATCTTGGACAGCAGAATGAACATCTGTTCCTAGGAAAAGTACTTTTCAATAGTCGAATTAGTTTGAATGGTCTCGCTGAGGATTTTATACGCAGTCTCAAAACTTAAATTTACTTTGTACCCCATAACAAACAGCATCAAATAATTACAACAGCAATAATAACGGCAGCTGGATGGCTTTAAATGATTCATTGAGAACGGTAAAGGTGACCTTGGATATAACATTTTCGTCGTATATGAATCCGTGAAGATTTTGGGTGGGATCCACTTCACTGCGTTTGTCTCAATAAATATTTTATTAGTTTCCGAAGATATAAACTCATTTATCAATTCAGTCTGACAAACTAGCTTGATTGATTAGGCGCGTCTGGCGGATATAACATTTTAAAACGAAAAGAAAAGTATAAAATTTCACTGAGTGCAAATTGCTTTAAAACAAATAAGCGGAAAGTGAAATGATGAAAAAATCTCGAATCATTTTCGTGTTCGTAACCTTTTAATCACTATTGAACATACTTATGTGCTGCGTGATAATTAACCTGTTTAGTAAAGTATCACGCAATATTTTCTATGTTTTCCTACAAACAATTACTTTATTTATGAAGACACACCGCAGTAGTTGTACCTTTACATAATTAATCATTAAGGAAGGTATCTAAACATGCAACGTTCTTTCATAGGTTCTCTTATTTTTTTTCTTAAAAAGTACAGATGGATGAGACACTAAGTTTTTGCGAATTTGATGAATTTGTCAAAACTGTCTTCTTATAAATACAAAATACTAAACAACTTTCTCTTTTCCCGACATCAAGTTTTCGCGCTTCCAAAACAATTGCGTAAATCGGGAAAACGTTGCGTTACAAAAAGATCCCGTGTAATAAAACAGTTTTCTCTTGCAAAATAAAAGTTATCAAACAGGACGCAACAAACGAATTGCTTAATCCAGTTTCAATCGACTTTGGCAATTTTCGTTTTTTAAACACGTTTATCTAGTCGCGGGAGAAACATTTCCCGACTACAAATCACTTTTTCGGAAAAAATGGTATAAATGTTCTTTTTTATATATTTCGAGAGCTTGAAATAGCTTTTGTTAAAAGAATCTGCAAAAATGTTTTTATCTTTGTCGAAGATTTCATTTAGGGTGAGTTCGATTGGTCACATTCCAGACTGGTCTTGAGATATCTCCTCTTTTAAGACATATTTAATACAGACTATTGCCTGATGTGTAAATTTAAGATAGCATTACGAACTCCAACGGTTCTTAGTTAGTTTCACTTTAACGGATTTTTTGTGATGATACGGTGTATTCTTAATCGAGAATAAGGCTACTTGAAGACAACTTAAAGAGACTATGTCACAGTATTTTCATTCACTTTTCTGATCTGACAAAATTATTTTCTCGTTGAAGGAAACCTCACAATAATAGTTTCATAAGGTAGAAAAACAGAAAACAAGTAATAACAAACCAAAACTAAACAATGGTGGGAACGACTGAGAAGATTAAGATGGATTACGAATGACAAACTTGAAAAAACTTGCCAGTTTTTTCAAGACTCGTTATCCGTGACGTAGCTCCTTTAACAACACAGAATGTTTTAAGGCGTCGCTTCCGCTTTATTGACACCCACAGTCAGTGCTCCGCTCAGGTTACATGGTTCTGATTTTTAAGCCGAGTGTCGCTGAAATCCGTAAATGTGACCATTATGATGACAAGTATCGAGAAGGCTTTTCTGTTATGCAGTTTATTACACTGTACAAGGTGGTTCTAACTTTTGAGTGTGTAGACGAATGACCATTAAAATGGAAGCCATTAAGCAGTTAAGCAGTACTTTCCTCTGGTACTATTTATTATTCTGTACAATGTGGTTCTAGCTTTTGAGTTTGTGGATGAAATCCTGAAGTGTGCCTTTCAGTATACTTTTCATGGTACTGTTTTAGATATGTTGTACAAGGTGGATTTAATTGTTGAGTCTGTGAATCCAACACCATTTTGGGACTATTTAAATGAAAACTATACAGTTTGTTTGTCGAATTTTATTTTTGCATGAAATTAGATGATATTGCGTTTCGAACTTGGCCGCGTTTGGGCAGTCAGCGGTTAATTACCAGCCAGTAGCTCCATGGAGACAGCAGAAAATCATGCGAGCAAAAGAAACGAAACTAAAGGAAACCATTTAGAAAGCAAACCAAAATAAAACAAACGGGTGTTTGTAACAGTTTGATAGGAAGATCGAAGGGCCTCTGCTCGCAGGGTAAAGATTGACAGACGCCAGCGAAAAAGTTTAGAGCAAAAACTAACAAAAAATCGGGTATATCTTTTGAATTTTAGAATTTCTTTAAACTAAGGTAATATTGGTTATGCTGTGACATCCAGCTTATCTCATATATTAAAGATTAAGATGCTCTGAGCTTTTCAAACAACCTTTGTTTCTACATTCAATCAACATTATTTTACTGAAAGCCGTTATCTTAGAAGCCTTTGCAAAACGTAAGCCACAAGACTCAAGTGTTTTTCGAATAATATGATTGGCTGTGATCGGAAACTAAACCATTGCAATGTTGCAGTTCTATAAAGCCACTCTCGAGAGTGTTTCCTACAGCTTACTTTACTCAGGTAGCATTTATAAGATGTTCAGGTTTATCTACATCCTTTCAGTCAAAGCATAGTTGAGAATGGTCATATTCTAAGCTAAGAGCTCTTTCAGCTTGTGTAATTAAGTTTTGATTTAAGACAACACCATTTAAAATAATGGTACTCTTTTTATAAAGAGTAGATTTAAAAAAGAGTCAGTTACAAGCTTATTGAAAGAGGGGAGTTGCCGTACGTTATGGTTTAAAAACCAGAGTGGGACGAACGTATTAAAGACTTATTCCAGAAAACAATTATGAAGATAACTGTTCACCACTAGCACAGAATATAATCAATATTTAAATAGGAAACTCTTGTAGACATAGAGAAATGAAATAATGCTTTTAGTTTACGTCTAAGCGACATTGTTTGATTCGTTCCTGATGGCTGACAGATTCAGTGTCTTAAGAGCAAATGTAATTAGAAAGCATTGACAGAGATTTCGAACGATTGGTTATTTCGTGATTGTTTGATAAATTTCCATTTGGTATCATTTGAAAAATAAAAGACAGCTTGGAAAAAAATTGCTTCCTTTTGTGCTTTTCTTAATCCGCGGACCGGTAGTTGAGAAATTTTTTTCGCAATGTGATCGAAACAAAAAGGCCGCTAAGTGGCTTTAACTTTTTTTCACTGCAACACCAACATTAGCGTAAATCGAAAGCGAGGGTTTTTTTGCGACCGATCGACGGTGCAAATTAAAAACCGCTTTTTGAGCTTCCGAAGTTAGTTAATTAGCATTTTGAACAGCAATCGTTGCTGATCTGAAATGAATAAATTATGAGGTTGAATTTGGATTGGGAGCACAGGTGAATGAAGCACAAATTGTTGCAGCTCAGTATGAAATTGAGCCACTGTTTACTTCTCGTCAAGCGATGCCCCAGCTCACGATGTGACACCAACTCAAAGAGGGAAATGAGATCCCAAAGTGCTAAAAATCTGCCGAAGATCAAGAATCCACCAGCTTAAATGTAATTAGTTTTGCGGTGTTCGTCTCCGTTGGTTCAATTTATCGACAAATGAACTTAACTCTGCACTTTGTACTGCTGGGTTTCCTTGTGTTTTCATACATTTGTCCTTCAACTGCTCGAAATCACCGCGCGAAGAGAAAACACCGAAAAGATACCCTGCACAGATTCCAAGGTTGGTTATTATTTTTTCCTTTGGTAACTAAATTTAAAATTCTCCTGTTTGTGTTCGAAAGATTTCACGTTTAATTTAGCGAGGATTGTGTAGTGGACACAGCCAGGGTATCGACTCCTAAGCATATTTTGTCTAGGTAAACGCTTGTGACGATTTAAAAGAAATTCTAGAAAAGTGCGGTGGCGATAAAAAAAACAGAGGTTTTTTAAATGCTATTTTTTCTCGTATTTTGATGATTATTTTGAATTGCTCGCTGAAATGCTTCAAAATTTAGAAAGTAGATTTTACTCTCCGTGACGAGCCATTGTTTTCTTTTTTCTTTCTTTTTTTACCAGGAGATCTTGATGAATAGATTTTTGTGTATTAAAAATATAATAAAGCTGTTACTTTACGCTAAATCTCTGAAATGTTGCATAATTATTCTAGAAAATGTTTCGCCTTTTTCGAAACGATAAGATTCTTCCGAGAAGTCTATACCGTGTCTTGCTGACCTAACGCGTTCCACCTGAAATGCCCGACTTTTTCCTACAGAAAATACGTTTCGTATTCACTAGAAACAGTGGTAGTTACCGCGTTATCAAAAGGAACCACATGTGGTCAATTTGTTCATGTTGTGAATACAGTATATATATATTATGCTTTCTGTTGCTCGCTCTTTGTGTTTACTTTAGTAATATAAATCAATGTAAATACATATACTCAATACCTCTCAAAGGATTGTAGTTTTCTTCCGAAACCTGCATGTTTGGTCAATAGCTTTGGCTTTGTCGGTCAGTACTAATTTAAATTATCTCCTCGACAAGTTCTATAGGTCTCAGTGTCATCATAAACAATAAATAGGTGGCTTTTTTTGCTTCTATAAAAACCTGCAATAAACAGCTGAACTATAGGCTAAATTTAACTTTATTGAATTTTTGGTTCGCATCTGTGACCATCTGTTTTCTTATAACGAAAAACGATAACAATAAACTTCACTGAAAACAAAGAATTGGAAAGACGGGGAAGATTCTCTGAGACAGGAAATAAGTTTTTATAGCTTAACTAGTTTACAAGATAAAAGATTTTGTTTCGGAATACCCTGGCAATGCAGTGAATCTCAAAAAGTCCTAAGATCATTTCACTTTATTTTGTTTAATTTTTTAATGTTTTAATTTTTTTAATGTTAACATTTTCATTGTGTTTTTATGCAGTCTCTGTCACCCAGGGGGGGGGGGGGGGTATTAAATAATAAGGTTCTCAGTCGTTCTGATACAGTGGCGCAGTCATTTCTGCCAAAATGTGGCACCGTTTGATATACTTCGCTTTAGCCACCATTTTTTCCACTTTGCAATTAATTTTGTGACCCTTTCGTACGCTAAAATGGCAATTTTCCCTACCCTTTTATATCCTGCGAGCTTGAAACCTTCACCCCTTTCGGGTGAAGCCTCCCCGCATTGCCCACAATAGGGAGTACCCCCCCCCCCCCTCCCGGGCTCTGTGACGAGGTGAATGTCGTTTTTTGTTTCGGCATAGCTCCTGTTATGTATAGCTTTAATCGATTAAGTATCGTTCCAAATCAAAAAATAACTGCTTTAGTACTACTAGAACTTAAGGTGTTTCGATACAGTTTTTTTGGGACCATACCTCACTTTTAAAATCGGCTCTTAGACAGTCTTCTCCTTGTCAGATCAACGTGAAACTTGCAACACTCGTTGGTTTTGGATTGAACTTTAGCGTGGTTTACATTTTGTGAAAATCGATATTTCCATGACAACGATAAACAAAAATGCTCGAAAACAAGAAAATTGAAATTTTGCGCGATCCAGATTTCACGTTGAAAAGCAAATACCAACCTCTTAAACTGTGGTGTATGGCAAACAAAATATACAATAACAAAAAAATTCTGTATGTTCGTTTTGAAGTAAATCGCAAAAACATTTTCATCCTTAGTTTTTGCATAGTAATAGTAAATGCACCGAAAAATAATCAATGCTTTGATGAAATGGCTAGAAAATACTGTTAAAATGTGTCATTTTCTTAGTATTTCACACGTAAAAAGTTTTGTTGAAACTGGTGTTCGCGATCTCGAGAACGAATTGTTTTTCTAAGGTCATTCGCGTAGTCATTTTGTGGTAATTTTTGAATTTGAGCGCTTTTGCGAAAATCTTAAGAACGGCTCGATAGATTTTTTTAAAACATTAAACACGCGTGCTTGACGATGTGACCAATTTTAGTATTGAGTCTTATTAACATTGATTTACTGGAACACTTTTAGATTTAACGTTAAAGAGGACGTATGAACCGACGGAAAAGCTTGCCTTACAAATTCACAGTTGGTAATTAAGTGCTAATATATTCAAAGTTATGCGTGATTCATTGCTTCGTGATTTTTATCTGGTTTCTTTGTTCTTTGTTGCACTGAAGATTACAGCAGAAAGTAAAAATCACGGAGGAATGCATTATGCATTACTTTGAATATATTAGCATTTTATTGCCAACTGTGAATATGTAACGCAAGCTTTTCCGTCGGTTCATACGTCATCTTTAACATTAAATCTAAAAGTGTTCCAGTGAATCAATGTTAATAAGACTCAACACTAAAATTGGTTACATCGTCAAGCACGCTTGTTTAATGTTTTAAAAAAAATCTATAGAGCCGTTCTTAAGATTTTCACAAAAGCGCTCAAATTCAAAAATTACCACAAAATGATTACGCGAATGACTTTAGAAAAACAATTCGTTCTCGAGATCGCGAACATCAGTTTCAACAAATCTTCTTAGGCGTGAAATAGTAAGAAAATGACACATTTTAACAGTATTTTCTAGCCATTTCATCACAGCATTGATTATTTTTCGGTGCTTTTACTATTACAATGCAAAAACTAAGGTTGAAAATGTTTTTGCGATTTACTTCAAAACGAACATACAGAATTTTTTTGTTCTTGTATATTTTGTTTGCCATACACCATAGTTTAAGAGGTTGGTATTTGTTTTTCAACGTGAAATCTGGATCGCGCAAAATTTCAATTTTCTTGTTTTCGAGCATTTTTGTTTATCATTGTCATGGAAATATCGATTTTCACAAAATGTAAACCACGCTAAAGTTCAATCCAAAGCCAACGAGTGTTGCAAATTTTACGTTGATCTGACAAGGAGAAGACTGTCAAAGAGCCGATTCAAAAAGTTAGGTAAAGTCCCCCAAAAAACTGTATCGAAACACCTTAAAGTACTTCGAGCGACGCTCGGTAAATGTGCCGCCGCTTGAAGGTCAAATATGCCGCCCCATGCTCACTGTATGAGCTTCAAGTACTTCCTGTGCCAGGCAGGCTCCACTGTGAGAAACAAAGCGGAAGAGAAAATGAAACGTGTGGGGGCTGGGGAGGGATAGGGCTGTCACCCTCTTTCTACTCAGTCCCAGTCTACCCGGTCCCTTCGCCGCTAACACTATACGTTTTAGATGTACTTTGCAATCGTAGAGCGGTTTTCAAGTGGGCAACGAAAGTAACTCGTGTTTGCTTTGGTTTTGCTCTACTTCGCTCTGAGAGATAATTTATAAAGGTCGGGCCACTTTCTCGCGCCTTTGGGAAGGTAGGGAAAGCCTTGATAGAAACAAATAGAACATCCACACTCTGTATCTGTATTTCTGTTGGAGCAGCTTTCAGCCAATCACAACAGCCATAAACAACACGACGAACCAATCAGAACTTAAAGCAAATACACTTAACAGGCGCCAAGTGCGGGAAAACTCGTGCAACACAAGTCATGATTGGTTTTGTGGTCGAGAAAGAGGCGCGAGTTTTTTAACCAATCGCAAAGCGTAGTAAAGCAAGACCAAAAAAAAAAAAACGCGAGTTACTTTCGGCACTCGATAGAAAACCGCTGTATTGGTGGTAATATTACTTCAAATATCTAACTTTGCAGGTGAGCGGTTCAAGTTAGCGACCCACTACCTACCAATGAACGGCACAACAGCTGGAAAGAAACTGATTGACTTGCGCGGGAATGTCTCTAGTCAAGCCCACAATGGAATAAAAGAGTCGAGTACTCAACAGATAGACCAAGTCTTGACTCTGGACGGGAAAGATGACTTTATTGAATTGAAAGGGGTTAGAGACAGGTGTATCGTGGATCCAACCGACTGCACGGAAGGCTTGTCTGTAGCATTTTGGATCAAATACACCAAAGGTAGGTATCTGTTGGTGACACGTGATGTAGCCTATTCTAGGCGTTCAGATAGTAGACGCGAGCCAAAAATATAGCGATCGAAAGAGCGAAAAAAAACGAAGGGAGACTGGGGAAGAGGGCGATCGCATTTCTTGTCTGCGTCAACAACCGTTTGGTGTTGACAGAAGGTGTCAAATTTGGCCAATCAGAGGGGACACCAGAATCTGGTATACCGCCATGAGCTTTTTAAAATCAATTTCACAGGCATTCCCTCGCCCTCTTCACCAGTCTCCCCTCGTTCTCCCCTCGTTTTTTCCCGCTCTTTCGCTCGCTATATTTTCGCTCGCGCTCCACTATATGCCTAGAACAGGCTACTTGTGATGTAGTACGATGTAGAATCATTGTCTTCACCTTAAGGCTGCCGGATTTGGCATCATCAGAAGCCATAATCGGGGACGGAGACGCTCCTGGAATTGGGTGCGTCCTCACGATAGGTAACAATTTTTCTATTTTAGAAACAAAAGTGCGCCATACGCGTGTGTAATTGTTAGGATCGTGCTAGGAGAAAATGGCAATTGTCTCACCCACTCAAAATGGAACAGCGAAAAGGGACTGGCAATTTATAACTTTCGAAAAAGTTGGGCAAATGTCATAGCTCCTTAACACAGGAACATAGGTTTAACCCTTTAAGTCCCAAGAGTGACCAACATCAGTTTTCTCCTAACAATATCAATACATATAAAAGAGAAAAGGTTATGAGAGTTAATAAAATGATGACCAAAGGGAAATTGCTTTGATCTTTTGACAAATTCTCTCAACTAATACTTAAAGGAAATGTGTGGAGATCAGTCTGGAGAATTTGTATGGGGATATTGGGGCTTATCTAAGTCACTAGCATGTGTTTCCAACAGGTGAATTCATCATTTCCAGTGGTGGTTACGCCACTGGAGAGTTTGGTCCCGGCTTCCGCTTCATTTGTCAAAGCTGCAACAAAAACAGAGGGCCTCACGCACAGTCGTCAGGAACGTTCCTCCTTGAGCTTTCAACAGCGACAGCGAAGTGGAAAATCCTTCTTGATTCTATTCCTCGCTGGTGGTTTCATTTCTCTTTCACCTGGAACCGAAACCGCGGGCTCAAGTTCTACAAAAATGGCAAGCTTGCTGTGGTCAGTGGTAATCCTGAAGAGATCAGCAGATACAGGGGCGCTGTTGCAGATCTCTTGACCATTGGTAAACCGAATTCCCTTAAATCCATGTTTAGGCCCCACAGTTATGGTGCATTCAGCATTGGACATTTCGTTATTTGGACGTACGAGCTTCTGTCCTTTGATGTGGAGATAGCTTTTATGTCAGTCTTAACAAAAAGTACGAATTCAATGATCTGCTGTAAGAAAATGAAAGGTAATTACATTTGCTTTGCCACTGTTATAAATAATCTGGCATCACTGTTATATCATCCTGCCTTAAAGAATGCACAGGAACTCATCCAGTAACCATGGAAACAAGCCTGACCAAACTCAAACGCTAACGCACGCGAAACTGCATCGCTCAAACTGTTTCTTTTCCTTTTACTTTTGTTAATGCTTGTTCACTTTCAGCTGCTGCTAGCCCACGAGCTTATGTTCACAAATGCTTCTGTTTGACACAAACTCTTGTGTTTGCTGTTTCACTTTGGTTGGCCCTTTTTTCACCACAAGGGAAGCCTTGTGATTATGCGTATGCTTGCTTTTTTTTGTTTTATCTTGGGGCAAAGTTGTGCATAAACGCAACTCTTGTGCTTTTTCTTGCATTCTATTGTTTTTATTTGTCGTTAACTCTTGTTCATTTGCTTACATTGCTCGACCTTCAGAGTTAAAAGTTTATTTCCGAGGCCTGACATGTTTAAGAATTTCTGGGAACGATGTAACAAGGGACGAGGCGAAATGCGACCAGCATTTGTTTACAGTGGTGTTTCTCTTCACTTGTGACAACACCATTGAAATAAAAAAATTATGGGAAAATGCACAAATAGTATCTATTGCTAACTTATCAGTTATGGTCTTAAGAAACTGTAAAATAGGAAAACCCTTAGATTATCTCATGCTTCAGAACCGGGTTGTGTTTACCGTCTCTGGCCAACTGTGGAAGGTATGATCGACTAAGTCTAGTATCCAGAGTTGGCAGTCGACTCTTCGCTAACCGATTGTTGCAAGGTTAAACTTCGGGGTAATCGGGAAAATAATCTTTGAAATTATGAATATATGAAATTCATATATTTGAACTGCGGAATGAAGAAATAAATGTAAAGAAGATCCTCGCAGTTATTAACGCAACTTATGCAGTTGCGAAAAGAAAGCCTGAAAAAAATAACTGCGAGGATCTTCTTTACATTTATTTCTTCATTCCTCAGTTCAAATATATGAATTTCATATATTCATAATTTCATCTTCATCTTTCCCGGGTATATTACGAACCAATTTAATGACCAGGTCCCAGTTGGCTTGTTAGCTCAATTGGTTAGAGCGCTGCACCGGTATCGCATAGGTCAGGGTTCGAATCCCGGCAAGCCTGATTTTTTCAGGCTTTCTTTTCGCAGCTGCATAAGTTGCGTTAATAACTGCGAGGATCTTCTTTACATTTCAAATAATCTTTCCTGATTGGCTGTACGTACCAACAATGAGGGCATGGATCCCGGTTTTCTGGGATAAAAAATCTTGTTCCAGAGTCTCCCCTGGCAACCATCCACTGACCGAGGAACTCGCAGAACCTGTGTACGATGTTTGGTTGGGATTTGCTTCACATTACCTACCCTATTTAGGTGAAGGAGAAAGGAGGACATTTTAGTTCTAACCTGAACACATTTTGAAATGAGGATCTATCATTCCTTTTTGAATACTCAGATGACCCTTGCGTCAAGAATCCTTGCCACGACGGCGCTACATGTCAGCGGATGGAAGACAAATACAAATGCATATGCACGGACATCAATAATAACATGGACTGTTCCAGCGGTAAGCGGAAATTTCCGAGCATAATACCTCCCGCCCCGAAGATGAGTCCCTCACATGGCTTCACGCCCGTTCACACGGTGTAACAGGGTCTGGAAGGGTATTCTCGGGATCCGGGATTTGACCAAAATACTGTGCGGGATTCGGGAAAACGCAACATATCTTGACAGGATTCGGGATTTGACTGCTACCAGGGAAGCGGGATTCGCCAAAATTTGGGCACGGGATGCGGGATTTTTTGGCTTGTCTGTCGGGAATTCGGGAAATCGTCACGACCCAAGTAAACGTTCCAGCAGAAAAAGCGAATCAACCAGGCGAGCGCAAAATATCAATCAAAAGGGCCAATCTACATCTTAAATTTCTTAGCTTTTGCAGAAACTAGTCTTTTTTAACGTATTTTTGGGAAAGAAAAAACGGTATTCGGAATAGCGATGAAAAAAGGGCGGGATGCAGGATTCTCCTCAAGAAGGAGCGGGAATGCGGGATCAGGACCCCCCCTTCCAGACCCTGGTGTAACAGTACAATGCACATAACATCTGATTTCAACATTTCCGAAGTTTAATTAAGAAGTAGTATTAGGAAAAGCCAAGAGTTTATTTTCAGTTTGCTAGGCCAGGTTTATGGCTTAGGCCACGTGTCCGCTCTAAAATAAACGTTTCCAATCCTTAAGTGCGGAAATCTCGCATAATGCATGATTATGTCAGGTTTAAACCGGCAAGTGATGTGGGTTTTCCCCCCTAAGGCAGAGTTTACGTGGATCCACTGAAGGTTCGGAGTAAAAACAGGAACTTTGGGGCAAAAGTGTTAAATTTAAAAACAAGTTAGGCCTTCTTGGCCTTTTTTTTCTTCGTTAATAAGGGAGGCTGGTCTGACGGGGCGTTCCGTCTAAACTCATTAGAAGCCGTATTGTTTTCGACGTGACCGCGTAAACGCTGCGTAGCTGTATCTTATGAGAATTTTTGGTGATTACTTCGGTCGCTGCTTTAGAACTAACAAAGCATTTTTACCAAATAGAAAGTCCAGGTGAAAGTTATTTCTCTGTTTGCTGACGTGTTGCTCTATGATTTGCTTTTAGAGCAAAAGCTTGCCGAACCTTGTGTAGACAAATCTGATCGCTGTGCGGCCCTGGCGAATCAAGAAGGATACTGTGACTATCACTGGAGGCGAATGAAGACACTCTGTCCTAAAGCCTGCAAATACTGCGGTGAGTAGTAATAGAGCTTCAAGATAAATTACTACTACTACTACTACCACTACTACTACTACTACTACTACTACTACTACTACTACTACTACTACTCTACTACTACTACTACTACTACTACTACTACTACTACTACTACTACTACTACTACTACTACTACTACTACTACTACTACTACTTCTACTACTACTACTGCTGCTGCTGCTGCTGCTGCTGCTGCTGCTGCTGCTGCTACTACTATTTCTGCTACTACTACTACTGCTACTGCTACCGCTACTGCTACTGCTACTGCTGCTGCTGCTGCTACAACTACTACCACTACTACCACTACTACCACTACTACCACTACTACTACTACTACTACTACTACTACTACTACTACTACTACTACTACTACTACTGCTACTACTACTACTACTACTACTCTACTACTACTACTACCACCACTACTACTACTACTACTACTACTACTACCACTACTACCACTACTACCACTACTACCACTACTACTACTACTACTACTACTACTACTACTGCTACTACTACTACTACTACTACTCTACTACTACTACTACCACTACTACTACTACTACTACTACTACTACTACTACTACTACTACCACTACTACCACTACTACCACTACTACCACTACTACTACTACTACTACTACTACTACTACTACTACTACTACTACTACTACTACTACTACTACTACTATTACTACTATTACTACTTCTACTACTACTACTACTGCTACTACTGCTACTACTGCTACTACTGCTACTACTACTACTACTACTACTACTACTACTACTACTACTGCTACCACTACTACCACTACTACCACTACTACCACTACTTCTATTTATAGTCTACTACTACTTCAGTACCACTTCTTCCGCCAACACCACTATCGCTACTACAACTACTCCATTTGCTGCTGCTGTGGTAGGGGAAGAATCTCTAAGTTGCTGAACAAAGTATGATTTTGAGGGCAAGAATCAACGCTGGTTCGACTGTATCGTGTATGTGAATCAGATAACGATTCAGCCATTTTCGTGTAATCTCTTCAATGGATAAAGATTGGTGCGCCAGAATTTGTTTTAATTTGCATGACAAGGCTCTCTCGTTTTACTCTTTGTAAAAAAGTTTCTCTGTAAAGGCATGTGTTCATGACAGCAAAAACGAGCTGTTGAATTGAAGTTAAGTCGAAGTGGAAAACCTTGAGCTGAATCGAAGTCTTATTCACATTCTCCAACCTGTATTTTTTTTTCTTGTTGCTATACACTAAAGAATGAAAAAGCCAGATGTAACTGGAAAGTTCCGTTCTTATTGCAATGATTAAGAGAAGTTACAGTTTCATCGTGTCGGCATTAATTCACTTCGTAATCATTACGCGTTTCTGGGCAACTCCCCACCTACCCCTCCCCTAACCAAAATTTTGCTCTAACTGATAATAAGTAAAAAATGTTGGGTTAGGGGAGGGGTAGGTGGGGAGTTTCCCAGAAACGTGTAATGATCCCCACTTCGTAACATACTTCGTTCACTTCCTGTTCCATGTTTCATTGTTCTTGTAAGTGAAATGTTGAGATGTTTTTTAACAATTAGAATATCCTTCAAATACATTTTATGAGTTTTAACTCATTGAGGCGTCTTTCAGCGACACGCGAAACTCTGCAGTTGAAAAACTACGGTGCCTCCTAATACAGATGTATTTTTGCAAAGGTTATGATTATGGGGAAAAAGTAAATCTCAGCAAGGGTTATTCATAATTCTAAAACAAGAGTTAAAATACAAAGAATGTATGGCAATTTCTTTCCAAATGTAAGCTCAATTATCTCTGAAAAATGCGCAGTTACCTCCAATTTTCTTTTTGGATTCTGATAGCCCTTGCTAATATCCACTTTTTCCACATAGTCGCAAACCGCGCAAAATTGTTGTTGTGTTGGTGGGGTTGTGTTGGTGGGCAAATTCCTTAAGAACCCGCAGGACGTATGTGCAGTAAGAAAAGGAGGCACCGTCCTTAATTAGCGTAAAACGGCGGATGTGTCAGGAAAACACAAGGGCGCAACTTCGTTGGGTTCAAAGATCGCATCCGTGGATTTTGATTGGTGCATTTTGACCCAACTGCTGCAAATCATCTCAAACTCGCAATCAAATTGCCGTGAAATCAAAGCAAAAATCACTGATGGTTAACACATGTGATTTGAAATCGCACATTTTTCGCCGCAAAAATCGATGCTAAAATTGCATAAAAATGTGAACGGCTTTTAAAACGTTTTAAGCTCCAATATCAACATGCATACTCTCCTCATAAGGCATCCATATACATGGATTTCCTACGGTACTAGTGGGAAGAAACTACCTTAAGCATGAGAACGTTTTATCGTTGGTGTTCATTTCCTTCATTCTCACCACCTGTATCTTTGATTATGCAGTGATATTATAATGAGAAATTAAGTGGTTGTCACTATTGTTTGTTTATTTTTTATGAGTCGGGTTTTGAACCTCACAGTGTACGTGTTAATGAAAGGCGTCTGTCAAACTTATCATTTCTCAATATAACATTCCCTAAATAGCTGACTTGTTGAGATTTGATAAGTTTTCTTTAAAAAAACAACGTGTTCTCTGGCTTGATAGGGAAACGTTTGTGAAATTAAATTGTTATTCTTGACTGTGGAAACTTTTGCCATCGTTTTAAGTGTCGGGGGCTTTAATATCAGAGGCGAAGTGCTTTCCTTGAGTTTCAAGGGTGAAAACTGTGAAAACAAGTGATCAAATCAGAAGTTCTGGTAACGAGTGAAATGCATGCTGGGTAATCATGTATCGATGCTAACGAGCAATTACACTCCTAGTCAACGACTAATTCATCGTCTTAGTAAGACTTCTACCATCAAAAAGCCTGCTTTTCGACTTTCAAGTCCTTCAACATCTGTCCACCATCCATCCAACTAATTGCATAAAACACCCTCGCCCCTCCAAAAAAAAAACACAACACTAGAAATGCAGCTTTTCAAGATTTTATTTTGCTTTTTTTGTTCACGTTCACAATCGAAATTTTTACGTCACTGAGCATGCGCGCCTTCACTGTCGCCTCCATATCAAGCCAGGGACCACCTGCCCGAGTGTGTGTTTGTCACAGATGTATGTCACTTGTTGGCGCACCTATTTGTTTGTTTTTAAGCTTTATTTTGTTAAGCGTTCATTTGTCTTTTGTTTCTTGTGTTTTGCTGATTTGTAATATCTACCCACGTCGCCCTGTGTTTCTTCACAACATTCACAGATCCATCTGTCACCACACGAACTTTTTTAACCTCTATCTGCGCCCCTTTACTACTATTCTGCTACTCCTGCTTCTACTACAGCAACACATGGTTCAACCACAATGCTATTATACTACGCTTTGAATCAACTGTTGTGTCTTGTCTACTTACTGGTGCAGTGGTTATGTCTTAGTTTACCAAGACCTATTAATCAAGGCATCTCCTGTGTGCAGCCTATCATATGTACATTTTGAATGTTGTTCTATCAATCTATTTATTCAATTTTGTCCTTCTGTAGAAGCAGTCCGAACAATTTGCTGATTGGCCTTCTTCTTTCTGTCTTTCTTTCTTTCTTTCTTTCTTTCTTTTCTTTCTCATTTTCCTTAATTGTTCCTTTTCTCTTCATGCTTCGTCTCTTTTCCTGTTTTACTCTTTTTTCCTGTTGTTTTCGTTCCTTTCGCTGTTCTTTGTGTTCTCAACTTGTTTTGCCTTTTGTCCTTTTTTCGTCTTCCTGGCTTGTCTCGCATTCCTCCTGTTGTCCTTTTTCTTTCCGCATTGTCCTATTTCCTACTCTTATTAGGTGTATGTATGTGTGTGTGGGGGGGTGTACTCTTATTAGGTGTGTGTGTGTGTGTGTGGGGGGGGGGTGTACTCTTATTAGGTGTGTGTATGTGTGTGTGTGGGGGGGTGTACTCTTATTAGGTGTATGTGTGTGGGGGGGGGTGGCGGGGTGTACTCTTATTAGGTGTATGTGTGTGTGTGGGGGGTGTACTCTTATTAGGTGTGTGTATGTGTGTGTGGGGGGGGTGTACTCTTATTAGGTGTATGTGTGTGTGTGTGGGGGGGTGTACTCTTATTAGGTGTGTGTATGTGTGTGTGGGGGGTGTACTCTTATTAGGTGTATGTATGTGTGTGTGGGGGGGTGTACTTTTATTAGGTGTATGTATGTGTGTGTGGGGGGGTGTACTCTTATTAGGTGTGTGTATGTGTGTGTGGGGGGGTGTACTCTTATTAGGTGTATGTATGTGTGTGGGGGGGGTGTACTCTTATTAGGTGTATGTGTGTGTGTGTGGGGGGGGTGTACTCTTATTAGGTGCGTGTGTGTGTGTGGGGGGGTGTACTCTTATTAGGTGTGTGTATGTGTGTGTGGGGGGTGTACTCTTATTAGGTGTATGTATGTGTGTGTGGGGGGGTGTACTCTTATTAGGTGTGTGTATGTGTGTGTGGGGGGTGTACTCTTATTAGGTGTATGTGTGTGTGGGGGGTGTACTCTTATTAGGTGTGTGTGTGTGTGGGGGGGGGTGTACTCTTATTAGGTGTGTGCGTGTGTGTGGGGGGTGTACTCTTATTAGGTGTATGTATGTGTGTGTGGGGGGTGTACTCTTATTAGGTGTGTGTATGTGTGTGTGGGGGGGTGTACTCTTATTAGGTGTGTGTTTGTGTGTGTGGGGGGGTGTACTCTTATTAGGTGTATGTGTGTGGGGGGGTGTACTCTTATTAGGTGTGTGTGTGGGGGGGGGGAGGGGGAATGTCGGGATAATGGGGAAGAGGGCCAGAAAAGTTACTAGGTGTTTTTAACTTCCCATATCCCTATCCTTTTAGTTCCCTCCTTTGGCTGTCTTCTTCTCTTTGTTCTTTTTTCCTGTGATAAACTTTCATTTATATTGTGCTTTTTTCCTATTTCTTTTGCCGTCTTAAAAATGCTGCTTTCACCCTCTTTTACTTCATCTTCCCACGCATCCCTGCCACTGAGCACCCTAAAATCTTGCTCCTGCGTTTACCGGTTTTTTACGGTTCCTATTTGTTCTTTTCCTTGTTTTCCTGTTGTTATTCTGGTTCTTATTCCCGTTTCTTTTTTATATTCTCTTTTTCTTGCTCTTCATCGAAGCCTTTTCTTGTTGTTGTTCGAAGTTCCTTGTTTTACTTCTTCCTACATTTTTTCACTTCATTGCTATTATCTTTCTTCTCTTTCTCCGCCTTCAAGTTCTGCAATATCTGACCAGCGAAATCATGGCAGTGAGTCATTCCACGGCAATAGAAAAACATCAGCATGCGATACTCGAAGAGTCGTTTTAATAATTCAACTTGTTTGTAGTTTTCTGACAGCAGCCCACCAACGGATAACATGATGACCTTGCATTGTACATTGTCTTCAGAATCTGAGCTTCAGGATCAACTGCGATAAGATTTCTATGCATTTTTTAACTCTTTTTTTCTCAAAGCAAGTAAGCTCAGAACACGGAAGAATTTTCAAAAATTATTTCCTAAAATATTGAAAACCAAACGGTGTCATGCTCGAGTACTGATCACCAGCTTTCATTTGAATGGTCACACTTTAGGATTTCATCTACATACTTGGAAGATAGAATCATTTTGTACACCAAAGCAAAGTAACCTGTTTAACAGAATTTTATCCAAGGACTCAGAAGACACAACCGCCTATTGCAGTATAATAAACAACGCCACAAAACAAGTACTGGTCAATAGCTTTCATTTAAATGGCCACATAAAGGTTTTTATTCAAGGAGGTAAAAGTTAGCACTATATTAATTTCAGCCTCTAACTCTGGGAGTGAAACGTTTCAAAATGAATGATACAAGTACAAATTCGGGTACCTACTGGCCTACAGTTTTTAATGAAGCATTGTTGGTGAATTCATTGTCATGCGAAAACGATAAGTTGAAGCCTGGCTTTCATATTTGAAAATGATTGAGACTGAAAAATAAATACCATAGAATAATGAAAAACTGCGACGTAAATTAACTTTTCTCTCAGGGGCACTGTTTGTTTAATTTAAGGAAATAATCAACACGGCGAATAAAAACATCCTATTGAATAATAATGATTTTGAAAGTTTATGGTCACGTGATTTTGTATATTTCGAAGTAGTGTCTGCACCGCCATTTTGAATACCGATAAGACGCTCAGGACGAAGCTGTAGTAGTTTTGAGTGTTTGTTTATAAACGTTTGATGCGTTGCCACAACTTAACAAAATTCAAGACTCTGGGGAGGAAATCTTTATTTAAATGTTTTTTCGTTTGTTTGGTGTGGTAAAAAAAGAAAATTTACCACTGTTGACAAATAAGTAAAGGAAACGGCTTCATTTCGTCAAAATCAATTTGAATCCTAAGCAGTAAAAAAAAAAAACAGGAATACGATTTGGAAAAATTCAGAGTTAAAATAGGCTAATTTTATTCAGTTGCCAGTTGAAATTTAATTAAGGATATCAAAAAATTCTTTTTGTCTTATTAGATCCTAATTGTTTTCTCTTAAAGTCAAATTTTGGTTTGTTACTCTTGAGTCTTTCTCATTTGAAGTTCGTCACAGCTTTAATTTACTTGTCTCGAAAAGTCTACATGAAATTAGATTAGGCTGAACTATGAGTTATTTCTTTTCTTTCTAACTATGCTCATATCAATAAATAAGATTTTCACCGCCTGTCTTAAACCGGCATTTATTTAAAGAATGGTAACAAAAACGAAACATTCGATTCCGTCTATCTTCTTCCTTTTTGATTTCCAGTTTTATATTTTGAGAGAGGCGTTATGAGATAATCTATCGATTTTGATCTGAAGCCATTCGTACAAACATTTGAGTGATGTAAATGTCATTTAATTTTTGAGTCTGTGGATGACATATTGACTTGTGACTGTTAAAATCATTGGGAAAACTGTTCTAGACTAAATCTTGTTTATTACTTTCCTAAATCCTTTCTAAATCCTGTTTATAACTCTGTACATTTTCTACAGTTTCTAGAAATATGTCTATTCGATTAATAAGATGTGATGTTGTTTATTATGTCGTGAAAGGTATATGTAGTTGTAAATTCGAGTCTGAGGACGAAATTCAAAGAGTGCAGTACTTTTTAGTTTGTTGCTGTGCGGTGTTCGAATTCAAATTCTACGGAAAAAAATTTCGGAAATGCCTGGCACTGAGTGTAAGCAAAAAAAAAAACAAACAACAACAACAACAAAAGTATTCTTTCCTATTTTTTTCACTCGGATCTAGACTCCTTTACTCTATAACATTGTTTACTGTTGTCTTTCCGTAACGACGGAGTCATCTTCAAGAGACCCAGTGCACGCTATTTTTATGAAAGCTAAAAAGACACAAGTAAACGTTTGACTTTATGAGGCCGGAAAGACTTGCTACTCCGTCTGCCGTTTATAAAAAGAAAAAAGTCTTTTTCTACTTATGCATTTCATGCATTTCATTTATCTCACAAACTTAAAAATGAAAAGATAAAGACAAATTAGAAAAGTAATTGAAAATGTTTACTATTGTGTTGTGCAAATTTATGCAAAATCTCCTCCTGATTTTATTCTGGACTGAGTGTAAAAAGGGCGAAATTGATTTTCTGTAATTTTCTTTTGACAATAATCGACATCTGCGTCATTAGCGATGCGATAATGGTTTATGACAAATATGAAAGGGCTGATATTGAGAAAACAGGTTTTAATGAAGGCGAAAAGGGACAAAAATAGTAAGATGCATTTTTAAAAGGATTTAAATGAGGAGAAAATCGATGAAATTGACTTTCTTCATTGTTATCTAGAAAAGCGGATTTCCTTGTCCATTTTTGCATTAGTTATTTTTCCAATAATCTAAAGTCAGCACTTTTTAAAAAACCAACCCGCCCTCGCCTTTGGAAATAAAAAGGAAAAGACAAAACTGAATATTTAATAAAACGAGTAATCATTACTTTTTGAACGCTTAAATATTCGTACTTATGTTTGTACTACTGTCGATACGTGCGGTTTTGTGTTTGGTAATAGAATTCTATTATCTTTGTAACAATCACAATTAAGAGATGTTATTGGTAGGGAAAGGACACAAGATGAAGTGCAATTGTCGTTCGCAAAGCCACGGGTCTTAATATGAAAATTGCAGCGACATTTTAAGATATAAACGCAATCATGGACGTGCAATTTCGCTGTCAGACGCCATGTTATTGGGTTCGCTGTCATTGCCACCTGTTCTAAGAAGTCGTGTCAATCACGATGTGTTTATCTTTCCGTCTATGTGAACTAGCTAAGCTAGAAGTTTAACAACTGGATATTTTATTGGCAGTATTATAAGCTGAAGCTAAAACATCGTATCCTTGAACGGAGGAATTATGCGTAGGATTCTACGGAGAGTAACACGTGGACAAACAAGCGGTTACATTGAGTGATAGGATAGGACTACTTCTCGAAACTCAGTCGATCCGAGTTCGTCGGGTATGCTCTTCTTGAAAGCTGCAGTTCGCTCGAAGTTTTATGCGTGGGAAATTGCGCAAAATCATCATCTGTTTGTCTTCGCCCTTCTCTTTCTGTCATGCATCGCAGTTTGCGATTCTTTCAGCTTATTTTCTTCGAGAAATTCTTCCTTCATTCAGTCACCACTTCACTTTTCGTCCCTGACCTCGACGCCAACTCTCACTGGCTTAGTCAGTCACGAACAAACTCTTCACTTGCCTCAAGATCAGTTTTCCTTGGCAACGACTGTTAACGATGGATATATTTCTAAATTTCGCGTTTCTACAGGAGATGATGAGACACGAATACGCACCACTGAAGTTTTATCTTCTTCAAGCCTAAAACTGGACGCTCAAATCGTTGAATCAACACAACGCAGTCATTCTGTGGGGAAGGCGGTACAAAGTGAAAACCACAACGCTGAAAGTACAAAGAATGAAGATCCGTACCAGCAATCCGTACAATTGACAGACGGACTGACCACGGGAATTGTGGTGCAAACAAGCTCTGTACAACACAACACAAGAATTCTAACTACATTTGACAAAAGCCAAACGATAAAAACTCGTGTTCTATTACCGCACTTAAGGTTTTCTGCAGGATCTTCAATCGAATCCAATACGGCAATATCTGCGAAGAAAACGTCCGATGTAGCTTTATCGCCTTATTTAGTGTCACAGAATGCCGCAGTTACGCGAACCACCGATTCTTCGCTTTTACTTCCTTATAAAAAATTCACGGGTTCTGTATCGAGTTTGATGTCTAGTTTACGTGCGACGAACTACGTGCTTAATACTTATGAGCTATCACCAGGGGAGGGACGCAGTAAATCAACTTTCTTGTCGCATTATTCTACAGGTGTCGCTACGAAATCTCAAGGACTGTCCACTTCGAAGGTGCAGCTTAGCCCCCGAGTGTCATCAACTTTCTCCAGTTCTTCATCTGCTCTGATTTCATCAGCTCTCACCAGTTCCACCATCGTTCAGGCTTCTTCAATTTTCACGAGTTCTTTCACTGCTCGGTCGCCATATCTGACAAGTTCGAACGTCGCTCGCGCTTCCACGCCGTTTGTAAGTAGCTCAGCGTCTCCACTGGACGATAAATCCGCACCTCCAACACAACACGCCCTCTTTACTAAAGCAGCTACTGCAAGTTCATTTGCTCATATCACTTCTGTACAACCACTGATGTCGTCTTCGGTTCCCGTGCAAGGAAAAGCTGTATTAACCTGCAAAGTAAATAACGCTATTTGTGTTTGTTTCAACTGTGAGGAAGGGCGTAGAAATGGAAAGATGTGCTGCGTGGATAAGATCGACATGAAAACTATCCAGCATGGAGTGATATTAAACGTGGTGAACATTACAGTTTCGGAGTTTTATCAAAAAGCAAAGGCCTTCTCGAGGATTGCAGCGGAGGTTGTTTGGGATTCGTGTCGCGAAAACGCTACTCTTTGCGTTACAGGAAATACGTTTTCCGATATCGCGGGTGAACGTAAGAAACGTTCCCTACAGGAACACGTATTTAAAAAACATCTTTCATCTGATCTTGAAAGAATAAGGACAAAAAGGGAAGCACTTCGTTCTGAGATAAACCCCTTTAAGATTAATATCTCCCACGTGGATGTGATAATTTACAGTATTTCCTCCAAGGCCGGTCATCCGCCTCGTGTTCAAACGGCCTTTTACGTCACCATGACGTCATTAAACAATGGAACCAATCAAACGGTAGTACTTGATGGCAAAGGTTTGTTGCAACTTCTCAGGGATAAGAAACGCACTCTTGAGAATAGATTAAATATAACGATTGACTCATTTACAGCCTCGCAAAAGCGGACTGAGCCTCACACAACAGCCTCACACCAGAAAACGTTGGTGCCCAATCCGTCTCCTGGGAGCCAAAACATGCAGACACCTGTGTCCACCAGTGTAGGTAGGTATTTGTAATGGAGGTCTACAGCCTATTCTTGGTTTTCACGTTAAGAAACCACACCATGCAGGGTGACAAAAACAAAAACTTTCTCGTTGGCCCCAATTTATTTATGTCATCCAGCATGGCTGCCATGCCATTGACTTTTGTATCGCTACGGATTGGTTGCAAATCCCCTATAGAGTAGTTGCAACGCACTGCATTTTAAAAATAGGGCAAATTCTATGAAGACGTGTTGAAATGGTGAAGTATATTAAGCCACTTATAGCAGCCTTTATCGGTTCGTTTATTATATCATCCTATCCGCCTCCCGGGGGGTACTCCACAAAAATTTGGGTGGGGGTGTGCGGCGCACTTCTTGAAGCCTTTGCCCTATCTCAAACCTCTCGCTATCTTGAAGATCGTGCGTAAAAGCTGTTTCCTTAAGACGCTGTTGTACAATACTCTACCAATGGCTATCTCAACCTCCATTTTCTCGAACAATTTTTCTCTTTCCCTTGTGTGTTTGACATAGCGCAGTCTTCTGTCTAGACGGCGTTGTCACTGCCCAAGTTACTCCGTCTCTGCTGCAAACACAACTCATTAAAGTGCCCCCATGTAACCTATTCTAGCTACTTCACATAATGGCCTGCTAATGCTCTTCCTGTCCAATTTCGTGTTTTAATCCATGTACTGTACTGCTGTCCATTCTGGGACCTCCATTTCCAATTTCAGTCTCTCCTTCCATCATCTCTAATACGTGTGGCCGCACGTACGCATGTTTCAGGTTTTCCTCGTTCCTCAAGAAGTAAAACTTAAACTAACGATGAATTGTTTGCACGCGTTTGTTTTTTTTTTCGCTTCACGCTAGTTCGGTGTTTGTTTTATTAATTAGTTATTCGACTTTTGACAGCTTTATTGGGTTTTTTGAACCTGTTGCTATTGGCCAGAGAAATTAATGAATACCTCGGTTCGGCTGAGCCCCACTGCTGAAATCAAGCATGCAATAGCGGACAAGTACAACTGGTATAAGATGGATGGCTGTAACTATCTGCCGGAATCACGACTGGTAGTAAGCCGGAGACGACCACGAGATAGCCCTTCAGTGATTTTAGTTTTAAGACTGACTCAACTAAAATTTGCTTTTAAACAAAACTAAAGCAAGCACGAGTTACTTGAATTGAAAAGCACTCTTAGTTAAGTGGTGTTTTATTTGTTTATTTTTTTATTGTAGTACCCACCACTGCTGTACTTGGCAGGTTGGAGGAAGGTGATAACAAAGGTCTGTCTCGGAATGTACTCATCCTCATCATTTGCGCAGGAAGTGGGGGTCTGCTTCTCTTCATCGTCGTGCTGGCCTTCATCTTTACACGCTTCTACAAGTAAGGATAAAATTAGTAATGGTAGTGTAATTTGTATAGCGCAAACTTCATAAGCATATGGTTAAATGCATCCTAGTACCCTGCTCACTCGACTTGGCGCGAAATTTCATGACATCACTAAATGATATTCAGCGGGAACAACTCATTCGGTGATGTCATGACATTTCGCGCCAAGTCGAATGAGCGGAAAAAGAACACCTGATAAAATACATTTTCATATGAAGGTTAGATTAAGACATAAACAGTGGTCAAACGTACGCGTACGATGCGTCCGCAGTTTCCGTCATGATTTTACAAGGAAAAATACAGACAAATATGGAAACTCTTACTTAAACCACAAAACTTTTCTGAAAAATCAAGCATTTTTTGTTGAGTGTGGGTTTAAGTTTTGAAGTAACTGTCAGCCACAAGTTTTGTCGGAAATTCGGTTTGTCGGGTCATTTCTAGCCTTGTGTTTTCTAAAACTCTACAGTCGTAAACGATTAAACTTTTTAAGGGTCTGAAAACAGGAATCGACGTTGCTTTCTGTGTTTGACCGCTGTGAAGGTGAAATCAGACGTCAGTATGTAAAGACGACTAAGGCTAAGAATCCTAAAAGCCAGGCTATAAATTGAATTCAAAAGTTAACCCCTGCAGTAGCTCGCTGTGACATCCACCAACTGAGCCCAGGAAAGGCTCCCTTCCCGCTTACTGCTGTCTAAGTTCTGTGCTCCTGTAAAAGGAATGGAGAGGTTTAAGGTATGTTTTACTTCCCTAATATATATTTCTTTCGGTTTCTAGGCAAAGGAAAGGTGAGTTCGTTCCAGACAAAACATATCCTAACTGTCAACACAAGCAGAATGGAGAAGCCAGTGTTGAAGATGTCGATAACATATCGTCGTTTATAGACCCGTCCACACCTCGGATCACTGATGTCCCACACAAACCCACTAGGGCCCAGGGCTCTGCTGGAGGCGCGGGCGGAGGTGGAAAGAAACAGAAGAAACCAATGGGAGTCAAGGTTACATATAAACCACCAGAATGGGATTAACTAACAAGGTACAGAACAACGAAAACCTGTTTGAAGATTAAGACTGGTTTACACCTAGGACGTAAGCATTACGACTGATTACACATTCTATAAGCGCAAGTATAAGTAAAAGGACTGTTTATTCCTGCGATAAGCAGAAATACAGGGTATTATACTCCGGCACAGTTCTCTTACCCTATGATCACTATTGCACATTGACTATAGTCCAACAAAGGGGGTGTCGTTTTGCGTGTACTTGTTTTTGCGTTTATGCTTAGTGTTATTCTACTCAAGAGAAGTATCGACACAAGTATAAACGCAGTATTGAGTGTTTGAGTTTATGCTCGCACCTTGGCTTGCGTTGTTCGTTCAGGCACGACAAACTTACGTTTGCAGAAAAAAAACAGTTGGCCAACTTGTTATCATGTTGCTAACATTGGCAACATCGCTTGTGATATTAGTAACATTAATATTGGTTGCAATATTGGTAACATTACGCGCAATATAGCAATTGCGCGCAATACTGGTAACATTGTGTGCAATGTGCAAAATTGGTAGAATTGCGCACGATATTTGCGTACAATTATATGCGCTATTTTGCAAAGTGTTTCCAGTCCTTTGCAACATAGGCATGTCCGACCATGTCGAAATAGAATGTTAAAAAAGAATCAGAAGCGGACACAGCCTGCAATTGTATTGCGCGTAAATTTGCACGTAACGTCTTTGCAGACCTTTCCAATCTTACATGCATAAGTTGGCGCACGCCGAAATTTTGAAATTGACTTAGGCCCACACCTCACGCGAATTTCTGGGTACATCATTTATATGTATTTTTTATTGTTACTGGAATATCAATAGTTACATTTTGTTTGCTTGCAGAAAAATTATTGGCCAAATTAAAGAATATACAACCGGGCTGAAAGGAAGACATGGAATATTAACAATACAATTTTGTGCCATGGGTGATTGAACACTTTCATACTGCAACAGAACAAGGAACAGAAATTCAAACAGCTACAGTTGACATTCAACGGGAAAAGCCAGTTTATACACAACGCCGAGCTGATACCAAAGACAGTTGTCATGACAACGTTATATATCCACAGCAATATTATAAGGTTTTTAAATTGCATCGATTGAATGCTGCGTATTGTTGAGGTGATTCGCATCTTTGGGTAAATTCATTTTCAAAAAGGAAATCTGAAGAGGTAATCTCGAGTCTCAAAATTTTGGAGTTATCAACCGAGTTGATAAGGTAAATTGGCCACCGTAAAGCAGTCAATCTCTTTACGGTTGATCTCTTTACGGCGCCAATTTCTTTACGGTGGCCAATTTACCTTATCAACTCAGTTGATAAATCCAAAATCTTGTGTTTCACGCCCCCGCCGACGCAGCACCACAGTTTCTTTAGAAACTAACCCCCTTGCTTGAATCTCGAATCTCGTCGTACTTATGCCAACTCAGCGCCTGCACGTCCTATTGGCAGGCTGCCGACCACGTGACAATCATGCCAGGCTTCGCGCGGACGAGACTATCATTACGACTCCATTTTGCTGAATAATTGTTAAATATTCTTAAGTACCATTTTGTAAACAGGTTAAGGTTTTGGAAAAAACGAGGTTAGAATTTTTTAATAAAAGGGAACAGGGGGTTACATTCAGTAAAAAAAAAATAATGTTATGGGTCGAAGCAGGAGAATCAAAACAAGTCAAGTCGAAGCTCGAGTTGAGCTGAATTTCCCTGAATTCCGTTATGTTGGATTCTGGCAGACTTTCGAGCGTTACTGACTGCTTTGTTTGGGAAAGAATTGCAGGTCAAGTATTTTGTAACGAATCGTGGAAATTAAGTAATTCTTGAGCCAACCTAAGGGTGATTATTCTGAAAAAAGGTAAAAAGTATCGGCTTTTATCTTTTCAACCTTTCACTTACGGCAATGTCGACTACATGACCGAAACAAATTTGGATACATTCAAGAATCAAGAAGAATTTTCATCTAAATTTAAATTCTTCCAAGGAACGAAAAGGCAGATTATAGTGGAACCCCGTTAATACAGTCATCGAAAGGGCAGAAGAATTTGTTCTTATTTAATTAACGGTAATATTAAACTAGGGTGGTTGCAGCCTAGTACCCAGCGGTTCTCCCCCATCTCACACGTGGCGCGAAATGTGTGACCTCACCAAATGAGTCGCGGTATGCCATTCGGTGATGTCACACATTTCTTCGCCAAGTCTAGTGAGCGGGAAGAGAACTCCTGGGTACCAGACTGGAGTGGTCGTATTAACAGGCTGGTTGTAAGCAGAGGTTCCACTGTATAAAAGTAACTGAATCAAGGCCGAGTTAAAACGGCGAACTTTTCATATGCCAATCCTAATGTAGCAAAAGCTATAGGCCATTAACTTCCAAGTTGTCTTGTGCCTCTTTTTCAAAGCGAAGCCTGGCGCGCAACCTTTAATATGTAAATGAGCATGGTGAGTTTTATTTGCATTTGAATGAAAAATTATTTTCGTATGAAAGGTTGTGCACAAAGACTCGCTTTGCAAAAAGGCACAAGACAACTCGAAAGTGGCCTACTGTTTTTGCTAATTTGCGTTTTGTTCTAATTCGGCGCGTGAGAAGTCCATGTTGGAACTAGGCCAAGAGAAGTTTTATGTTTGACGTTGATTTAGTTCTAAAGTGAGAAAAGGTTAATGCCTCCAGTTGGAGAAATACTGATGAACGAACTTTCATACATCGGTTTCATCGCGTGGTTTTAAAGTTATTTAAATTAAGAATTTCAAATGTCTAAGGGAATCCGGTTTTTAAAACAATTTCAAGCAGCTATCAACGGGAGCTCCTTTTCTGTAAATTCAGGAATAAAGTTTGTATCTGAATAATAAACCATGATTTTACTTTGAACATGTTTTTGGTCTTTGGGTGCTGCCATTTACATATGGAGAACCCATAAGGGAACTGACGGCAGCAACTCAAATAAATCACGTTCAACAGGATCCTTTATTTTCTTGATATGTCCATGTGCGTTTTCGTCAGGAAAGGGATTCACGGAGACCAGACTTTGATCACGGTTGACAAGTGGTTCACGAGTTCAAAGTGGGTTGAATTGAACAAACTTGTTCCGGGGATTTTTCCCTCCGTGTGTCCAAACTAAGCTATCCCTGCAACAAGTGTTCTCGTGTGTACCCTACAGAAACGCGACCCTGCGACAGCGTGATCTTGTAAAGAATCCCTGTAACCAGTACCCCCGTGTAAGGCACTTGTCGCTGGAACCAGATCCCGGGATTTGTCCTTTCATGTGTGCGACCTCTAGTTTTTCATTTATGAAGTAAAATCTCAGCATAATTCAAGTGTGTTTTTGTCTTCCAGGGCGTAATGATTTGAAATGCTAATTAGTCTCAATTGTAAAGAAAAACTGCTTTGAAACTTGAAAGTGTGCCTTGTAGATTAATTCATTTGGTTTAGCCAATACAAAAGCTCATATTTTCTCATGTAAAAACTCTGCCATCCCTTTAGCAAGAATTAGTTTGTTAATCTCTCCAGAAGCAGAATTTGGTATCCCTGTTCCCTCCCTTACAAGCGCGGGAAAATCCTAGTCACGTGATATTTTTGGCGCAACGTGCCCATCTTGTTTTGTACTTTCTGCAGTTGAAGAAAATGTCAAGAAATTCGGAATTGTCTGCATAAATATAGATGTTTCACTTTGCCTAACGCCACAGAAAAGGCAGCAGAGATTTCTCAATGACGAATGAGATGCATTTTTGTGGGCGAAAAGAATAATATCAAATTAAATATCGGGAAAAATTCAATCGATGCGCATGCAAGATTTTCAAGCGACTATGGGAAGCTTCACAACACAGGTAAGCGTAATAGGCTTAGCTCAAGTCAATATTTATCGTTTAAGTTATTAATAGTTCCTTTGAGTTTTAATTGTAAATTGAAGAACGTTTTTTTCTTTGAATATGAATTAAATTCTGCTCAAAAACTCAGAGTTACCATTCTGTTTGAAAAATAGAATGTGTGCGCTTTGTTGTAGCTGTGTTGGTTTAGTGAGCAATGTTTTTTTGAAAATCTTTTTATGAGAACAAACCAAAGCAAAAACACTCAAAATGTTAATGCATTGTTATCCTTTGTTTTATGTGTTTATTTAATTGATTTGTGGATACGAATCAGGGAAAATGAATCGTGTTTTTAAGCGAATCAGTAAAACAAAAACCGACTCGATACTTTTTCAGTCTTATGAAAGTAGTAACTGTGTTATCCTTCTATTCTTGGTAGCCTCAAATCAACAAAATCAGCCTAAAACAACAAACGATATCGTCGCATACGTGGAAGATCCACAGGCTGGATCCATAAAGCACTTCATGGCCCTTGATGTCCTTGAGGTTTTTGATTCCCTCATGGCCCTTTAGTATGGATTTTTCTTTTTGTTTTGTTTTGTTTTAATTAGTTTTTAAAGGCTTAAAATCCTCTTTCAAAGGCTAATTTTATAATGTGATACCCGACACATAGTGCATCACACAAACAGAACATGGTGAACTTTACAGTAGTAAACTGGAGCTTAGAAAATTTCAGAATTTTGTGGTTCCCAGAACAACTTGTGATATATATTTTAAGAAATAGATTATCTCCTTTGCGTTAAATTCTTAACAGACAATGTGACTCTCCAGAAAGCAAAAAAACATAGTTGTACCGGTTATTAAATTAAACTCTATTATTATATGGCCACAGCTTGTAAATATATAACGCGCGCTGTGATTGGCCAATACTCGGGCCCGATTTTCCCGTAATGCCCACGGGCATTATGAGCGATGTTAATGCCCGGCTGGTAAAGCGGAAATATAGAAAACGTGAGAGTATATTTGATTCACATAGTTGGAATGATTTGATCTTGTGCGAGATAAATTTTTTGTGTGGAGTAAATCTGCCGAGTTTTGAATGCTTTCCGGTAAACTGTTTCATTCATCCCAATCCGCCACGGCTCACTTTTCAAGCAATAAAGTGTTAGGCACAGCCATATAGTAAAATTCTTATTCACTCTCACTAGCTCGGGACCGTACTGGCAGAATATTGCCCTCGTATTCTCCCAGTACGGCCCTCGCGTTCGGTTAATAAGAAGTAAATATTAAATTCCCGTTAAACCGACCTCAAGGTTGTTCTCCTTAAAAAAACAAGGATCTTTCGTGGGTAACAAGAGTGCTACAGCACTTTGTACAGCAGTTTGTTGCAGGCCTTCTTTTCCAAACGACCATCAAGTTTTCATTGCCTCGAAGAGAGTAATAGTGCTTTCTATTATTTTATGCAGAATCTGTTGCACTATAAACTAGTTCCTCGGGGAAATCGTCTTGTCTTAGAGGGAAATATTGAAAAAAAAAACATAATTATAACAGCAAACAGCCACAATTAGTTAAAAGACTACTCTTACTTTTAAAGGTTTTCAACTAGCGTAGGATAATTTTATTGTATCAGCTTTCCATGCATACTCACTCTTACTCACAGTGAAAGAATAACCAGCAGAATAAATAATTCTGTTTATTCCTGTTATGGTTATTCTGTCAGTACCAAACCCAACTGACAAAAGCAAAATTGTATAAGAAGTTTCCAGATCGAAGACTGAAAGGTCAGTTGGGTGTTTTTTCTCCTAATTGTTTCTACAGAATCTTACTAGAGATGCTGAGTCGTCCTAAACGCGAGGTGCGCGAAGCCAATTTTATTTCAGGAACTAGCATTTATTTCAGATCCGGCATTTTCTTGAACCGACCTCATTTAACTAAATTTTATTTCGTTAACCGTATTTACCTTGGTGAAAATTGTAAAAAATGTTAGTAGTTTATGAACTGTGGATGGATTAGACTAACTCACTTGGCAAAAAACCGGTCATATTACATTACCAATACTCACTGTCGTAGTTTTGTTTTTGATATGTCGTTGTTTACAATGCTCAGTCACAGAATCAATGTGAGAACTTCTGAACAAGCGAAGGACATTCAATTACGATTTTGTAAAAAAAAAAAAAAAGAAAGAAAACTGCATAACGCATAAACACAAAAGTACAGTAGCTACTTCTAAATCGGGAAATAAATTTTACGGCAGTCCCTGAAATTATACTGTGCCAAAAAGTATTCAGCTTAACTTTCCAACCAAAAAAACTGTTACACAAAAGTCACCAATTTTCTCGATCGTTAGGGCGCATGGTTTCATTTCCTCACATCAGAAGGGAACCGTATTCAGGGAATTCGAACTCCCCTAAAATTGTTTCAAAATGTGGTAGTGACAGCTTTCTTTCAAACAAAAATCATTTTCTGTAATATATGTTGAAAACGCAGGTGTAAGTGTACGTGTCTTTCTAGTTTTTTGATTGTAACAATTCATACCTCGTAGCGAAGAAAGCATTTGCAAAGAAGTTGTGTCACAGATATATTTCTCATTATCCAGGTGTCAAGGAAATAATTGTATCTGGATAAACGTGACTTAACGCTGGTACTGGTATCCTATAAAAATGTATCATATTTTTTTGTGATTTTAAGTTTCTTTCCAATTATTTCACTTAATGTCTTGCATTCACAAAAAACCATATAGAATTTTTAAATTTCATTTCATACTTTATATCTTTTGAGTTTTGATGAGTAGTGGGGTTGTTTCTAGAAGAAAAAAGACCTGACTCTTGTTACCCTTGTCATCTTTTTAAAAGAACCCCGTCGTTTTATTGCGTCAGTCATCTTAGAGACATTTGTTGTTAATAAGCGTAGATAATATAACAAACTGGAAATATTTGCCATCGGGCAACGAGTACATTAGATTGAAGTCATGTTATATTTTTATCTTTTTATATGTCGCTAAAGGGAATGCAGTTTCTGAGACTCAGAAAGAGAATTTTAAATATTTATGCAAAACTACTGCTGTAGTGTTCTCGAGGAGACATAAAACGTACTTATAATAATCGGTTTGAAATGATGGTAACAGGTTTCAGACGTTTGCTTCCTCAACGTTGGCAGAGTTTCCGGCAAAGTTTTTATGTGTTTAAGTATTCATTTTGAGTCTGATTGTGTAGAGAATGATTCACGATGCAACGCCCCAAAATCCACATGAAAACTTGATGCAACTGGATTATATTATTTTTGACATTTTTTTGGCAAGAAAAGGTTATCTGTACTTCTTCTTTAAAACGTCAAGTTACATCTTCCTTTTCTGAAAAGCAATTTGCGCTTTTTAGAATATCATAACTGAATGTTAAGATATTAACTTTCTTCTGCTTCAAAATAAACGCTCTATTTCAATGACGTTTCATTACATATCCGTATTATTTCAGTGAAATATGTTAATTTTCGATTGTTTTGTCGACAAAAAATTCAATTTTCTTCGGTATCTTTTTAAGGGTTTCATTTCACGTTTCTATTAGATATCGTCGTGAATACAGAGAATGCTTTTATTTCATTCTATGCTTTCTCTTCCGAAATTTTATCAAAATTCTTGCATGATTGAGCCAAAATGTTCTCAGACCGTAAATTAAAATCTTAAAATTCCAAGTTGAGGGCCAAAAATCAAATTTAAATCCTGTTTAAAGCTATTAAAAATTTTCATATATACATTTCCACATTAAAATTTAAACTTTCCTCTTTCGAAAACTTTTTTTTATTACATGTCCCCTTAAGACAGAAAAATAATCCTTTGGTTCTTGCAGGAGTTTTCCAACTTTGCTATCAGGTATAATTCCCACTCAAAAATTTAAGTGACAGAAACAGTTTCTTTCTTTAATATTTAATAGCTTCGATGGCTTTTCTAGACCAATTATCCGTACATATTTGTGTTATCTAGATTATTCACTGCACAGAAAATTAAAAATTCTTATGAAAAGTACAAGCATAAAATTTTCATAGGTAATTTCAAACTGTCAGGTCTTGGCCATAAATAATTCAGTAAAGACGTCATTTGAAAAGTCAAAAACGTGTTATCCGAAAAAGTGATAAAGGCAAGAGTAATCGCCTCACGGTAAAATTCACGAGCTCATTAAATTATATTTGCAAAAAACCGCACATATATTTTCCAGCCTTTAACATTAACAAAATTTAGCCGGTCCTTCAATACATTATTGCTTTTTGAAGTATCATTGCTTAAGCTAGGGGATTTCCGAAAAGATTTTCTAAAGCCTATTTACATTAACCAGGATTAACAAACCCAATCAGCCACTGATACCGAAACTTAGTTATTAAGAAACACTATGAAGAATTCAGAGTTTCAAGCAATAGTTCTCTCCTCCTCGATAAGCCTCTTTGTGCGAGGAATGTTTGGCTTATTTGCAAACAAAAAGATAAATCCTATGTCGGACAAGAACGACGATAGACCAGAGTTCAAACCCTTGCCAGCTCTCTTACGCTCGAGTCATCGACCCTCGCTCCCATACTTTATCATAAATCTAGTGCTCAATCTGACTAGATTTTCATTAGAATCGTCTTAAGTTCAATCATCACACTAATTTTGACTACCAGTGCTAGATAAAACACTCATAGACTCTCGTTCTATCTCACAGAGTTTGAACTCTTGACTGCTCTGATCTACTGACGTTCTTATTTGATGCTCGCTTAATGGGTCACGACATATCCATGCGCAGCTTTTTTTTATCCTTGTAACCTTTCTAACGTTTAGATTATGTCGTTAGTAACGTAAACATAATCACCAGGAGCATTTGTTCCTTTAAACTCTTCAACACCTCTGTTAACCGACCCTGTTCTCACAACTTGTGACACTTCCCCTTCAATTGAGAACCTTGACCGTCTCAGAGTTCGCGTGATCAATACTTGATATCAAACAGACGGTTAACCCTAAGAAAGCCCAACTGGAAAGGTAACAAGAGTGAAGAAATCCCAACTAAACTGAAAATCAATCAGCGTTTCAGAAACGAACTAAAATAGCTTTCATTTGAATGGCCACACTTTAGGATTTCATCCACAGACTCAAAAGTTAGAACCACCTCATACAGCCGAATAAACAGCACCGCAGGAAAGTACTGCTCAGTAGCTTTGACTTATTAAAATAGTCAAACTTTAGGATTTTTTCCACAGACTCAGAAATTGGAACTACCTTGTATAGAGTAATGAACAGCACCACAAGAAAGTACTGCAAAGTAGCTTACATTTCATTTGCTAACTGCTTTAGGATTTGAATTTTAGTCTTTTTTTTTTTCTATTCCAATAACGGAGGTTTTGGATAAACAATTAAGAATAAAAATTAGCCATAGTAGTTTCGAATGACGTTTCGATGGCTCATTCATCATTTTCAAATTCGTATAACTAAAAGTCAGATTCTTGTGAGTTCCTTCTATTCTTTCTATTCCTAACATTTATTCCTAACATTTATTTAATATCAAACTGTAGTTATTGCAAACGCATGGCCGTTCACAGCTTCAATTTCCGGCGTAGTTTGTCCTGTTTCTATGTTTGGCGAAGGAGTAGTGATAATTTTATCCCGCGGTTGAGGAGATTCTCCAACGTTCAGGATCGTGCGACTCGTATTTGATCGAAAAAGTTTCGGAAGGCTGGCACGACTTTCAAACGATTGATTTCGCTGAAATGAACTTCGAAGACGGCGATTCAACTGTCTTGAGAGAATTCTGTCATTTGAAACACTTCTTTCTCTTACGGAGATTCGCTCAAAAATTCTTCTGACAGGCCTAACATCTTCGTCAGTTACTCGGCAGCATTTTGTGATGTAGGCTTTAAAAGCCATGCGAAATTCCTCGATACAGATGCTATACACGATAGGATTTGTACAGCTATTAGCGTAGATAAGCATTTCTCCCCATACCAGGACTTTACGCCCTGTTTTAATATCATCGGAGAAGTCGCTCAAGAGCCATAGGATGTGGTTGGGAAGCATACAAACTGCGAAAATTAAAACTACAACGACCATCATCCGAACGACTTTTGCCACGTCCCGGTCCTGCATTCTATGAGCAGCAGTCAGATGCTTTCGATTCCTGCGAAGTTGTAACGCGATTTTTATGTAAACCAGAGAAATTATAGACAGAGGTATAAGATACTGGAAAGTGAATATGAACACCGTGTAGAGACGGCTGTAAAACTTGGACCATGTCTCCTCGCAGCGTGAATTTCGCTTTGTTAAGACTGTGATGTATGGAAGAACAAATATGAGCGAAACCACCCAGATTGCGGCGATCGTTATTTTGGCGCGTTTTCTTCCCGCTTGTACGCGCATTGGACGCGAGATAGCAGTGTATCTGTTATAAGCTATTGCAGTGAGAGTTCCCACAGAAGCGAAGGTACACATAGTCATTATGGGGTAAATAACGTGGCATAAAAACTTTCCAAATGGCCAAATATAGCTGTTTTCCTGCACTGCAACATCGAATGGTATACAGAGTATTGTGACAGCAAGATCCGCTACGGCTAAGTTCATGATATAAAAGTTAGTTGACGTGCGAAGCTTTTGTTGCCGGCTCACCACCAAACAGACAAGCACATTGCCAGTTATGCCGGTAATAAATATCGTAGCATATAATGTCAGCTTTACCGCTCTTATCGCTTCACTTTCTCTGAGTGGAACTCCCGAGGCAAGACTGGGTCTAGTGTTGTTTTCCATTGCTTCTAAGCGTTAAAGATGTTATACGTAGTTCGGGCGAAAATGGAGTATATTGGTCAACTTGTTTGGGTCACTGAAGTAGATTGTGATATAAACAACTTCAAAGTGTCGGAAGAAACCTTGAAGGAGTAATGAACGTTTTTCCGACGAGGATGCCCCGTGTTAATTGCGTTTTTGATCCGTTGATTATCTCGACCTGTCGATTTTCCTAGCGGACTTGCAATGTTTGAAAGCCAGTATAAATCATTTTCAGCTCAGCAGAGACGTCAATCACTCACACATCATCTACACGTCAGTCCCCACGGCAGTGTTTGGGTCATCGCAAGACAGTTTTAAAAGCTTTTATAAGAGCATTCTAGTCCCCGAAAGCTTCAAAATAAATATTTCCTCTGGGCGTATTGCCGTAATTGGAAAATCCACGACATTTTAGCCCTCACGGAAAAGTAGCAATTTTATAGCTTGGTCGAATTATAAGCTTAACGTAATATCCACCGCTAACAAAAGAGAAGAAATGTAAACATTTCTTGTATTAAAAAATAAAAAGCGCGTCTGCTGAAACGATAGGAAAAACTGCAAATACAATTGTTAAAAAAATACAATAATGGAGCCGAGATTAACGAGTTTGATATGCCAGACCTCTTTAGTACTTGACTCCATCTGTTCATCCTTTAAGATAAGACTTGAAAGATATGCTGAATCAAAACCTAAAAACTGAATTTAAAAGAACAAATTTATTTCGTCTGCAGCAAAAGGAACAAAAATAATTAATTCTTCAGGCGATATAAAACTTTGCGCTCAAGTCATTTTATTGCGAATTTGAAAACAGGTGGAAATTTCAAACTGTGGTCCAATCGTGATTCGAGCAATCTGTCCATATATACTTTCTATGAATAATGAATCTTATTTTAGTCTCAGTCAGTCTCCCGTTGGGTTAAGGGGTATAATTTCTGTGCCATGTTTAAAAGGTTTTGAGATTTTTTTGTTTGTCTTTATGATTTTTTTTTACTATCTTGAGCTCACCAATCTTCCAAACAAACATGTAACGTCTTATAACAGAAATGTGTAAATGATAAATGATTCTGTCGTTTTTTCATATATTTAATAAATAACTGTCAAGTATAATGAGTTCAAGAAAAAAACTTAAAAAAGGCGAAGAATTCTGGCCACACTGTTGAGTCTCTGAGCGAAATTTTTAAGTGTGGGCATAAATTAAAATGAAAGTTATTTCTGCAGTACTTTCCTGTGGTGCTGTTTAATATGCTGAACAAGATGATTCTAAGTTCTGAGTCTGTGGATGAAATCCTAAAGTTTGACCATTTAAATGAAAGCCACCAAGCAGTACTTTCCTGTGGTACTGTTTATTATGCTGTACAAGGTGGTTTTAACTTTTGAGTCTGTGGATTAAATTCTAAAGTGTGACCATTCAAATGAAAGCTACAGAGCAGTACTTTCCTGTAGTCCCGTTTGTTATGCTGTACCGAGGTGGTTCTAACTTTTGAGTCTGTGGATGAAATCCAAAAGTGCGACCGTTCAAATGAAAGCTACTGAGCAGTACTTTCCAATGGGTCTGCTTGCTTTTTAGTATTTTGCAGAACAAAATTTGGAATTTTTTTCATGAATTTCAATCACCAGATTAAGGGAATCTCTTGCGAGTGAAACGAAGGACACTGCCTAGATGGCATAAGTTCGATACATTCAAGGTTTGCCACTGCGGGAGTTGAAATGAAACTGAACAGCATGAAGCAATCATAATAATGAGGAAAAGGCACCTGCTCGTAGTCAGAATGATAGAGATCGTGTCAAGCGGTCATGCTATTGCGGCGTGCGGCAATAGGAACATATACAACCATGTTTGCACGAGGAAAAATTTGCAAGCGTTTGCCAACCAAGAATGAAAGGGTTTAATTCAAACCCAGATCTGTGCGTACACAAATGACAAGTGTTCAAGTTATTGAAATACAAATATGGTTACTACATTTGGTATTAAACAGGCAAAACGAAAAAAGATACACTGTTCGAAGCAAATAAGCAAGCGAGTGCAGCAAGATGATTACGTACTTTTTATTTCCGATCTAATTCTAAGAGCCATAGAAAATTAAGTCTAAAACTGAAAAAAGAACATTCTAGGAGGATTTTTCCATTTATTTCGCGAAACAAATCATTATTGCTATATTTCTTTCTTTAAGTGTCAGGTTGTGTATAATTAAAAACACTGTAAACAAAACGAGAATAGTGAACCCCGGCTGATTTGACAGACACGTTTCAGAAATGAAATATTTGACAGTAATTTTCACAACGAGAGATTGTTAGTTCATAGTAGGGCTCTTCACAAAAATTCTGAAAAAATATCTACTTGCCTGCTTGTTTGTTTCGTTAAGAAAACGCACTTCCCGTTCAGGTCTTCAGATTGCCGGAGGAAGGAAACGTGTTTTTTTAAACATCCGTCAACTTAAGTGCAAAGCATAGAAGAAACAGTTACGTAGATCACGAAAGGGAAAACCTGCCATAAGCATGACACGATAACGTTAGAAACGCTTCCAGTGAAAATTTAATCCCTCTTCACACGACTAAAGCAACCTCAAGTGCAGGCAAGGAATGGACAATTTTGTTCTCTTTGCTCTCTTTTTCTTTCTCTTTTTGCTTTACAATAATTTCAGAACGAGAGATTTTCAGTTCACCGTAGGGCTGTACACCGAAAAATCCGAAAACTATGTTCTTGCTTAATCGTTTGTCTTTAAGAAAACGCACTTCCCGCGCAGGTTCAGAATCTGCCGGAGGAAAGAAACAGTTAAAAGAAAAAAGTTACGTTGATCACAAAAGGAAAAACCTGCCACGCTAAATTTAGAACATTAAAAAAAATATATAAACCCCTCTTTATACGTCCAGAGCAAACTCAAGCGAAAGGAATGGACAATTTTGTTGATTTCTTTTTTGCTTCTATCCCTTGATTCCCCCTTGTGAAATTAAGCACGAGAATAAGCACTAGAACTTCCTTACTCTGTGAGCATAAACACAATAGGTTTACGCATGGGCAAACGTCGCTGAGTTCGTGTGTTGATGCTTCACGCTCATTCTCGTCCCCAGAGCTAGGCGACTTTTTTCAAATTACGTCTCGTGTGAACTGTGAACCTACCGCTGAGCGAAGAGATCGTAGGCCTGGGAACGAGAATGCTTAGTTCTTACTTGTGAAATTCGGTCTGCCTCCTTGCAGATATGGGATGAGCGTGAACTTGCGGGGCTTTAAATTAGATTGATAATGTTATAGATACCGCCAGGCACAGCTGACAGTGTGGTAGCTGAAAAACAAATCTTGTCTCATGTGCCTCATGTGCTTCACGTCTTGCGTGACTAGTTACATGGGGTTACATCATGTAGCAAAGTGTCAAACCAAATGATGAATACGTGTGGCTTCAAATTATATCCGATTTTGGCCTTCAATAACATGAATGATAAGTCTCACTGGCGGATGGTTTCACTATGGTCCCTTAACTTTTATTACGTTTTGGTACATTTGTGCACATAATTTGAGAAAACGTGACGGTGACCAGAAAAGCGCGCTTCCTACTCTAATTAGCTTTATGTCGTGGACAGTATTACGAAACCTAGCCTGCGATCAGGCTCACTTAGAGTGTTATTCGCAAATCTCGGCTTCGCCTCCAAGTTACTCGCGCAGATAACTCTCTTAGTGAGCCTGCTCTCGCAGGCAATCCGAAACCTATGGCGCGTTATCAGGGTCAAAATTCAATGTACAAACTTTTTCCAGTTTGAGTTTCGAAACAAGTCTTTTCGCTTACAATTACTTTTTAATTGCAGCTCTTACTGCATGCTTAATTGTGAATGAAGTTTATCTTGGCATTACCTGCTAAAAAGTACTTCTTTTTGCGCGTTTGTTGAGGTGAATAGAGTATCACTACATTAAAAAATTACTTGTGAAATGTTTGTCTGTGTGATGTTTGCGAGCCACCCTACGATAGTCGTTCACATTCTCTTGATAAGGCGGATAAGGCTCTGTTTACAGTGCATCACCGGCGCCGTACGTCTTGCTCCGGTGCGATCGAAATCACTCTGACTTTGCCGATTTCCGGTTTATCAACATTCAATTACTTTTGACAAATTTTCTGCGATAAGTCTTCCTCGACAAATTTTCTGCGAAAAATCAACCAGGCGTTCCAATGGACAGACCACGTGCTTTGAGGAAGTCACGTGTTTCAGTCTCCCATGATGCGCTTCAATCCTAAATTGTCACACAATTTTGTCACACCATTTAGAGATTTCTCCGTGTCGTCAATGTATCTTTCCCACTCAAGTGGTTTAGTATTGCTTTGGCTAATTATTTCCGTCTCAACCGAAGACATAAAGATGTTTGCGAAAGCGATTGCCATCTTTGTGCCCATTGCGGTTCCGGGTATTTGGAGAGAGTTCTTATCGTTGAATTCAAATGAATTTTCTTGAAGGATAAGCCTTAGAATTTCTCCGAGGGATTGGGTGGGGATCGGGGTGTTGTCCCCGTAGAAATTCTCGTATGCTCTGCATACTGTGTTTATTCCCTCCTCCTGTGGGATATTTGTGTATAGGCTGGTAATTAACGTCTAGAGAGACTAGAAATGTGCCCTCTGGAAGGGTTGTCCCGTTCTATGAAATTTACAAAGTCAGTCCTATCCTTAAGGTGTGACTTTTGTGACTTAGCTATAGACTGAAGTATGCCGTCAACAAATGCTGATAGTCGTTCGGTGGGTCCGTCATTTCCTGCCACAATAGGCCGACCAACAGGTGCTGGTTTGTGAATCTTTGTGAGAGTGTAGAAAACGGCTACTCTTGGTGGGTTGGGAGTCTGTGATAACCACTCGACAGTCATTTCGTCAATGTAATTTCCCTGATAGAGTTCTTCGGTTATTTGTTTAAATTTTGGGAAATTGCTTCTACCATCAGTTCTTCAAGGGGTGCCAGTATAGTTGTTTCTGTCGTCTAGCAGGATCTGACCCTTCTGTGTTTTATCTCGTTTGTTCATAATGACTATGGTAGTGCCTTTATCCGCTTTCTTGACGTTTATTTCAGAGTAATTTTTTAGCTTTGTAAAAGCTTTTCTTTCGTTAAGTGGTAAGTTGTGTTTCGGTTTGGTTATCGATGTTTGCGCAAGTTGTATTTTAATTTCTTCCAGGTACATGTAGCTCTCTAAAGCAACTGACTGTTGAACTGGCGGTTCCCAGTAGGAATTGACATAGAAGGGGTGGATGTTATTATCTTCGCCGTGATATAAGTACTGGAGCCGCATTCTCCTAGCAAAATCTTTGAGGTCTGTTAACAGCTGTTTTCTTAATGCGGTTTCGTTTGTTATTGGCGTGGGTACAAACTTCAACCCCCAGGAGAGGAGATTAACTTGATCAGTTGTCAATTCAAAATTTGAGAGGTTCTTTTGTATTTTCTCTTAGATTCTGTTTTTTAGCTGTTGTATCTTTATGGTTTTTTCTTTGTGTCTTTTGTTCTTAACTTTGCGCTTTCCTATTGTATCCCCCCTTTGCTTGCTAGTTAACGCACTCAGAGAGCAGACAGGGATAAGCTTCAACAGTTTTATTGTTCATTTCTTCAAGTTTTCTCATCATTTCATTGACTTCTTGTAGTCGTTTCACTAGATTAGCGGCAATACTTTGTACACTTTATGGAAAGTTGTCGTACATGTGCTAGACTGGGACCGTGCTGTTAAACTTGCCCGATTTGAGTGTTTGTCTCTTTTAGGTTTGCACGATTTGGCTCTGTGCAACTTGTCCTGGTTGCGTTCGATACGGCGATGGTGTAAGAACGTCTGTTCGGCTTCTTTTCTGATCGCTTTTATGTCGGGGTAAATTTCCGCTTTTGCGTCGTAGCGTTAGTCTTTTGGGCATGTGCCCCTGTCCATGTTTTCTTTCAGTCTCAAGACTGATTGTTCCGATTTTTCTATTTTCCTTTTGAGCCGGCGAGATCTCGTCGGGGGCGATCTGTCGCGCCCTTGTGGGGAGGGACTCGATCAGCGCGTCAACAGGACGTATTAAGTTATTTATTTGGCAATTCAGTTTGTTTCTGATAAAATCTGCCGTCTCTACCAGACGTTGAGCGCACTCGCGCAACACGTTTGGAGCCATTAGCGAAATCAAAACAACGAAGAGAAAAACAGCACAACACGGAGAAATCTCTAAATGGTGTGACAAAATGGTGTGACAAAATTGTGTGACAATTTAGGATTGAAGCGCATGGGAGACTGGATCACGTGACTTCCTCAAACCACGTGGTCTGTCCATTGGATTTTCGCAGAAAATTTGTCGAGGAAGACTTATCGCAGAAAATTTGTCAAAAGTAATTGCATGTTGATAAACCGGAAATCGGCAAAGTCAGCGTGATTTCGATCGCACCGGAGCAAGACGTACGGCGCCGGTGATGCACTGCAAACAGAGCCGTATCAAGAGAATGTGTACTAAGAGTTTAGATATTTACAAAATGAATTTGCGTGCAAGGCGACTATCGTAGGGTGGCTCGCAAATTAAACATCACACAGACAAACATTTCACAAGTAATTTTTTAATGTAGTGATACTTTATTCACCTCAACAAACGCGCAAAAAGAAGTACTTTTTAGCAGGTAATGCCAAGATAAACTTCATTCACAATTAAGCATGCAGCAAGAGCTGCAATTAAAAAGTAATTGTAAGCGAAAAGACTTGTTTCGAAATTCAAACTGGAAAATGAGCTGCAATTAGAAAGCAATTGTACGCAAAAAGACTTGTTTCGAAATTCAAACTGGAAAAAGTTTGTACATTGAATTTTGACCCTGATAACGCGCCATAGAAACCTAAAGGTTCTTGCGTGATGCACGTCTTGAGTTAGTCATGCGAACCTGTTTCTGGACAAATAAAAAAATATATATATACAAACTGACAAAAAGGGTGACGACAAAGAGAGGAGCCCGCTCATCCCAAAAAGCGAAATCACAACGCGACGGCACATTTTGGTACATTTCTTTTCCGTTCTCTGCACATGACGACGAATTTTCTTTCACTTATCTGACCTTAAAGACTCTCTGTCGAGTACAATGCAATGCGCGCGTTTGTTTATGTTTTGATTCCTTTGGAGAGAGAACATTGTGATAAAATGGCTAGATTTGAGCCCTTTAGCAGCCAAGAAAGGAAATGAAGGTGTTCACTTCGTTAGGTGTATACGTTTTGTCAATAGAAAGAGCTAAATTTTATGGTTTTTAAGTCTTGCAGATGACTGTAATAAAATACGATTCATAGTTGACTGTCATTACACGTCACGCAGTCAGCGAAATATTTTCAAATTGACATTATATAGCGCATTTGGTATTAGTGTATCGGGTCATGAGTTCTCTCATTCATTTATGTCCAACAGCACTTATACCTTAATATACCCCTCTTTAAAATTTCGAAAGGCTTGTAGAGTAAAAGCAATTGACATTACTTTATTTTATCACTAACGGTTGCAAAACCGCGATTTGTCACCCGCGGGGTTTGTTGAATACTCAGTCACGTCCGATCTACAGAAACATTTATTACTGTAGTCAGTTTGATATTCACTCTCATTTCAGTTCCACATAACCATAAGAATTCTGAAATTATGAATATATGAATTTCATATATTTGAACTGCGGAATGAAGAAATGAATGTAAAGAAGATCCTCGCAGTTATTAACACAACTTATGCAGTTGCGATACGAACCAATTTAATGACCAGCTCCCAGTTGGCTTGTTAGCTCAATTGGTTAGAGCGCTGCACCGGTATCGCAGAGGTCAGGGTTCGAATCCCGGCAAGCCTGATTTTTTCAGGCTTTCTTTTCGCAACTGCATAAGTTGTGTTAATAACTGCGAGGATCTTCTTTACATTCATTTCTTCATTCCGCAGTTCAATATATGAAATTCATATATTCATAATTTCATCTTCATCTTTCCCGGGTATATTACGAACCAATTTAATGACCAGCTCCCAGTTGGCTTGTTAGCTCAATTGGTTAGAGCGCTGCACCGGTATCACAGAGGTCAGGGTTCGAATTCCGGCAAGCCTGATTTTTTCAGGCTTTCTTTTCGCAACTGCATAAGTTGTGTTAATAACTGCGAGGATCTTCTTTACATTCATAAGAATTCTGTTATTTTTCCCTATGAACTCACTGGATTGCCATAGTCACATTATTCTGATATGAGGTATAAATAAAAACTTTGCGCGTGGTCTTGCTTGTCGGTTGAGAGCTGTGCGAAACATCGAGTGTCCGAATGTCGCTTTTGTGACCCGAAGAATAAAACATTTTTTAAATCAACACTGCTCCAATAGTTCCCTGATAAATTTCATAGCTCCATAAGAAAATCTCTATCCATTCTACGGAAGGATGACTTGGATGAAGGCAGATTTGCACAGCCTTCAAATGCCGACGCAAAACTTTGGGGTTTCGTGGTCCACGAAACCTCCGTTTAGGCGCACGTTGCATTGTGGTCGACGAGGGTCTTTAACCCTATTTCATACCGGGCGTTTTTTGAACTTCTGGGACCCGGGGGGCGAGGAATCCGCCTCCATCTCTTAACTCCGAGAATATAAAGCTATGACAACGAAACTTGAAGGGCAGATAGTACGTCCAGAAAAGTTTCCTTTAAGGTCCGCAATATCAGCTGACGACGTCATATGACGTCACAAAAATGTCTTGTTCTCAAACGGCGGCCATCTTGGATCCGCCATCTTGGATTTCTTAATTTTTTCTAAAACCTTAAAAAACGCCAAAATTGATCAAAAAGTGACCAAAATCGATAAATTAACACGGAAATGATCTAAAAATGTAAAATTTACTACAAAAAGGTTATGATTTTTCATTAAAAAGAGGGAAATTCAAATTTCTGAAAAAAGGGACAGTCAGCAAGTTTGGTCGCTTTAGCTTGCTCATTAAAAAATTCATAAAAGTCCAAAGTCCGTGTGGGCAGAATCCACCCCTCAGTCTGAATAGGGTGAGACGCCGGCCTACGAATTCAAAATGACGTGAGGTGCTTGTCATACCTTTTATGTTCACAGCGGTCAAACGCAAAAAACAACGTTGCTTCCAGTTTTTCAGAGCCTTGAAGTTTGAATCAGTTCAGACTTTTACGAGTGCTAAGTTCGTCTGAAAACGATGCATAAAATGTCCCGATAAACCAAATTTCACGCCTATAAAATTTGTGGATGCCAGTTACTTTATTCTGAACACATGCTCAAAATAAAAAGCTTAAGTTTTCAGAAATTGTGTTAACTTTTGCGGTTTTTGGTTTAGATGAAACTTTCGACATTTGTCTGCATTTTCTTTGGAAAATTATAGCGGGAACTGCGCATGCGTCCTTCGTTTGACCGCTGTGAACCTTTTAGGGGTTATGTGACTTTTCAGGGTTAAAGAATAAGACTGGAAACTAGCCTGCGTATCTGGTGGTATTGTCCGCGTTTCGTGGCCTTGCCGCTCTTGTCGCAGCTCCACCACTCAAACTTCGCGCAAACAATCCCGCCATCTACGCAGGCTAACTGAAAAAGTAAATACTTGTCAAAATTGGCTCCTCTTAATACAAGAAATAAATTCAAGCCATGTCCACAAAACAACACCCTGGTACCTTTTGGGGGTTCCCACGAGCTCGCCTCTCGGTGTTATAGAGGGTTCTTGATCCAACCATCTTCTACACTGCCGTCAGTAGTGGTCGTCACGGAGTGTTCCTCCCCTGCTAAGGTTAGTGGGGAGGAGCGTTGCGTGACGACCACTAATATCGGCTGCGTGCCTGGGCTGCGTAGGAGACTAGAGGAAACATTCGGCCTGCGTAGATGACGCTTGAGTAATCTTTAGGCTCATAGAGTGCTTTTCAAATGAGTGTCGTAAAACCAAAACCAAAGTAATTACCCCAGCCAATCACAACAAACAAGAATTACCCAATGAACCAATCACAACTCGAAGCAAATACATGTAACCAGCGCCAAACGCGGGAAAACGCGCGCGAGCAAGTGGCGATTGGTTTGAGTTTTGCTTCTGATTGGTCGTGAAAGTGGCGCGAGATTTTTTAACCAATCACAGAGCGAAGTAAAGCAAAACCAAATCAAAACGCGAATTACTTTCGACACTCAGTTGAAAACTGCTCTATTGGGATTGGCTGGGGTAATTACTTTGGTTTTGGTTTTACGACACTCATTTGAAAAGCGCTCTATTAATCAAGTAATTTGAATAACATAGGACGCACGAGAAGCTCGTCACGCAAGAGGCGACTACAGTATCTACGTTCACAACCAACCGTTAGGTACTTTACGCTTCATGGCAAATCAAAACATTTCATTAGCTTTTGCTATTCAGTGGTGATCGTTGTATCAGTTTCACTTCCAGGCTTTGCTCTTCTGTTTTTATTTAGTGATTACTTATCAGGTTCTACGTGTCTTTACTTTCCACTCTTTAAGCTTCTTAAATACTCGGCGTACTTCTTTAGGAATAATATCTTCTCCTTCAAGTATTTCATTCAGGTAAACCTCGCTCGGTTTCAGCCCATCTTTAACATACTTCTCATCTGCTTGATAGGCCGTGGCCTCCACGACTTCGCCGTTTTTCTTTTCAACCTGTACGATGATTCGGTGAAACCGATTGCCTTCGTCATGTTGACGATCCATGTCAGCCATGCTCTCTTTCTCACATACGTACAAAGCACCGTGAACCACGTAATTTTCATCTGGCGTGATATTGCCGTACGCAAACTTGTCATCTTTCCAGGAGGCGGTGAACTCAAATCGAAATCCACGGAGCACTGCCCTTTCACGAGAGAGGAACTTCACGCCGCGTTCTTTCATTTTTCTCTCGCTCAAGTTTGAGGCGAAGGCAAAGTAGCTCTCTTTCGCTTCCATCTTTGTAGACCTTGATGCTCTAGGTCTTGAACTGGAGAGTTGATAAATTACTGCGAAAAGCGTATGCAAAATGTGACTGCTGATTTCTTTTGTTCCTTATAAGGAAAAAACAAAGGAATTCAACCAAGCGTGCTTCTCTTGTTTTTCAAATACGCTGATCTTTTAAGGACGTTCGCGCGGAAAACCTCTGCAACACAGATTTTTGTCATACTTTTGCGACAGTCAGAAAATGAGTTACCTTTGTCGGAAATGCAAAAAAAATTGGGGGGACACCGATCTTGTTCTCGAAATAAAACGCGTGGAAAACTACTCCAATTTTGAAAAAGTCGTCCTCGTAACTCGACATGGCCTCAGTGGTTGTTAGTTGAAAAATATTAAAAATGATTCGCTGTAGACCCACTTTCTTTGTCAAATTCAAAGTGGGTCTGTCAAGTAAATAATTTGAACCGGTGTCATCCTTTGAGTTAAACTCAACCTAAAATAATAGCAGATTCGATGATGCGAGTGCAGAAAAGTAGAAAAAATCAAACTTCCACAACACAGATTTTCTTCAATTTTTCATAAAACGTAGATAATCGACCAAAAAAGTGAACTATCAAAAGAAAATCTGGGTCACCAAACATTTAAGAGAGTTAGACCCGTACATAAATATTTAAAATGCCCACTAGCGCTATATATCTCTACATTTCTTCAACAGCGCGCGCACTCGATGCATGACGTGGCATGACATCGCGAACTGAATTGCGTGCGCAGTAAGGATGCGCAGAAACAATTAGCGCTAACGTCCTTAAATGTAAACCTTCAGTAAAAATTAAACATGGATCTGTATCTCTTACATTGAAACAGCCTCCATGCTAAAATATAGCTAGTTGGAAGAAATTTGCATTTTAAGTGCAACTGATCACCACACTTCCCTCTTGGTCTCTCTTCAAATAACGATGATTTATGAGATTTAGCGTCCTTTTAGCTAATTTTTTGTCTGAATCCGAGAACCGTCGCTTTTTTTCTCTTTTTAAAAATTCAAATCGCCAAAAGAGTGACTCAAAGCGGAGTCGCTAGGCACAAAGTATGGGGAGCTTGAACAGTGCGCACGAAAGCGTGAATTATCGTGCGGAAGCCTCCCCTGCCCGTTGGGCGTCACTCGCTGTGTTCACATTCGTTCCAGACCTTTGTTTTTAGTCCATGCAGCTCATTAGCTCACGCAGCTCCACGGGATCTCCGACCATCTCACGTAAAAATACGGCAGCAATTCAGAGTTCGAGAAGTATGATTGCAAAAATATCGTGTGAACAAGAGAGGCTCTGAATAAGAAGCTTTTACAGAATTTTTAGAGTATTGTAAATCCACCTATTACAATGTCGAAAAAATTCAAGTCGAGAAGACCGGGAATTTTACTGCACGTTAGAAGAGTCTGCTGTCCGATCCAGGTTTCCAGGCCGGTTCCAAAATATACATGTATACGCACAGGCCACCCAAGCTCAAAATGAAAATACGATCGAATTGCGAAATATGACCTTCGCTATAAGACTTTGTATGGGAAATTCACTTTGGTTCTCAAAATGCTAAAATAAAGTTATGAATGTGGAAGTAAACTTCACGTACCTTAACATGGGGTTGTCTTTGTGTCTTGTGTGTAATTTGGGCGCAATTCGCGGCCTTAAGGCGAGTTTTTGGTTCGGGCTTGAGCTTGGGCCATCTGTGGTATACGCAGTTCCTTGCAAATATGGCGGAGGGCTATTATGTTTTGGTTCAGGATGCTTTGCTGTCATGTGCCGTTATTTTGGTTGTTTGGTCCATTCTCAAAATTCTGATAGCGCATCTTTCGCGCAAAAGGTATGATTTAACTGAATAGTCCTCTAAAAAAGGGGTTTGCCTCGGTGTGAGAACCTGACCAGATTTTCTTTGTTTTGTAATTATAAAATATTGTTTTGCTGTACGCTATTGTCTTAAAAAATGTTTTGTTTCCTTTGTTTTACGCGATCCGTGAGTTTCACAGGCTCTTACACTGAGGTAAAGCCTAAAAAAGCTTGTTTGCAGCAAGCTAGCTAGCACTAGGTGTAGTATATAATGCGCTGAATATAAAATATCAGCTGTAACCGACAACCAACTCCCGTTTTATAAGTGACATCTTGTGAACCACAGTTTGGTGTTTGGTTTACCTTACTGAAGGGTGAAATTTGCACAGTGTTTGATTGAAGACGAAATTTGTCTTTGAGGAGAGGTATTTCAGAGCTAATTGGTGGGGCATTTGAACGGCTTTTTTGCCCCGAGGGGAGGGAATTTGAACAAGCCAGTCCTCAAAAGTTCAAATGCCCGGGGGGTTGCCCGGGGGTTGCCCGGGGGATGGATGTTGAAGCTTTGATTTGACTGGCACATAAAAGCGGAGGTTGTAATGAATGATCAGCACATCACTTGAAAGTTTGATGAAGTAGTCGTAAGAGTTCTAATTGTATCGATTTTTATCAATTTTATTGAGTATTATCGGTTTTAATTAATAAGCAATTTATGATTTCTTGCAATGTTTTGTAAGGGGATGCGCTGAGATTCAACCCCTCAACGCATCTGCTATTCGCGTGGAACGCATGGACTTAACATAGTCTTGAAATCACGGGTAAAATGAATGTTATATTAATAGAGGGTGTAGTGATGGGCTACCACGAGTGCCTATTTGCAGTAAGGACGGGAGAGTCTTTTGTCGAGAAAAAATTGGCGACAGAGAAGAGTCATTCCGAGTGGTGAGCTCTAAGGGACAGCTGTCCAAAGAAACCGCATCTGTCATAGAGATTAGAGTGGGTGCATGACACGCTTTTAATCAAGTTCTTCTTATTTTTTAAAAAGTTTAGACGAAAAGCAGGAATCAAAAGATAGATCTCTTTTTATGAAGGGAAGAATTTAGGCACAAGTACTTAGCGCAGTGCATAGTTTCTGAAATCATTATTAAGACAACGGCCGATGACAATTGATATAAGCGATGAAAATTGATGAAAATCGATGAAAATCGATACTCACAACGTTTACGATCTTCGATTTTCATCGCTTTCCGATATCAATCGATTAATTGTTATTGATTAATATCGATTATGATCGATTTTATCAATTATCGAATTTCATTGATTGGACACGCCGGTGAAGTTTGGACTGTCAGTGGTTGAAAGCTTGGTCTCCACATCAATGTGTTGTGTCGTTTCCTTAGAAAAGAGACTCAGTTCCACATTTCATATCTCCACCTGGGATGTATAAATGGATACCTGCGACAGACTTCTGGGTAACCCTGCAATGGACTAGCATCCCATCCAGGAGGGAGTATTACTACGCCTAGTCACTTCATGCTGGGTATCCTGTGATGGACTATCATCTTATTCAGGGAGAGAGGGGGGGGGGGGTAATAATATTCCTGGTCACTTTGTGCTGGATATCCTGTGATGGACTAGAATCCCATCAAGGGGGTGGTAGTTATACTCCTAGTCGCTTTATGCCGGGTATCCTGTGCTGGACTAGCATCCCATTTGGGGGGAAGGGGGGGGAAGTAATACCACTAGTCACTTAAAGCTGGGTATCCTGTGATGGACTAGCATCCCATCCAGGGGAGATACAATGCATAAGTACTCCTAGTTGTTTTATGCTATTTCACAATTACTTTCACACTTTTCCACTCAAAGTTGTTAAGACTGTTTACTTACCTATTAGTGTTCACTTAATTGGGACCGCAGAGAAAAGTCCAGATGATTGAAAAGTCTAGATAATTGAGGTCCAGATAATAAAGGCTTTACTGTACTTGCTTCATGCTATAGAAGCTTGAGGTAAGCACTGGCCATGTGGGCTACTTTTGGCCTCTGTATGACTTTGCCTTTTTTGTTTACAAGTATTTAATCATTGTAAGTTACAATTAAAATTTAGCCATTTTCCTTTGTATATTCAGACCTATGGCACCTGGTCCTTCACCCCACTGGTTTTCTGGGAACACAGCCATTTTCCGTTCAAATGTCAAGGAAAGGCACATACGACTTCTAGAACTACACAAGAAATATGGCAAAGTGGTTAGAATTCAGATGGGAAGACCTCCACTATATGGAAGAGACATATTCTCCATTGCTGATCCTGCCTTGTGTGAAGAGGTCCTGAAATCCAAGAGCTATTTAATCTCAAAGCTCACTCAAGCTCGGTTTCAAATGCTTCTTGGAAAGTATGGCCTTAATGGCCTGGAGGGTGAAACGTGGAAGAAACATAGAAGACTTATCTTACCATTGTTTCACTCTGGCTTTCTGAGCTATGCCTTGGAAGTCATCAGTGACAAAACTCAGATTTTAATTGAGGAATGGAGAAAGGTGCCTGTTGAATCATCTGTGGAAGTTTTCTCATTTGTTAAGAATCTTGGACTTGATATCATCAGCAAGGCAGCATTTGGTTATGATTTGAAAGTTCAAGAACAGCCCGATGACAAGCTAGTAAAGGTTTGTTCAGCAAGCTAATTTAACTGCTACAAACTGCATATAACAGACTCTCAAAGGCATGTAGAGTAGAGCTTGAAAGTGAATAGCTCATGTAATAACATTGAGACCAAAAATCAAGTTTTGAGAAAGGTCTATTGCATTCTTTGCTTGTCACTATTGGGGCTTAAAGTGTTAAGTTACTCTTTCACACTCACAATCCCTTCTCCCATGATGCATTGGTTTGATTGGTCAGAAAAAAGAAGCCATCAAAAGTTGTCAAAAGTATGTCAGGAGGTTGTGAAAAACTAATCAAAAACTTGGCTCAAGTAGCAATGGTATGGCATGTAGCCCTGTAATAACATTAATCAATTGTTATTTCTTTCCAGGCTGTGAATTCTTTTCTGGCTCATGCCGGTGAAATTGCCTTCTTGGCACTTCCTAGCCTATGGTCTTGGTTGCATCCTTTCAAAGCACTTCAAGCTCATCAACACCAAACTGTCCTTGACAACCTTGTCAAGCAGATCATCAAACAGCGACAGCATGAGGAAGATGGTGATGATAAGAGAGACTTGCTGACACTGTTGTTGAGAGCACAAGATCCTGAGTCTAAGTATAAACTGACAGATGAAGAAGTTCATGATGAAATACTGGCATTTCTATTTGGTGGGTTTGAGACTACTACATCACAGCTATGCTGGGTTTTGTACCACCTAGGTGAGAATAAAGTATACTGTAGATCCCATGAAGGGGGGAGGGTCCTGTAAAAAGGGCAGTTGTATCTTTATGGGTTAAGGTGTTCATATCTAAAATGACCATCGTTGGAGCCTGCAATAGCTTTTAAAGTGTTGAGCTGGATACAAAATTTGGCAGGATCAGAAAGAAAAGTACCCTTTAGCAAAGGGACGGAAGTAAATTTGAGCTAGCCCAAAAAATGAAATTCTGATATAATACCCTTTAGGGATTCCAAAAGCAATTTCCTGGGAGTCCACTAACGTGAAGGAGGAGATATTTGAAGGAATGCAAAAACACTTCAAGGAAAAAAAGAAGAAGTTAAGAATTCTGGAATGAAAAGAACACTTGATAGAGGGTGGATATTCGTGGAGCTCATTCAAAATTGTCCATGTATGTTGATCTCAGCCGGCTTCACCAGTGATCTGTAGGCATTGCAGAGTAAACCCTTAATTTATGGGTACCTCTAACGGTAGAGTTAACATTCTCCTTCCCTCTACCACTCCCCAAGCAAACAAATACCACTACCCACTCTTAACCCTCTCTATCCCCCACCCCACAACATAATACGTAGATCTCTTGTTGACCTTGCTGACCTCCACTGCTGAATTAGACTTTGGCATTAGATAGTTGTCTTGCTAGTTTTAATGGCTTAAATTAATACAGTGCAACACTGCACACAGCACCACATGCAATTTTACAATTGCACCATGTCTCCTACCCTTGAATTGTGGCATGCAGCATTGAAAACAACAGTTGAAGTAGAATGATGGTGTTAAACCAGGGGTGAGCACATGCTGCAATTTTGTTGCATGTAATGTTGTGTACAGTCTTGCAAAATGCTGCTTAGTTGAAAGAAAATAATTGTTTTGTAGAAATAAGAGACTGTACTGTCTCAAAAAATCCCTATCTGATAAAACAATGGACCCTACAATCTGCTTGCGTTTTTAATCACCCAACAAATTCTAATTGTAGTTTACTTCTTTTTGGTTCCTTTTAAAACGACGTTCTGTTCTCATCCTTTTGGTGTGATTTTATTCTTAGCCCAGCACACTGAAATTCAAGCTGCAGCTCAAGAAGAAGTTGATCGAGTGCTCGGTGATTCAGATTTTGTGACATCAGAGATGGAAAAGGAACTCAAGTATGTGTCAAACTGTATAAAGGAGTCCCAGCGACTCATTCCTGTCATCACCGGTTTCAGCAGGGGAGCTACTGAAGATACTGAGTTAGGAGGTAAGCTTTTTTATGAGATGAAGAAAGCCCCCCCCCCCCCCCCCTTAATCAGCTTTATTTCCCTGCTGATCTTTTTCGTGTTGTTGTCATAAGATGTTACTATTAAGCAACCGCTCTGGAGCAACTGTCAGTATAGATGTAAACTTCACCTGCAATGGGGCTGAAGCCAGATTTGGGGGTTTGGAGGGGGTCGGGGGGTCGGGTGTCTTTTATTTAGCTTTGCCAGAGGCAAGGCAGCACAATCGCTTTTGCCAATAATACTGTGGAGCAGAACACGACACCGGGAAGTGGTTGCCCTTTTCTTTTTGGTTATTTAACGTCCCCTTCCGAAATTAATAGTGAAGATCAAGAAGACGAGACCAGTCGCTTAACAATATTAACGTCCCTGCCTGAGAACACGATAATCTGAGCTGAGACTAGTTTTTTTTGCACATCCTGCATGATTTTACCGGTCATTTTATGACCCTGGTTGGTGGTCCGGCCAGGATGTAACCGGCGACCTCTCACTCGACAGTTTGGTACCCAGCCAATTGTGCTAAACAGGTGACGAATTGAGAGTTACAAGCTAGCAAGTAAAAGGTTTTACGAGCTGGCGAGTGAAGTGCTTTTGAGCTGTGCTTTTCAGTACATAACTTGTGGAGTTACTTGCGTAAGGCACTCGCAAATAACCAAGCTAGAGAGCCTGTTTACAGCTAAGATTTGCTGTGTTTAAATTGAACTTCTTTTTTCTGAGCCACACACGTTCACTCAGAAGGCTCAAAAGTGCTGCTTTGTTTAAAGCTGATATTTACTGTGAACTTGATGTGTACCTAGTCCATTCATTGATTGATCCACTAATTAAAGCCGGAAAATAAGTTACCAACTGAGGCTGCACTGCCTTATCCTCAAATCAAAAATTGATAGCCTGTATCAATTTGTTTCTAACTGGTATCGGTTTGTGTTTAAGGACCGAACATTGTACGTGCTAAGCAACGTCTGGTCTCTAGCCCCAACAAAATTTCTTAAGTTTTGGTGTGGCAATTTTATTAAGGCTGCTTTCTCTTTCTTTGTTGTCTTTTTGTGAAGGATTTCACATCCCGAAAGGGTCTGTAATGTTTCTGGATTCGTATGTCTTGCACCACTTAGAAGATCTGTGGGATAACCCAGAAGAGTTTGATCCAACGCGCTGGGATGATAAAATGGCGGTTCACACCTTCTCCTTTCTTCCGTTTGGTGGTGGACGCAGACGCTGTGCTGGGCAGCCATTTGCGGCGGTGGAAATGAAAGCCGTGATTGCATTAATTCTGAGAAACTTCTCATTGAAGTTGGATGAAAGCAAGCCTATTTCTACTGAGGTGAAAATTGCATTTGGTCCGCGGGAAATCCATTTCTTTGTCAGCAAAAGAAGATAAAATTGTTTGGTAGGATTGGGCCGACTGAGGATAAAGTGACCCGCACTAATATTTTTCAGCCTTGGAGGTCCTGGCGGCAAAAGACTTATCACTTGCAGCGCACCAAATGTACAAGAGGAATTTTCCTCCTGTGGCGTTATCCAGAAATCGCCACGACAGTCGCAGGGGTAGCGTTGTACAGTTAATCGTGGTGTAGGCGTATATTGCGTTAACTTTCTGCAGTAAAGTATCTTTGTATTAACACGCAGATGCTGAGTTACGAATGCGTAGCACGCGCAATTTTTATACCCACGATTCCATTCATTTGTTTTTATTCAAGTTTTTTGAAAAAACGTTTTTGTAACGTCTAATTTTATTATTCCAAAAATCACGGTGTTAGCCACGTTAACTTTGTTTCCTTTGCTTACTGATCAGTATCCCGATAAATGAAGGCCAAGTGATTAAGCACTGTCCTTGAAAGGGGCAGCTTAACAGCTTCTGTTCAACGATTTTCGACCATTGTCCGTTGAGTGGTCACGTGATTAACTGAACTTTGTATAAACCTTTCAGCGTTGCGAAGTTTGTGCCAAAATGACTTCAACATCCTTCAAGGGCTTTTTTTTCGCTCCCCGAGTGAAAATTTGACCTTACCAAAATATTGTTAGTAGTGGTGACTGAGGTTTACACCATCTTAAACCCTTAAAAAAACTCTTAAATCAAATTTAACGTCATAGTGAGGGAGTAGTCACCTAATCTCCCGAGCCAAGGGCTCATGTGTAAACACTTGACGTCCAGATCGAATTGGAATTTGGAAATGTTGGTTTTTATGGAGGGATGAAAACGGGAGTGCCCGGAGAAAAACCTTCGGAGCAAGGACGAGAACCAACAACAAACTCAACCCACATATGACACCGGGACCGGGAATCGAACCCGGGCCACATTGGTGGAAGGCGAGTGCTCTCACCACTGCGCCATCCCTGCTCCCCTGACACCATGTCTGTGATTGTCATCTCAGAGTCAGTGAAAAGCTGTTTTTCGTCTACTGATGTTTTTTTAATTATCATTTTCTTGAACTGGTTGGTTAATTTCGTCCTCATGCTGACTTGGCTGTGACGTTTCATTTCCAGGCTTTGGTTTGCTGTCACGTGTTTTCGTACTCGTTTTTTTGTTGACAAAATAAACGGAACTCAGAGTTTCTCAGTGTAAAACGTTGAGTAACGGCAGTAAGCGTAAATTTTTTAGTCGCCCAAGTTATTACTCGCACCTTTCAAATGATAGAACACGAATTCTACCCGTAGAAATTACCATACATTTCAAGCAGCGCTTCAACTGATCAACTGGCGAACTGTTTTGGTTTAGTTCCTCTCAAAAAGACTCACAAAGAACGTCTTCTTCCGTTAGCTCATTGTTAATTCGTTTTTCACGTTCATGACGGCCACGTTTCCCCGCTCTTTACAACCACTACCAGGCATCTTAGTCTGTGTACAGCCACAGCTCTTTGCACAGGCAAGATGTTATGACAAACTCTACACTAATGGCCGCCTATACAAGCCAAGTTTATAGTGCCAACACCAATTAATAACCTAGCGATAGGCTTATTGCCACCGAAACTTCTTTAAGTGTTCTTGGCTGGAGACCTTTAAGCCAGACTCAAACTAAACATGTTCCACGTATCTCCCTGTTCTCCTTGTTATGTTTATCGTATTGTTTAATTTCGCATAACTTTTCTTTCGCTGTGCCGCCTCTGTTGTGTGTTTTGATTTTACTCACATGTTCTGTGGATGTTTGCATAATTGATTAGAGTATCACCAGGAATTAAGAGCGTTGCTGCTGTGTTCTGTTTTTGCTATGAAATCGAACAATGCTGTGTAATTCTTAAGTAACGTAAAATTGTAAGTACTGTTAGGTGTGGCGGTATTGTATTATTGTGAAGTAGTCTTAAAGTACTGTCGTTGTCCAACAAAAGCGTCAAAATCATTAAAAAAAGGGTCTTTGCGCGCGTGACTTCGCATTGAAAATGTACAATTTTCGTACCTCTGCGCGTTGCTTTCAGTTGCGTTGACAATTCTCTTTTGCTGTTGGTCAAGGACGCCCTTAAGTGTGGTGCAAATCATACTAGGGAGGTTTCCATGGTCACTAAGTAAGTTTCAGTTAAGTACATTTAACCCTTTCGCATTCAAAGTTGGTGTACTTAGGATGTACTTAAGTTTACTAAGAATGTACGTAGAAGCCCTAGTGTGAAGCCACCAGCTGATTGCACCAAAGTAAAGTAAAACATTGCATCAAAGTAAACTAAAACAGCAGAAATGAAAAAGGATCGCATGAAGTTGATTAGCAAAAATATAGTTAACAAGTTTAAAGGCAAAAAGCCTAAATGAATAATAAAAACGTTAATTTGTAATGGTAACTGTAAATTGCGAGTTTGCTCAGTTAAATATGTTTACCTGTATCTTTAAACAAATATTTCGCTGTTTGAATTGGCTTTTACAATAACGATCTTCTTCCTTGGACGAAACTTATTTCCCCCAGGTTTTGTTCATTAAAGTGCACTGAACGAATTTAAGACGGATGGAGTTTAGGTTGAGTCAGTTCAAACTAAACAGGGGTCTGGTAGGTAACTGTTGTTATCAGTAAGAAAAGAAGCAAAGAAGAAGCGAAGAAGATGAATTCCACAAACACAGCTTCCCACAGCTACGATACATCGACTGAATGTGAAGTCATTTGCTTGGGAGGAAGACTTGATCATACTGCCATCGAGGCCTGCGCCGTGCTTGTGTTTATAATAGCACTGAACGTAATAACCTTCCCCATCACCGCTGTTTTGAACGCACTAGTCACGTTCGCTGTTACAATAAAACCGAGACTGAAAACCAAGTCAAATGCTGTACTTGGTTGTTTAGCGACCACAGATTGTATCATGGGAGCGATCGGACGACCTCTTTTTATCGCAGAGGCTTCCAGAACGACCTGCACGGTAGTACAACTGTCAAAAGGGCTGCTAAGGGTACTAGGTTTGGCATCACTGTTTCACTTCGTGTTGAAGAACGTGGAAAGATTTCTAGCCATGAAACACTGGTTCGCCTACAAACGGTGGTGACTAGATCTCGTATATTCTGCTCTTCCGTTATCGCATGGATAGCAACTTTGCTTCTAACTGTACCGTTAGCCATCATAGACAATAACATTTACTTAACTGTTAGCAATATTAAATGTAAAGAAGATCCTCGCAGTTGTTAACGCAACTTATGCAGTTGCGAAAAGAAAGCCTGAAAAAATCAGGCTTCCCGGGATTCGAACCCTGACCTCTGCGATACCAGTGCAGCGCTCTAACCAATTGAGCTATCAAGCCAACTGGGAGCTGGTCATTAAATTGGTTCGTAATATACCCGGGAAAGATGAAGATGAAATTATGAAGAAATTATGAATTTCGCAACTGCATAAGTTGTGTTAATAACTGCGAGGATCTTCTTTACATTTATTTCTTCATTCCGCAGTTCAAGTATATGAATTTCATATATTCATAATTTGTTAGCAATATTACCATTTCCTTCTCTATCGCCATTGCTCCCTTCTGCCAAGTTGTGCTTTACTTAGAGACTCGTCGTCACGAAAAGGAAATTACTGCCCAGCAAGTCTCAGTAGAAGCGAGACGGAAATTCTTAAGGGAGAAAAAGGCTTTAACACTAACAACTACTGTACATTATTTTGGTGTTAAATTATTTACCACTGATGGTTGTTCGGGTACTGATTGTGGAATCTGTAATCAGCACAGTAAATGCATCATACATTGCCTTCTTTGCAGCATCCCGTGTGCTATTTCTCAATTCGCTTATCAACCCGATCGTTTACTTTGTCAGAATAAGACAGTTTCGTGTAGCGTTCATTGACATAGTTTTTAAGAAAGAGCAGTGCACAAGGTGAAGACGTTGACGTGCAAGTCTTTGGAACAGTGAACGCTGTGGGGCCGCGTGAAGAAGAACAGGAAAGACGGAAAGACAAAATAACGAGAAAGATAAATCAAACAACAGCTGTACCGATAACAACAACGATGACGACATCATCATCAACAACAACAAGCAGAGAAGGCAACTGCAATGAGAAGGATGAGGACGGCGGCAACAACGACGATGAAAACATTGCAACAACAGCAAATGAAACAACGAAAACATCGTAAGCGCCGACAATAACAACATGAACAACTGACTAGGGCAACGGCAGCAACTAGTAAGTTTACAACAACAACAACAACAACAACATCTATGAAGACAGAAATAACCGCTACAGCGATGACAACAATAACAACTCAAACAACAACGACTTTTTTTTTTTCTCAGTCTTGTAAAAAGTGCGATAACACTAAAATTCGTGAAACTCCAAAGTATAAAAAATGGAGCTGCGACTGATATTGTAACACTGTTGTGGCAGCTGTTTGTTTGGGTAAACGAATGCCATTAAAATACGGTTAAATATAACATACTGGCTACATTATGCACCTACTTTTACGCTGTACTGTAACATTTGTGAGCGACTTTAGTCAAAGAGGACCAGATGGTTCCTTACAGTTACAATACAATGGATGAGGAATGTAAAAGCAGAACAGATGGGTCCAAAAAAAACCATCTCGTAAAGGAAAGTAGATAACATTTGACCAGTCAAGTCTAGTTAACGTTGTGTGTTTGCTCGGAAATTGTCCTTGAACTCAGTGTTCTAGGAGGTCTTGGTCAACGCTCAAAGAAAATAGCAACCTGTCTACGGCACTTCCTACGTTACGTAGACAACAGAAAAACTACATCGAACTTCGGGCACAAAGAAGTACTGTAATGAAAAGTGACGGCTTGGATAAAACGCGTACGTCGAATTCAACTCAGAGCATTTAAGCTTGCTGTGATGACAGCTGTATAAACGCATTGTGCACAGAGATTAAACCAAAAGTTCCTAAATTTGAAAGACCAGAATTTCATGGCAACCACTGAAAAAGCGCAATGTGGCATTTTTATTATCTAAAAACGCAACTCGTTTAAGCGTGGACCTTGGTTAACTTGTGGTGATCAACAATTACTCGTGATCGATCACGGATCCGTGGCAAGTCATCGCACATCTGTAGGTCATCTTAGCCTCTTACCTTTCACGTGAAAATAGTTGTTTCAGACGAGAATACGCTATTTTTCAGACCTTTTCTTAGGCTTAACCGTTAAATACATACCTGTTTCCAGACCTGGCCTTGGTCTCTTTGCGCACTGTTCCTTACCCAGGGGCGTTTCTGAGATTTTTGCCGGGGAAGAGAGTGGAGGGCTATGGGAACTCCGAAGGCTTACAGAGACCACAAGGCACCACGAAGCGCCTGGGTGCGATACTCTTTGCCCATCTGAAGGTGCCAATTACTCTTAATTACATCAAGGGATATTTTGGGTTACTCTCTTTCTCTCTATTTTCTTTGAACATGGAAAGACAATACTTTCATACGCTTCGGTGGCTCCCTTGACTTGAAAACCATACCCATTCTCAGAATTGAAAGGAAACCGTACCCAATTTTAGACCAAAATGACAGAATTCATGACCCACTTTTCGCTTAAAATACCTAAAAAACGATACCCTTTAAGGCATCACGTATCTATACAGCTTGTAGAGGGGAGCACCTCTTGGGGGGGGGGGGGCACGACAATTTGTCTTTTCTAGATCGAAGTTGATTTGTCTGTAGCTCACTGCTGCGGACGAAAATTCTCTTCACCCTCTCACAAAATGCAATGACTCAATCTGACTCATGTTTTCATACTGACGTTTTTTCAAGAGTTAACAAGTCCGCTAGAGTCTTAATACATGTGCCAAATGATTTCAACTAAGATAATAATTATTAAATTATCTCAGTGTAAATCATGTCGCAGATGTATTATCATCTGTCTCCTTTTTTGAAAACAAATAGTTGCTGAAATCAGGTGCTTATCACTGTGTAATAACCACAGCTGATGTCACCATACGCTTACGTAATACCCGCCATAGAAAAGATAGAAACAAAAAAAAAAACTTAAGAACAATGGTAATATTCGAACCGGTAGGAACAGTTGAAACTGTAGAAACTGCAGAAACTGTAGCAACTGCAGAAACAGTAGGCAGTAGGAAGAGTTAAACGGTAGGAATAGTTGAAGCGGTAGGAAGAGTTTAAACAGTAGGAACTGTAGCCGAGAACAGTCGAAACTGTAGAAATGGTTGGAACAGTGGCAATAGTTGATACGGTAGGAACAGTGGAAACTACAGAAGCTGTAGGAACGGTAGGAACCATAGGAACAGTTGAAGCGACAGAAACATTGGTAACAGTAGGAACAGTGGGAATGGTAGGAACAGTGGGAACGGTAAAAACGATAAGAACAGTTGAAATGGTGGAAACACAAGGAACGGTAGAAATGGCAGAAACCGTAGGAAGCCGGAGAGATGGGGAAAATTATACAACATTGCGTAATATTTTACAGGAAGTTTGGATCCCTTTGTCGCCCTTCACTTCTCATTGATTCAACAATTTACGCTCAATCTTCACGCTACAAATACAAAACTGTTAACTTTGCTTCTCGCGAGATCGTGGGAACGCTGTAAAACCGAAGAGCTGCTAAAGTGGACAAGTAAGGTATATTTTTTCATTAACTGTTGGCAGTCTGTTTTGTGTAGTTGTTTAATTTATGCATCATCATCATCATCATCATCATCATCATCATCATCATCATCATCATCATCATCATCATCATCATCATCATCATCATCATCATCATCATCACCTGACGAAATCCTGTCTCCTGGTCCTTCAGGTCGGGGGTTGGAGTTAGGTTAACAACCTTACCCTGTGGAAAAACGTTTCTGTCACGGAAACGTTTAATTTATGCACCTATCAATGTTAAGCCCGAGGGGGGGGGGGGGACCTCGGGCAAATGTGGGGCATTTGATTTTTTTGAAGAATTTTTGATCAAAACCCCCACCCCGGGGTCAAAAAAATGGTTCAAATCAGGTCAAATCTCCCTACCCTGGAGACAAATTGTATCGAATATCAGAATATCTGGCCGTGTATTTGTGAATTTTACTACACTTAAGGGACATTAAAGTGTCGTCTCTGCCTCAAATACGTTGTTCATTCTTGTCTTTTATAATAACAGATGACAATTTGAAAGTGACTGTTCTATTTAATATTAACCTTTTGAAAAAACCTGTAGCAATGTAGTATCTAGTGTTCGTCTTTCATTTGTTGAACACTTAATACCAATAATTCATGTAGCGTAGCATAGCGGAGAGTTTTCACATTTATATTTATTATAAAAGTGGGAAATGTGAAAGTTGTCCACTGCTATCACTTAAATCGCACTTTCATGTATTATAAACTGAGATGGCTTGACATGGGGCAAAATCTTCAATACATCCAACTAATAAACACGACAGAGCAAAACGCTATTAGGGGTAAAAAAATATACGGAACGACTGATCCTTACGGCAGTTAAAGAAACAAAGACATAGAAGATGAAATATGCAAAGCAAAAAAATGTATGAAACAAAAAATTGCCCGATATTTCGGTTTGCAAAACAAACCTTCTTCAGGGGCTCCAAAAGTAGAATGAGTAAATACGTTACAGGACCATTAACATAAAAGTTTAAAAATTTAAAATAAATGAATATAATAGGTTGGTAGCTGAACAAGAAGTGTCATTAATGTAGCTCATCACGTCTGTTTAATCCTTGCGGCTCAAGTGTCTTGGCCTTGTCAATTAAGTGTGCCTCACATGCTTTTCTTACGGAGTCGCAGTATGTATTAGTTCCAAGGGAATGAGACGGATGTCGTTGACGGAGTACCCGGGTAAGTTGAAATGTTCCGAAACAGGGGTAGGCTTAGCAAGCTGTTGATGATTTTGGACGGAACGACGACGATATTAGGGACAAGTCCACCTCTCCAAAACAGTCAAACATCCCCACCCAGGGGCCCAGACTCTCAGTCAAATTCCCGAGGGCAGAGATAGCAAAGGTAATCAAATGCCCCACATATGCCCGAGGTCCCCCCCCCCCCCCCCCTCGGGCTTAACATTGATAGGTGCATTATGCGTTCGAGTTTAATTGATGAAACCACAAATATATTAGTGGTCGTGTTACCGGTACGTATTGCCGTCCTCCAGTTGAATTAACCAAAACTTGTAAACCTAAGCATTGTGTCAAGGTGAAAGATAGATGCGAAACCGAGACAGTTCAGTGAATTCAGAATTTCGATGTCGTTTGTGTCACCGGGTACGTATGAAAACATTTTAAGCAGAGACGTTCTTGACCCACGGGCGGCAGCCAGAAGATGCATGTTTCCCTTAAGATGCATATTGATGCCGTGCCAGCGGCCACCAAAACAAGAGGTTTTTTCAGCCTTTGCTCGGGAGCAGAAGCAAGCTAACAGCGGGAACTGATTTAACTTCCGGTTGACGTCCTTGGCTTACGAACGTCTGCCTAATATTATTATCGCCATATACAGACATCTAAATTGGGAAAATACATATGAAATACATATACATATACATTTAGTTGGAGGACAGTAATACGTATCTGTAATACATAAAACTGCACATACGTAGTGTCGCACTTGGGCCAAGGGCATACCACAACCAACCAACCAACCAACCCTTAAGTCCGGTTTCTCAAGAAGCAACTAGGAGTATCACCACAGCTGCCTCGTCCCCAGGGGCCGGTTTAGCGCGGGCAAACAGGGAGCGGGGTGTCATGGAACCGGTTGCAGTGCACCTATCCCACATTTAGGGTTGTCCACATTATGCCAGCATAATTTTGAGCATAATAGTGAGGCAAAAGAATTGAGCATTATGCTGGAATAATAGTGCAAAATTTCTTCGACTCTTTGTGCTTTATAAAAACTTTGCCAAACAATGGGATTCCCACACAAGATGCCAGCCCAGGTACCACCTTTTTTTACTAGGCCTGGTTACAAATTCGCAAAAACATGGCTTCCAGCAGTTCCAGTTCTACAACATTGTCAGCTGCCTCCTCGGGCTGTTTCCATTTACACTTGTGATCAACATAACCTTGTCTTCTGTGGTCTTTTATTTATTTTTATGTTAATTATAATAGAGCATAATAGTGATGCTATTTGAGCATAAGAGTGACATCTGTTGAGCATAAAGAATTAGCATAATAGTGTGAAACACTGAGCATAATGTGGACAACCCTATACCCACATCGCCACGCGCACCATTATATAATAAGGAGGGACGCCTGGGGACGAGGCAGTTACTCCACCCCTAGAAGAGGATGTTAGTACATCGCAGGGATACCCCCAGCATTCTATTTTGTTTCCCCAATGATTACTTGGACCCTTTTATGCACCTATGAGTGTTAAACCCCAGGGTGGGGGGTGGCTACTCCCGGGGAATTTGACATTTTTAGGGAAGCCAGAGTCAAATTCCCTACCTTCGGACAACTAGTGACTGTTAAATTTCACCCCCTAGAGTAACTTTTTCTCTGAAAGTCAGATAATTGGGGCACCATGTATGTTCAAAGCCCCTACCCAGGGGACTGCCTTGTATGTCAATTTCCCGGGGTGTCCCCCCCACCCTGGGGTTTAACATTGACAGGTGCATTATTCTTGTTGGTGTAGAAAGACAACGGGGGAACAAAGTTTTTGTCTACTGAGACGACAGAAACTAGGACTCGAACCATCGAGTAACTGGTGCGTGTTGTTTTTCTCGTGATGCAACCCAAATCTCGCCGTTAAAGGCGCATAAATCTTCATGAGTCGATCAGTTTTTCTTGGGACGCGATCCAAACCTTACTGTTAACTGCGCCTAAAGCCCCATAACTTAATCAAATTTTCTTGCAATGCGACCTTAACGTTAGCGTAATGACGCGAACACCTCCACAAGCTGGTCACTTTTTCTTGTGATGCGACAAAAATGTGACCTAAACGATACCTTAACTCGACGTTGGCGTTTATTTTCTAAAAGATGTGCAAAACGACCCTGCATTACATCTTTAAATAGTACGTGCTTGCTACCTTATATTTAATTACTTTTCACCTAGGCTACTTAAACTGAATTCTATGGCAACCGAAGGCCGGGGGATTTCGCATACTAAGTTTAATCATCGTCCTACTTAAACCTTGTTAATTATGAATGATGTTTTGAACTTTGAAATCGTTGATTGGTTGGAAAGTTGATTGTGATAAACAGTTTCTTCAAAAGAGTGAGGTAGAATTGGCGATCTTGACGTCTGTCTATCTAAACATGAAAACAGTCTGTTTCGAGAGATGTAAATCATATTGAAAAGTTTTGCTGCCTAAACCACGTATTGTACTGAGACAACTCGCTAGTTGGAAGTGAAAATGTTTGAACATCCTGTTTGATTTCAAGTATTTCTAATTATTTCAATCGGTGTTCGCTTGAAGTACGTTTCTAACAATTGATTCATAATGCCGAAAGGGGTTAGCAAGAAGCGTGCTTCACGACGGAAAGACGCCATTAGCCAAGACAAGTTCAGCTATATGGGACCAGATCCTGACAAACGTAAGCCTTATTTGTATTTGTAAAGTTGGATAAGTTAAATCTACTTGAGACAGTTATTTGAATTCTTTTGTTTTATTAATGCTTAGCAATTTTGCATGTTAACTGAAGGCGAAGGGTGTTCGTATTGAATTTTGCCGTGAGCGTAAATACTAAAATTAGAGTAGTATCACTATTAATCAAGTACTTTTCGTTTACAATTTACAAGGTTAAGTTTTCGTTCCCAAATATATATATGGAGAGAGTGCTTCAGAGCAATTAGCGGGTCTGTAACTGCCAAAATTTTGCAAGTTAAATTGAAAAACACATTAACTTTATTGAAAATCAACATTTCATACAGGGTGATATCATATATATTGCTGACTCTTATAGATATTCATAAATTATTAACAACGCGTAAGCATAAATGTTTTTAACAGCGAGATAACTTTTACCTTTTACATTTGTTAGATTTTGTTTATAAGTCGCTAAATAGTTTTCTTTAGCAAACCCTGTAACCCCCCCGCCGGAATAGCGAAGGAATGACTTTTTAAATGCAAACCGTAAGAAAGACAGGCCAGAAATAGGATGACACCAGAAATGAAAGTAGATGTGGCACTGAAGTTGTTTCATGGTAAGCCAATCTTTCGTCGATATAGCTACTGTATTTAACACTCGGTTAATACCTCCCAAATTTTTGAAAAGTTGTTTCCCATAGCATTTCTGAAGTCTCTAACATAAGCCTTATAGCAGTCGGATTGGGGAATTTAATCTTATTCTGCTACTTTCAACGAAACGTTTTGGAGGAAGCTGGCTTACGGAAAACTGTTGGTGGAATTTTTTTCGAACCTAAAATAGCAGTTTTGATCTCGCCGAAAGTGCAAGGCTTTAAGGACGGTGCCTTCTAATACAGATGTATTCTTGCAAGGGTTATGACTGCGCGGAAAAGGCAGATCTTAGCAAGGGTTATTGGAATCCAAAAAGAAAAATGTGGGTAACCACGCATTTTTCGGAGATAATTAAGCAACCATAATTCTAAAAATGCGTTAAAATACAAAGAATGTATGGCAATTTCTTTCCAAATTTAAGCTCAATTATCTCTGAAAAATGCGTGGTTACCCCCAATTTTCTTTTTGGCTTCTGATAACACTTGCTAAGATCTGCTTTTTCCACATAGTCATATGCCTGCGCAAAAACATTGCTGTATTAGGGGGCAAATTCCTTAAAAAACCCGAATATCCCGAGATGCGCAGAACGTATACGCAGTGACAAAAGGAGGCACCGTCCTTAATATCTTAAAGTTACGAAAACTCTAGGAATTTGAATATGAGTACTGTCTTTAGCACAATATACTCAGCTCTAAAACAACACAGAATCAGGGCCTTATTAACTCATTGATTGTACCAACGGATAGAGCCTAAGAAACTAAGGAACTAGTCTCGCTCTTTCTAAGTCGACCATAGTTTGCTTTGGAACCGTTGATTATGAAGTCAAGCTTAACTAGTTCACACATCGCAGCGTTTCTGCATCGCCTGACGCTTAGCATTGCATGTGGCAATTTTAGACTTAGCATCAGTACTTATGTCTTGGTTTAGTTTCTATTTTAGAGTGCATGTTATGTCGCACAATATTTGTTTTTCACAATATCTTTTTCGCCATTCCTTGCAATTGATCGTAATATTCATGTCACTCATGGAAATCAACTGCCTCCCGCGTTCTGTGTGTTGTCAGTGGGGCAGCGTAATTACTCCGACATAAAGAATCTCTTTCAGACAGAAACGACTCGTGGAATGTTCGTGTAGTTGAGGATGTTGGTTAAAAATATTCTCTTTGAGAGCCCTTATTAAGCGGTTATCTTTCAAATATTTTCTTTCAAAGAATTTCGATTGAAAAGCGTACACTTAATGACATGAATCAGTTGTAATTAAACTAAGCGTCAGATGAGGATCACGGCGGGCGTCATATTGTGTTCAGTTATGTTACGACTACACCAAGTTCGGTTATCGAAGTTTTCATCCTTTCGTAATTTAGTAACAAATATCACCCACAGTCCAAAACTACCCCCCCCCCCCCAACCCTAGACCAATACCAACAGCCTTCATTATCAAAATGATACGCAGTGAAGTTTTATCTTAGCCCAAAAATTTCGTTCTCCTCAGAATTTCACCAGAAGAAATACAGCGTGGAATTTTAACCCCCCCCCCTCCCCCAAAAGGCCAAAATTTGGAATTAAAAGCAACTAAAAGAAGTCCTTCGCACCTCGCACCTGTCAGTTTTAAACCCCAGTACTCCTTCCCGCCACTAGGGCTATTCCCCTAACATCGATCAATCTCTTTCTGAGTCGTGCTTTCTTTTATCACTACATTTTGTCAAACAAATTTTTAGAGTCTTCTCCGCTGTGTGTATTTTCTTTTCTTAGTTCAAATTCAGAAAACAATTATGTTTCTCTGTACGGTAAATCAACAAAAAGTGATCCTGCATAAAAACCGTCACAAAGTAAGAGAATACCACCATTTGTCAATAGTTTACCGTTACACTGCGTTGTATGATCTTTCGCACCCCCCGGAAAAAGCTATTCAGCAGAAGGGAAAGGGAGGGGGTTCGAAATTTCCCATGGTCACCCCCTTCGGGTGTTTTTGGCAGCACTAGATATTCAGCTTCTCGACTGGATTAAGCCGGTCAAGTTAGGAGATATTGACTGCAGACAATATTATGACGTGTCCTGACTTCTCAAAATCAGGGCCATATAATAAATGAACTAACAGTTGACGTCATCTTTTAAAGTGCCATATGCGTAAGTCAGTGTGAAGTTTGTACAATCCGTGGAACACGATATGGATCCCCGCTTGTAGTTTCCATCTTTAAAGCGAATGGACTGAAACTGTACACTTAACTCCCGATCTTTATTTTACGAGGTCTTCTTCTCCGATAATACAAGTATCAAAGTTTTGGTAAAGGGTGGTTCAGTTTCATATACAAAAAAGGTTGCATTCCTTTTAGTAAATCAATTTTCAGATTTCGATCACCCAGATCAGGTTTGGATTTTCGTCCGAGCTAGAAAAAAAATCTGAGAAAGGATCGTTTCATGATTGAACGTGTCGTACAGGAGCTAACCGAAACTGAATTAGAAAATCCGAGTTGAAAACATAGGTTGATGTGGCAGTTGAGTGAAAAGCAGTTTGGGGTTGGTTAACTTTTCAAACGACGCTGTCACAGAGACCAGTTTTTTATGTATTTGCCAATACGAGTTAGCCGTGTTAAGCGTTTGTAACAGACAGTTTAGGTTGGACAAAAGTACTGTACTGTAAGTTCCCTGGACGACAACACCGCGAAGAGGACTGGGCCCCACTCACAGACCAGGTGCCGAGAAAATACTTTGACAACATTGAATTAATTTGTAGCTGCCGGCATGCTATTTAACGTCTCAATATTCTCAAATTATTGCATTCATGATTGATTATGAAGATGTCATGGTCGACTACAGCTCTTTATTGTTCAAAAATAGACCTGTATTGAGCAGTATATTGCCGGTGAAGCGTGTAAAAATGGCGAATAGAGAACCACTTTTATGTATCAAGCACGACGCCGTCACAGCTGTCAACTTGGCGTAAGAGATAATTTATCTCGAAGATGTTCTGTTTCTGCTTGATAAACGTTGTGATGGAAAATCAAAACTTCTTCGTAGTTTGCTAGCTAAAAGGTTTTAGCAATGGTTGGGTTTTCATTCGCCCGCGAAGAACAGTTGTACGGTAAGATATGGAGAGCTCGTTCCCGCGCTTGTCTTGTCATTTATTAGCTATTATCAGTGATTTGGAAGCCTGTTTTCGCGTTAATATTCTCGTAATTTTTTTTCTACAATTTTTTAGCCATGATGGGCAAGAAAGCTGATAGCCTGAAGGAGCTCTCCGCCCCAGATGATTGGGAATTAGTGGAAAGCATCGGAGAAGGAACTTATGGCGAAGTGTACAAAGCACGGAACAAAATTACCGGCGAAATAGCTGCTGCCAAGGTTATTGATTCCATTCACGAGAAGATCGAAGAAGTTCTACCCGAGCTGGAGATTTTGAAGAAGTATTCTACACATCCTAACATAGCTGGTTTTCACGGAGCTTTCATAAACGTTGACACCAGAAGACACGATCAACTCTGGCTTGTTATGGAGGTAGGTCTAGGTCTTAATTTTTTAAAGCTCTGCTTGTTTTGCACACTTAAAAACGTAAGCAAGAAAATAAATACCCTTAAAATAGGAAAATTTGTTATTAGTTCTCGTCGATTTTCTCTGGGACATATTTAAACGCGGTAACCCTATCTAATAAGTGGTAAATAAAAATAAGCTCTTAATTATCGCAGAATACCGTACCGCTTAGTATTCAGTTACTAGAGTAATTTAATTCTATTACATTTGTTTGCGGTTTACAGATTTGTGCAGAATATTTTTCCTCTTGAAACCCAAACATTTTTTTCCTCTGTTAATGGAACCAAAATTTGCTCGTGGAAACTTGAACTCAGAAATATAGTCGTTGATTGATTGATTAATAATTTGGAAAGTTCCAGTGAAATAATTTTCAAGCCACCCCCTATTTTATTGTGTGACACAAGACTTTTAGAATGCATATCAGAATGCATATATTATCGCGAGGCATTTATGCATTGAAATTGAATTAATGTCCTCATTGTACTGGTTTAAATGCCTCGTAAAAAAAATGAGTGGTCTAAACAGAAAATAGATTGTGGAGCCTGGCATTTGGAGAGGGGATGGGTTTAACCTAGAAAAAGAACTTATTAAAAATACAACCAAGGGGTGGAGGGGGGTGTACCCCAAGGCAGGGGGAGGGAGTAGAGGGAGGAGGGAGTAGAGGGGGGAGGGAGTAGAGGGGGGAGGGAGTAGAGGGGGGAGGGAGTAGAGGGGGGAGGGAGTAGAGGGGGGAGGGAGTAGAGGGGGGAGGGAGTAGAGGGGGGAGGGAGTAGAGGGGGGAGGGAGTAGAGGGGGGAGGGACTCCGTAAGTTGTTTTGTGGGGATGTGTGACCCACCTGTTAAAACCATTACCTGTTTTCAGACCAGAATGTCTGATTTTCCCCAACTATTTTTCAGACCTTTTTATACCTTAAAATATTGGTTATAAGCCCTCCTCCTTGTAATCCCCTGTTCCCACTTATAGGTCCTTGAAAATTATAAAAGTTGATCCACATGCATGCAGAAGTGAGATGAGCCTTAACTTGCTTCAGCACGCTTTAAATAAGATCTGATGATAATGTTATGGATATGATCAGATGGTGTGGTTACTAAGTGAAGGTTGTTAAAAAGTAGGAAAACACTATTGTTTACTTGGGTTTTCAGGGTCCTTTACCATCAAAACTTTTCAACACGTTATGAGTGTAGCACGGTGTTTTGGTAAACATGTAGTCGATGTACTTGACATGTGGTGCTAAAAAAACAGCACTGTGTCTCCTGAACTCCAGTCCAATTCCTCAAACTTTTTGCTAACTCAAATCTAACTCAACCATTAATATTCATGAAGTATAATTGATATTTATATATTTATTTATTAATAAAATATCATTGCCCTTAGCTTTGCCGTGGTGGATCAGTGACAAATCTTGTGAAGAGCCTGCGGAAGATGGGAAAATTTCTGGAGGAAGACCTGATTGCTTACATCCTTTATGAAACCTTAAAAGTAAATATTTTAACGTTGAATTGCCTTTGTTAGGTTTTCAAAATTGTGAGACATTGTAATACTTTTTTTCTGAGTTGTGTGTACAATTTAAACAAAACCACAATGCTAAACGCTCCTCATTGCAGTATTGAGTTATGACTTTATACGGGTGGTTTGCTAAGCATGAAAGAAGCAAGAGTCACTTAAGGCAATAGCAGAGAGCGACTCCAGCTTCTTGAGTGAAAAAAGCAGAAAAAACTTTCATCATCTGGCTTCCAAGCACCAGATCAAATATCTAAGCTTCCTTGATCACTTAGTTACTTCACTTGATCCATCTGAAGCATTACAGAATAGAACTGGTGTTGGTAGATCCAACAACAGTCAGACAAACTTAATCGAGACAAACGTTGAACTTATCATGGGATTAAATTGCAGTTTGGGTTGATACCTGGGTCTATGGATCATGCATGACAAATTATGAATGATGAACTTCATATGGTTTTGGATAAGGACTTCATGTGGTTTAATTTCAAACTTTACTTGAGGTTTCAAATGGATGAAACAGTTCAACAAAAAGCTTGTGAGTTAATCAAAAAAAATTTGCATTGATCATGAGTGAACATGCCACATTGCATCACATTACTGTGGGCTGAGGCATTCATCAGTATGTTTCCACTGCTCTGGGAATGCTTGGCTACATGAATGTACATTTTTCAGTGACCCAGTGATGCTGAAAAATTTTTCCCCTGAAGACCTTCATTATATTGTGGAGTGGAAACTGTTTCAGGGAATTGAGCATGACTTAATGCACATAATGTGACATACAGCTTAATATTCATCACATTGAATGGTTTATTTTGTTGTATTTTCAGGGAATTGAGCACCTTCATAGACATAATGTGATGCACAGAGATGTCAAAGGTCCTAATGTCATGCTCACCAACAATGCAGAAATAAGATTAATTGATTTCGGTCAGTGATTTCCTGAAAGTCTCTTACTAATATGGTTCATTAATCTCTTTACTGTGTTAGTTTGCTGTATTGTGGGACTAAAAAAAATCCAAGTTTCAGATGGCAACAGTTAACACTTGACATACCACACTCTAGTCTGATTTTCTAGATCTATGACAATGCACTGAGCCACAGAGAGTCTTGTGTTACATGTACTACCTACCATGTGGAACCTACTACATGTAGGTTCATTTAAGCTACGTACTTCTTTCAGTCGGCAATGGTTCCTCCCCTACTTACTCACTAACTTACTCACTTACAAATTATTTTACATTACGTCACATCTGTCCATCAATCACTCAATGAAAATTAATGCTCCGCTGGTGACTAATTGAATACTCAATGATCAGCCTAAAAGTCACTTCCTCAGACTATTTTAAACTGGTAGAAGCTGGATTAAAAGAAGAAACTAAAAAGATTTATTTTTCCCATGAAACTGTGTTTTCTTGTCCTTAGGTGTGTCTGCACAGCTGTCCAACATTCTGATGAGGCGGAACTCCTCAGTGGGTACTCCATTTTGGATGGCTCCTGAGGTGATAGCATGCGAACAGCAGCTGGACTACAGCTATGATGTACGGTGTGACATCTGGTCACTGGGAATCACAGCAATTGAACTTGCTGATGGTGTCACGCCACTCTCAGATCAGCATCCCATGAGAGCTCTTTTTAAAATTCCTAGGTAAGCATTCTGATGTGAAAGGGGACAGGAATATACAGAAGATAATTATGGTAGCTGTGTTCTTCACCGACTAGGCTGCAAAATAAGATGGTAAAATGATATAATTGCAATAATTATAATTATCATAAATTTACTTAATCATCATTGCATATCTTGGAATAATTGAAGGGCTCAGAGCATAACCTTCTTATGTTAAATTTGAGCCGGTTTTAATTTTGTGCTCTAATCTGCTTCAATTGGTGCATGGGACCTTCAAGAAACTTTATAGGCAGTGTTCTTTGAATGAACTGAAGGCCCCACGCAAAAGTTGACGTTGTTTAGAGGAAAACAATAATACCGCCTAAAGTTCGACATAAGACGGTTATGCTCTCAGCCCTTCAATTTAACTTATGAAAGTTTGTACATTTTTGTACAAATAGATTGGAGCAGTCTTAGCCATTTCCTTTCGTAGTAGCACAAATATGAATGATGATTATTTTTACTGTACATGTAAGAGACTAGTTGACAGGATTTCTGTGATTAAAGAATACCAGACATAATGATGCTAAGGCTTTCAAAGATCACTCAAAAGACTTAGAAAGCTGGCTGATGCTTGCTTAAAGATTGTTAAAGAAGCTTCTGAATGCATCTAAATTTCTAAAGCTTGTCCAAACATAGAGATTTCTGAAGATATACTGAAACGTTTTCAAAGATGCTGGAATGTATCATTTACATTTCACTGTCTAGTGCTGAAAAAATTATATTTATTTCAGGAGCAAGTCACCGTCCATGAAGAATCCAGAAAGGTGGTCCCATGAATACAGAGATTTTATTGCAAAGTGAGCGATCAGTACTTAACAAAACTTTGATGATTGGAATAAATAATATCAACATTTACTGTAACTTGTATCTCCCAGGTAGAAGATCAGTAATTACCTGTAAGAATTAACTAAAAGGTCATTCCCCTGAAATAAAATTTAACATACAATTTTTAACAAACTTTCACAATTTGTTATCTATTGGCATTGTTTTGAAACATAAAATGAAAAGAATAGGTCCCCATGTTTGTTTACAAGATATCATCGTTTCAAGTTACCCCATAATTCCTTGCAATTTCGCTTAACGAACACATGTTCATTTGATCAGTTTACGCTGCTTTCCATAGGAAAAGGAAGCACAAGATTAAAGCAAATCTTGAAACAATGTACTAGATGTAAAATATTGATAACAAGGAACAATTTATTAGATGTTTTATGGCAGATGCTTGAAGCATCAGACGAAATTAACTTAAAACCTTCCTTACACGTGTGTTCTCAAGGTCATGATTTCATCTCCCTGAGTAATGGGTTTTTAGTAAGGATGAAAGAGGATGAATGGTAGGTAAAAAATATTTGGAAAAAAAGATAGGTCCCCATGCTTGTTTAAGAGTGAATAACTATTCTTTTCTCTGGTGAGCTTAGCCTCATAGCAAACCTATTACTCCCTGGACGCGTGCATGCTGTGAGCACGCGCTAATGACACAACAAATCGTGCGCAGTAAGGATGAGTCATGCAATACAGGGGAATGACCTTAATGTAACAATTCAGTGGCTACAATGGACCAGCATTTTTTTGCTGGAGTAATGTTCAGCCCATTTGTTCACAGAAACTGGCCTGTGATCAAGTGTATCTCCTTGAAACTGCAACATTTTGCTACCAAAATAATAACACACTAGTTAAATAATAATGTCAAGTAATATTTCCAATGTACTTGTTTCTAGATGCTTGATAAAAGATTTTGAGAAAAGACCTCATGCAAGTGAATTGTTGAACCATGTGTTTGTTCGCTGGGTGGAAGAAAAGAAGAAAACTGTAAGTCAACTATGTTCATTCATTTGAATGATTTTTTTGAGCTTTTGACCTTAGGGTTAAAAATGCTTTCTTTATGTTTGCCCCCTGTTGGATAGCATATATTTGAGGTGTTCACAGTTAGCTTAGCTAGCCTCAACGATAGCAGGTTTGCCACTTCATACCGCAATTAAGGACGGTGCCTGCTAATGCAGATGTATTTTTGCAATGGTTATGACTATGGCGAAAAAGCAGATCTTAGCAAGGGTAATTGGAATCCAAAAAGAAAATTGTGGGTAACCATGCAGATAATTAAGCAACCATAATTCTAAAAAAGCATTAAAATACAAAGAATGTACATGGCAATTTCTTTCCAAGTTTAAGCTCAATTTTCTCTGAAAAATGCCTGGTTACCCCCAGTTTTCTTTTTGGATTCTGATAGCCCTTGCTAAGATCTGCTTTTTCCACATAGTCTTAAACCATGCAAAAATATTGTTGTATTAGTGGACAAATTCCTTAAGAAACCCAAATATCCCGAGATGCACAGAACGCATGCGCAGTAACAAAAGGAGGCACCGTCTTTATTTTGCAGTCTTTCAGTCACTTCAGGATTCTAGTGCTGGTTATATTTTTTGACTGTTACAAGTTTCCAATTTTTTTAATACTTAGATGTAGATCTTCCCTTACATAGTTTATAATGCATTTTGGCGACCCTTTAAAATACTATGAAAAACTTTTCCCTGCCCTTTTTGTGTATACTGCAAGTATAGAAAATAGGGGGCACCCCTTTTGGGCAGTCTTCCTCTATAGGCTGTTCTTTATCCCCCTCCCCCTCCCCCACACACAAACCAGGATTGAGTGAGTGTAAGTTGACATGGAAGGCATTTTACTTTTTTTCAGTCATCACTATTTTAGCACTATCATCACTATTTTTTTTTACAGTGACCATTAGAAATAATTAATGCTCCTCACTCTGCTAGCGATACAATAGTTTTAAGGCTGTTAAGTTTCCTTTTAAAGTAAACAGAATCATTAAATTATACTGTGACATCAACTGTTACTTTCTAGTATAATTCATTTCTACCAACTGCTTTTCAGAGATAATATTCATTTACCACTTGGGTATCTACCTGGAAGTCTAACTTAAATAGACAGGTGGTGTCAACTTCTCATTAATATTGAATGAAAACATCCTTTGTGTCTTGATCAAAATAATGACACTGTTATTTCATTTTAAAAAAACATTGTGCCAAGAAAGATGATGGTGTATGAATTGCTGTGGAAGCTAGGCCTTGAAAATTGTACTTCATTATGTATTGAGGAGTAGTTGTGGAACCAACATAATTTACTATCTGAACTTTTGCAGTTGATTTTGTCATGGATTATTTTAAATCGTTCATCACATCTGGGGATACACACATTCTGTGTTGGTCAGAAATACCATGCAAGCATATACCTAGTAGCTGTTATTTATGATCATTGCTGTAAAACATGTTGCAGCTTCGTCAAAAGTTGATAGGTTTGCTGGAAAAGCAGTACCAGGGAAGAGATGGGATAATGTTTGAAGCTGACAATGATAGGGAGGATAAATCACCGAGGTTTGTAGTAGATGTGAGAAGGTTTATAATAATTATTGTTGTTAAACTCATTAATTAATGATGAGAAATGACTATAGAGATTAAAATAAAATGTATTCTATATTGAACATTCAGAGTGGGTATTATTTATCCATATGCACCTTTAACAAAACTTCCCATTAAGGTTGTTATTAAATTTGTAACTTCACTGGCGTATCTGTTTTTTAAAAATTTTATGACAGAATAGCATGGTACTTACAAGTTTATTGCATGTCTTGTATAAATAGGCAGTGTAATATAAAATTGCAGAAAACCCAGCCTAAAGTGTCATATTAGGTGCATGAAAATAAATGCTAAGGACAGTTGTGTGCTTGATTTAATTATTTTGAATAATTTTTGTTTGTCTATTTTACACATGAAGCATATTATATCGAGCAAATTTATCACTGTTTTGCATCGGAAAACTTTCTTACTCTTAATTCCTTTCATTTTTGTTCATCGTAGTTTGATGCATGTAATACAGTATGATTATAAGGGTGTCTCGAAAACTCAGATGTCAAAACTCAGACCCCTTGAAAACTTAGTCCCTTTGAAACTCAAACCTCGAAAACTTACGCAATTAAATTAACCTCATGGGAGAAATTGTAGACAATGGACTAGTTTTCGATCTAATTGGAACCTCTGTTGAGGCCCATGAAGAGTAAAATATTCCAACTATCAACATGACATTGAAACAACAACATGAACAAAATGAAATGGTGACAAACGACAATACCACTGCCATGAAATTTCAACAAAACTTGTTTTTGGACATAGCAATTTTTTTAATTCAGACAGTGGACATGCATACACCCTCTAAAAGGGCCTCTCCATTAAATTTGCTTTGAATAAGTTAATTAAAAGTAACTGAAAAATAGGGGTCAAGTGATGCATCAAATGTCAAAAAAATTTAATAAGCACCCTTCCAGTTTTGTGTGCTTTTTGCCAATTCTAATCCGGCAAAAATAGAATTAAGTCATTGGCCAGTGTTAAGGTATCATGGTACCCCAAAATTGACCACTTTTTCAAAAAATACGCTTCTGTCATTTTCAGATAGATATTATTCAAACCTCTCCTTTACAAAAAGTTTCAGGAAAAAAGATTGTTTCTCTGCAAAGTTATGGATGAAAAAAGGTTAGGGCCATTAATTTTCTGTAATTACATGTTGACAGTCATCTGTCTTCTAGTTGACGTCTTCGGCTCATACAGCTGACGTGAAATTATGAGGGTAAAATTTCCAATGCGTTAAGATCCTTTGAACAGCATGTGTACACAGACCTAAATGAAAGTCGCTTTCCGATAAAAATATGACACCATACTTGGCGGCATGTTTGCGCTATTGTTGTAACGTAAGTAGAGCCTACCCTCTGTAAAAATATGACACCATACTTGGTGGCATGTTTGCACTATTGTTATAATGTAAGTTGAGCCTCCCCTCTATCAAACCGCAGGTAATTATCCTGACACCTAGGTGTTTTAATCTCATCGGACTGGAAAAAAGTCTCCTCATCTATTTTGCCTTTTTTCTCGAAACTAATTTTTCAAAGTTCAAGAAATTGACCGCACCTTTTAATTTCGCATTCAGGGAGTTTTCAACCAATTTAGCTCAAATTTGGTGAGAATGTTGCTAGATAATTTAACACCAAAACCACGTCTCCGTTTTTTTTTTTTTTGCATTCATTTAAAAGTTATGATCCGTAAAAGAACTGAGTGCAGAAAACAAACCAGGCCAGCTACAAAAATTTCGAGGCATGGTTTAGGAGACAAAGGTGTGAAGAATTTGGCGCGATGTTCATCTTACTCTCCAGACCATTTTCGAGTGGAGCGGAACCGATTTTGTGAACAATGCACTTTAAAAAAGCGTTAGCTTTGTTTTCAACAGAATTGCCTTTTTTCTTTATCTAAATACGTTTTCGTAATCTTCAGTTATTAAGCTTTCAGAAAATATATATTTGGTCAGGGTTTTGTGAAATGCCCGACGCTCAAACGGTGTTTATGCAATGTTGTCATTTGCGGTACCTTGATGCCTTAAACATTTCAAATTGTTTCTTTCCTTGGCAATTTGATGCCACAAACACATCAGAACCCAACCTTTCACTCCCAGAGTCAGATATGGAGACATTAAAGTGATTCTAACTTTTGAGTCTGAGGGTGAAATCCTGTGGTGTGACCATTCAAATGAAACCTATTTAGCAGTACTTTCATATGGTACTATTTACATTTAAGTATTTTACAAAATGAAATTTGGGTTTCGTCTTGAATTTTGATTTTAGGCACTCTTGGGAATGAAAGGGTTAGCTGTTCGAGAAAACATCCATACCCACCCCATAGATGGACATTGGAAATTCAAAAGGGGTGTGGGTCTCAGAAGCGAAAATTTTTAAAGGAAAGTATATGCTGAACTGGAATTTGTGGAGTCATGGGGGTGGCAATCAAACCAAAAAAACTGTCCATGAAGGGGGAGGAGGGTTTGGGGTATGGATATTTTCTGGAACTAAGCAATACATGACTTGGCCTTTGGAGTCCATACAAACACAGTTCTTGCAGATGGTTTGGTAACATACATTTATTATTTTTGCTTTTATGTAGTTCTTTGCTTGTGCAAAACAAACATCCTCAACATAACACTCAGATGTCCAAGGTAGACAACTTAGCAGAACTTGCAAGTCTGACAGAGGTATGTTTGTTGTAATTTAAATCTCGGACCCTTACGAAAAGGTGGATTACCTTCGTTTGCTTAAAATCCTGTACAACGAAATGAAAAGCATAAAATTTTGAGGTGCAGGAGTTTATATTAGTGCCTCCCTTACAGGCCACAAGATTGGATAATGCAAGATGGTTAAGTTACAGTATACGTATGTATTTATTTCAGTTGTCCCGGCTCAATTGGGAAATGCTGTAACATCAATTTGACGTATCGCCCTTTTTGAAACTTTCAACTGAAATTTTTTGTTGGATGAAATGCACCTGACATTGCCCAGACTGTTTATAACATTGTATTTTTGGGGTTCTAGTAAGTCTGAATCATAATTGAGTTTCCACTTTTTTTTTCTCTTGACAGGACATTATCCTTAGTCATCTCCTAGCAAGATATCTAAATGACCAAATTTACACATACATTGGTGATATTCTAATTGCCATAAATCCACTGAAGACTTTGAACTTGTATGGACCTGAAGTAAGTTTGAAGTCTGTTACGATTTTCTACAAAATAACTCCACTGATATTTACACTTGAGGGTTCCCAATAGGTTTTTCAGGATCCAGGATTTTGCTTATTTGAAGACTGGGATTCGGGATTTTAGAGGAAAGGGGAAGCGAGATTCGGGATTGTAATTATGAACGGGATACAGGATTTAGTGGTTTTACGATGCGAGATTCGGGAAATGTTGTAAAGAAGCAGTGTCTGGTAATGAAAAGTGAAAAATCCTTTCATTTTGACAACGCAAGTTGCCCACATTTTCCTTGACCTTGTCACGTGCCTATTTTGACCATTCCACTTTTCCTTATCTCACCATCTTCCACTGGTTCACCAAAGATGAGGAAATCTGGAACCTCTGTAAGGTACTCTTACCTATGTTCGGGATCAAGATAAGCTGATAAAAACTGGGATTGAGGGAAAATTTTGGTTGGGATGACGGGATTGAAGAACCCTACTGGGGACCCTCATACTTGTGTAGTATTTGTGTTAATCTTGTAATATCTCACTGGGTATTTCCTTGTATGGAAAAGGGCATGGATTATTTTGGATTTATTTTTAGCCCATAGCCATTGGGTATTTTTCTAGCTTGCTCATACTTCATACTTAAAGTGGATTCATTTCTGTTTTTGTAGCAAGCAAACAAATACAGAAACTCTCAAAAGAGTGCTTTACCTCCTCACATTTTCATGATAGCTGACATGACACACCAGGCTATGGTACATAACAAGAACCCTCAGGTAAGGAATCTGGGGCCTGTTTCTCGAAAGTCCCGGTAACTTTTCGGGGCTGCAGCTATATTTTAAGATCAAAATCTATAGAATGTTGGCATGGTTTTCAGCCCCCATATCAGTCCGACTTGTTTAATCACCTTAGAATTTTGTGACTCAGCTTTCAAAACCAACAAAATTTGAGTCCTTAATGTAAACATTGTGCATATAAAACAGCTTTCCGGGCCCAAAAAATTATCAGGACTTTTGTGAAATGGGCCCCTGGATTGGAAGATGTACTATGTTGTACGTGTAGGGGTCTCCTGGTTACGACTGGACTTGCAACATGATGTCTGGTAATTCCACCCAGGTTTGAGTGGACAAACTGTTAGGAAAATATGCTAAAAAGCTTGCATGCTTGTCAAATTGTTGAAGAGCATTCTGATGTTTTCCTCTCTAGAAGTAGTAAAAGCTTTCAGTGAAGCATCACATTCTGTTGTGTTGTGTCTTGAGAAGTGTCAAAGTGTACCCCATTTCCTTGGAAAAGTGAGAGTAATTGGTGCTTGTTGGAAATTTTTGAAGGGAACCCACTGAAGGGTACCAGAATCTTGTTTTGTGGGTGTGGTTGGAGTTCATCTTCATGCCTATAAGATACCAATTCTGTCAAGTATAGTTCCATTTCTTGTAATTGGCTTCTTGGCATCTGCCTTAACATTTAAATTAAGGTACTGGAATCATTCTGAGGGTGCAGGTCATTTGGATTTCAAAGCAGTGCCGAACAAGGAATTTACACCCCTTAAAGGTATAACAAGGACCCTAAGCTTGTCACTTTTATATGGGAGTTCCTCTCAGACCCCAATGATGTTCTGGTACTGTACCTGTCACTATTGTTGCATATCTTGAATGAAATGATCTGCATTTCAGTGCTGCTTAATCAGCGGGGAGAGTGGAGCTGGGAAAACAGTGTCAGCGAATTATCTTGTGCAGCATTTAGCTGAACTTGGAAAGGTATGTACATGTACATGTGCATGTATAACAATAACTTTTTGTTAAGGATTGTAGAGGCATGGTGATCAGCTGATTAGCCGGTGTGCTAGTCGTCAGTGGTCATTGTTATTGTGTGATGTCATTATAATGCCACACAAAAAAATAATGAGATTTGACAAAAGCTGATGAGAGTGAGAGTCACTGGGAATGAGTCAGTTTCATCAATTTTAATGAACTTTTTGCAAAATAAAATTCTTTGAGGGTGCAAAAATTGTGGAGACTGTCAAGAGATTGAGCCTTAGAAGAGACACTACATTGAGAATTTTCAACTCTTGAATGGTTGGCGTTGCATCAGTTTTGGGGCAGTGGGCAGAACAGTTTAAGTACCCTACTACATGTGATTGTAATAACAAAGGTTAATCTACTAAGGGCAAGTAAGGGAAATAAGCCTTAGCGCAGTTGAATGGACCACCAATTCTCAAGTTTGAAATTATTTTAGTCTTAGAGAATTACTGCATTATTAGTCTATACTGAGTGTCCTAGCCAACAAAATGGAATGTATTTTCTTGTATTGTTGATCCTTTTTCATTGTAACAGGCTGGAAACAGGACACTGGAAGAGAAGATTCTTCAGGTAAGTGATGCAAAAAAGTCACTTTAAGGCCCAGACACACAGTGACAGGTCACACGCCCATGACATGAGGGGAGGTTGCAGTGAAAACCCTGTCCATAATTGTGTTACATGCCTGTTTTAACGAAAAGTCCTTGTCCATGTGACACAATTTTGTGTCTGCAACAGACCACATAAACTCAAACTGGTCAGAATTATTGCATCAGGTTGACAGACAAATTACACAAATTTTCATTGTCACTGTTGGTGTATTGCATGGTCATGTGACCTTAATCATGACAATCACGACAAAATAAAAAATCAATTAATGGGGAAGCTCTTTTTATTCTACTTCCTAAGTACCCACATTGTAATCTAAGATTCCCTGTTAAACCCCCTTAAGTGCGCTAATCGAGTGTCTTGTGTCAGTGACAAGTCTCCTCAGCAGTGCACATAAGGCAGCTTTTTGTTGAGCCTCGTCCCTGTGATCTGTCACCTAATATGTGCCGACATTTACTGTGCAATGTGTATAAGTCAGGTGTGGCTATTTCTAGTTATTCATAATCTGCATGCTTTTGTGCAAGCGACTATTCAGTTAGAATATGAGTATAGCTCTCAGTAAACCAACCTGAAGATCACTGGTAGCTTTGGGTTGTTTGTTTGTTTCTTTTTTGGAGTTCTGAGCACAGCAGTTGAATACCTTTTCTTGCAAGGTTTGCTTGTTGTCATCTGGCAACTTTCTTCATTGACAGGTCAATCCTCTGATGGAAGCACTTGGAAATGCACAGACAGTAATAAATGACAACTCCAGCAGATTTGGAAAATACTTGGAACTTCATTTCACGCCAAATGGTGCACTCACAGGAGGTAAGAAATTAAAGCTCCTTAGATTGTCCTCTTTTACTCTTTTACTTCTTAGAAGTCTTTAGTCTGTCAGCCAGTCAACCAGTAATCCAGTCAGTTAGTTAGCTAACTACCCGGCTACCCAGCCACACTTTCCCTTTGCTGGCTCATTTGCCAACCAACCCACCAGTCAGTTGATTTGTTGTCAGTCAGTCAGTTGGTAGGTTGGTCAGTCAGTCTGTCAGCCAGCTGGCCAGCCATTTTTTATGCCAGACCACTGGCCTGCCTGTCTGCCCTCCTACCTGTCTACCAGTGAGCCAGCCAGTCCTTCAGTTGTCAGTCAGTCAGTCAGTCCGTCAGTCAGTCAGTCAGTCAGTCAGTCAAGTACTCAGCCAGGCAGCCAGGCAGCCAGTCAGCCAGCAGGTGGGCCCACCATCCTGCTCACCTAGCTATAAGGTTACCTTAATAGTCTGTCTCGCTGTCTTATGTTTGTGTGTCAGTATAAGAATTGATTTACTTTTGTCATTAGGCAATCATAACTTACATCAGACAGTCAGTGTTAACCTTTTTGTCAGTTGAATGAATTGTTAGTTGATAAATTGGGCAGTGACCTTGTTGCAAGTCGGTCTAATTTTTCCTATCAATCTCTCGGCTGATAGTAAATTATACTGAAACACCTAATCTTTGTTGCTTTTATGTTTAAGGAATACTATCTGAATACCTTTTGGAGAAGTCCAGAGTTGTTTCACAATCACCGTAAGTTATGAATAACAATATTACGTTTTTAGTTTATTGTTTCACTACTGCATTAAACATCTGGCATCACTGGCAAGAGGTTTGTTTTATCCCAGGTGTTTGGCTGTGAAAGCATGTCATATTCATGAGGATCACCTCCCTTTATGAACCTAATGCACTAATCAAGGGAGCTTCCTTGCATTTATTGTAGTGTTACAGAGCTTGGTCCAGTAAACTGAACGGGTGGTTTGAGTGTAAAACGTATTCAGAGTATAGTAATGTTAGAACATCTTTAACCCTTTCACTCCTAGTAGTGGCCAAAGTAAAAATTCAAGAAAAATCCTAAATTTCATTTTTCAAATCCCACAAAACAAATAGTACCGTGTGAAAGTACTGCTGAAGAGGTTTCATTTGAATGGTCACACCATAGGATTTCATCCACAGACTCAAAAGTTAGAACTACCATAAAGGTTTCCATAACTGACTCTGGGAGTGAAAGGGTTAAATCGCCTTGGAATTCTCTTTGGAAATATTCATAAAGTGGTTGAAAATGCTCAAGTGACCTTCAGGTCGTCTTTGGAAAATTTGTAAAACTACAAACTGAAAGAAGAGATTGATCCTTGACAAGAGTAGCACGTACAGTTATGGATTTCTGCACACCATTTGAGTAGTCTAAATGCATTTTCTTGCATCAACAGAGGAGAGAGGAATTTTCATATATTTTATTACATGATTGCTGGTCTGGCCTATAACAAGAAACTGGAGAAATATTCATTCAAGCTTTATTCACAGCATAAGTAAGTACATTCTACTGGTGACTTGTCAAAAGTTAATCTTGTAGCAATGTAGGGTTGTAGCATTGTAAACAGGAGATTCTTGAGATGCCACAGCTAAGAGGAACTGTCCAATAGTTTTAAGGGTTTAATTTTTTGCAGACCAAATCGTAGCCTAAGACTACGTGCTGAAACATTTTGGTAGAGAAAGTATGAAACGTTTGGTAAATGCTTTGTTAAAAGGATTTTAAGCGAATGTTTGGAGTCACTTCTTGAGTGGTGTTTCACAGAAGATTTGCGAGGCACCAAGATCAAGTTTTGAAAATAAATATGTTTGAGATTCGTAACTGACAGCCTGTAATAAATTCTGAGGTATGACACCTAGTTCAAAAATGATTGTGTGACAAGCCTCTATATTTTTGGCAAAGTCCGTTATACGTTCCTGAAAGTTATTAATGATTGGTTGTTGGTACATGCAATTTTTTCTGTTATCCAGTTACCTCCAAACAGGAGGAAGGAACCTACAGGACCTTGTTTGTACCCTGGGCAACAGACGCAAATTTGAAGAAGTTCAAAGATGTTTTGATATTATTGGTTTCAGTCACGAGGTAAGAAACAACACTGTTAACTACGGGCACCCTATTGATTAGTATTTTTGGAAGTAGAGGTTGGATGCCCAGGAACCCTGGGACTTAAAAACCTGCCATCCCCAAGATGATAGAAAATACTCATTGGCATTACCCTACCTGCCACCCAGCCAAAAGCCCCCCCCCCCCCCCCCACACCAGGCTGAAAGGATCTCCAAGTTCCCGGCTGAATTGGGCCAGACTTGAAGCACAGGGTGGCATGTGGCTGAATGGCATCCAACTTCCCCTCCTCTCCGGCCAAAATAGAAGCCATGTCCTCTGAAGTATTACTGATCGGTCAAAATAACACAAGATTAAACTAGATTTTTTTTCTAGCTAACAGGAATCAGTTTAAATAATTTTGCATGTAAACCTACAGTCTCAAACAACTGCAAGGACACTTCACAGACTGCATCCCTTTGCCGCTGAACAATGTCAACAAAGGATGATGGTCCTCAACATTTTTAAGGGTGCTGTCAGGGGGAGTAAAACATGGAAATGTTTCAACATCAAATCCTGTTATCATAATTTTATCACATTAATGCCTGTAATGCCTGTTATCAACAGTCCCTCAATGGGAATTAGCAAGAAAAACAAACAAATGCATGTTAAAATCGCCTGCTGCATGGGAATATGATTCGTTTCAGTATGGGAGGTGGTTTTCATGCACACTCGCCCGTTCAGCTCTTTCAAATGTTCTTCAAAAGAAAATGTCGAAAAATCTTAAGCTGCTGACAAAAGCAGATTAGTGCTGATCCGGGACTGTAAGGGTTCACTTCATTTAAAAGCTAGTTTAAAGCTTTAGGTGAAGAAAAGTCAAAAGCGAAACTGAAGGGCATAAAAACGTATTGACAGACCAACATCGGTTGTTGTTGTTGTTGTTGTTTTTACTTGCTTCAAGGTTGATTCTAACCCTGGATTGTGCTTTGAACAGCTAGGCCCTGTCTGTTAACGTGTAGCCTGCGTAGCAAGCGTTTTCGTAAGGTTTTCCGCACGTTCGAGGCATTTTTCGTTTTTTAGCCGCGCGAAAATTGGGGCGAGCGCAAAAAAGCACGCACTTTTTTGCGCTCGCCCCAATTTTCGCGCGGCTAAAAAACGAAAAATGCCTCGAACGTGCGGAAAACCTTACGGAAACGCTTGCTACGCAGGCTAGTTTACGTGGGAAATGTGAGGTCCCTAGCATGGCAATTATTGTTAATATGAAATTGCCTCTTGACAGGAAGTATCACAGCTGTTTTCTGTCCTTGCCGCTGTGATTCACCTTGGAGACATTCACTTCACAGAAGATGAGTCCGTTTCACATCTGAGTGACAAAAGCATGGTCAGCAATCCACAGGTTCTTCTTATAGGTTGGTACAACTTGAAATGCAACTCCCCAGATTTCTAGGCTTGACTTCCATCACTTCCTGGTGTCTGGTGTTTGTTTCTTCCTTGGGGGGGGGGGGGGGGTTGAGCATGGCCTTATGTCTCAGCGAAATACCTCTCTCAACTGCAAAATACCCTCTCCCACAGTCTCGTCCCCAGGCCTTGATGCGCTATCGAGTGACTGAGGGAGGCTTGGAACCGAATGAATTTTCCCTCTGAGCTCGTCGGGTGACGTCACAATTGATATTTCGCCGAGGATGACTGGGAACGAGGCTGCCTCTCCCAAAATTTATCTACCTCCCACTCCGAAATGCCCCACCAGCCGCTCAAAAATTTACTACACCACCTTCACAAGACTCGGAGTTTCTCCGAGAAATAAGCCTTCTTCCATAACTACCCCTTGTACTGTCCAAAACAGTCCCCACATGACCAAGATCCCTCTAAAGGTATACTCACAAAGTGTAAGCATGATGTAGGCTTACATGGCAGTGATGAGTTTTGTCATTTGCCAGATTCTTTGTGACATACCTCCTGCATACTGCAATATAATTTGTGATTAGTGCATTACAACGTTGTTTGTTGTTTTTACTATTTTTTCCAGTCTCCTCACTGTTGGGTATTAACGCAGTGGAACTCAGAGATGCACTAACGACAAATAGCAATGTAACAAGAGGTACATTTTTTTGTATCTTTCAACTGTTTTTCGAGAATTGCGCTAATTCGAATTAGTATACTCTCGGCTTATTACATATGAATGGTCACTCATTTTAATTTCAGGGGAAACCATAGTAAGAAACAACTCTGTAGATCAAGCTGTAGATTACCGTGATGGAATGGCTAAGGTACGTGGCTTAACGCAATCTAGCCCTTTCATAATGTGGGAATAAACACAGACTTTGCATTTAAATTATTCTTCTGCCTGTGTACATTAGGATACCGCTACTCTTATGGCCTGTTCCAGGCTCCGAGTTCGTGGGAAAAGCAAACGAGAAATTGAGTGCGAAAAACGTTCCCTTCCTCTCCCAATCCCGTACGTCTTAGTTTCGCTGTCCCTTTCTAACATTAGTTGTTCCCACTATATCTGAGAGCCTGGAACAGGCTACTAATTTCAAGGCTCCAGTTCGTAAGTATTGGTGATTTTTGGGGGGCTTTTGGTTTTTTTTTTCCCGTAATTGAAAAAGCGAATTACAAATTCGATAGTTTGGTTATTAATAATAAAATACTTGGGAGGGAGACTGCAGTCTCCCTTTTATCTAACATGTATCGTCAGGCATTATATTAAATGTGTTGTTATTTACAGGCACTATATGGCAAACTGTTTAGTTGGATTGTCCACCGGATAAACGCATTACTAAGGACTGATCGAGGACGTTTGACAGTGTAGGTTTATTTTTGTTGCTACTTCAAAAGGATTCTGTAGTCTACACTAAATTTTTGCTATGATGTGGTCAAATTTCATCGATGTTTCGAATTCTTTAGAGTAGTAAGTTGCGCCCGTATGGCCCTTTTCCTGGCTTCTGATTGGTCGAGAGCGAACACGTGACTAGAGGAACTTCCGGTGGGGGAAATCGCTGACCAGTGGGTAAAAAAGGATCGCGGGCTCATGGGAACCGGAAGTCACGTGATTTAGAATGGGAAACCGCTGACCAGTGGGAAAAAGGGATCGTGGGCTCATGCAACCGGAAGTCACGTGTTTTGGAAAGAGAAACCGCTGAGCAATGTGAAAAAGGGATCGTGGGCTCAAGGGGAAGTAAACCCGCTGAGAAAACGCGGGCTCAAAGTCCAAAGTCCAATTTGGGGAACGTGGGTGGTCCTTTGCAGTGAAAAGTACACAAAATGAATAAATGACATTTTTATTGATTTGTTTTACAATAACTCCTTTGTGTTCCTAAATCACATTTTGATTGCTTTGTTTTACAATAACTGTGGTTTGTGTTCCTATTTGATATGAGGGTTCCACATCACAATCGACGATCTTGTTGGGGGTTTCACTGGTAGCCATAGGGGTAGGTCTTGAAGGTGTTGGGATCAATGACTCGTTTGTCATAGACTAACTTGTACCATTTATGTTTGGGTTCAGTCAGCAAGGTGTAATTGGCTGGATTGCGTACAATTTGGTGGGAGTTGATTACCTGGATTTCCCTTGGTTTGGGAAGGGGTTTCTGGATTTCGTCCTTGACATTTTGACGCATGACGTCATAATTGAGCTGGGTGTGTCCTTCGCTGTTGAGTCGGAAGCCTCTGACCTTGCATTCCACGTTTCCTTCATTCGTAGTATACCCATAGTTCTTGGGTCCTCCACTGACAAATTCTTGAATGTATTCTTTTTCATCTAATTCGGAGTCGAAGTCCCCAAGATAGGAACCCAAGACAGGTTCCTGGTAGAGGACGAGGGCACAATGACGAACTATGCAAGCCAGGCAGCGGCACGGAGTCCAAAGTTCAATGTCCTGGGAAGGAACACGCGCCCTGGGAAAGAGTATAAGTTGATCAGAAAAGTAATAATTTGCGAACAAATAATTCTGACCTAAAGCATGACCTTTGTATTTTAAAACGAATGAAGCGTATCCGGTCGCCAAACAGAATTAGAAGAACATAGCTTTCCAATTGACAGTTGTAAAACAGAATTAAATTTATTCACAGTAAACAGATTGAATTTACGGCAAAATGTGTCAAATGTGTGCAACACTGTGCAATAATCTGTAAACAAAACCAAAAGAGAATTTCTAGTAGTTTCGAAGCGAACACGCGTCTCCAATTACAAAATACAAAGCGACAAATAAAATAACAGCAATCAAAACAAATGAAAAATGCCGATCAACGATTAAATGAATTTGCCTAGCGAACTTAAAACGAATGAAGCGTATCCGGTCGCCAAACAGAATTAGAAGAACATAGCTTTCCAATTGACAGTTGTAAAACAGAATTAAATTTATTCACAGTAAACAGATTGAATTTACGACAAAATGTGTCAAATGTGTGCAACACTGTGAAATAATCTGTAAACAAAACCAAAAGAGAATTTCTAGTAGTTTCGAAGCGAACACGCGTCTCCAATTACAAAATACAAAGCGACAAATAAAATAACAGCAATCAAAACAAACGAAAAATGCCGATAAACGATTAAATGAATTTGCCTAGCGAACTTAAAGTGAAAGCACAAATAGATAAACTAGATTTGCTTGAATCACGAAACAGAATTATAACTCTAAGTTTATACTAAAATGATACGCTTAATAAAACTATACAGTAATTAACGAGGTCAAGTACCTAAGTTAACAACAGTAAACAAGATTAATTCTGAAGAATTTATAGGCGGCCGATGGTAACCGGTAGATATGGAGTTCCGCTTTTAGGCTTGGCTAAATCTATATATTTTTTTAGCTGACAGTAAGAAAAAAAAATGATGCTTACTTTGCGTGGAGGTTTGCTTGTTGTTTTCAACAAGCCGCTCGCTTTCTTCTCGGCGAAAATACGAGTTGTCATCTCGTTTGTCTCACCGCGTTACAGTCAGCACATCGTTGGACTGTGGAAAAAAGAAATACAGAGAGTGAGTAAAAATAAATCAAATAGTCTTTCGGGTAGAAAAGGATTTTTTCACAACAACGCGGGGAATGGGAAAACATTGCAAGCTAAACAGAACCGCTTCGGTTTTCAAATTTTTTTTTTGAGGCGACAAAAAAAATAGTTTCATCTCAACTCTCCAGAAAAAGTCAACGGACATGACGTGGTTGTTTTTTTATAGAGAAAGCGAATCATTAATTAAATCCTGGAGCACGTGGGACCTAGCCCGGTTAGCTCCAGAACAGGCTAACTACTTAGATTGGTTTGTTGAAAAGAGATGAGGAATAAAATGACTTACCGCTATCCCGTTTACTTGACATTCTTGCTTGTTTGCTTGCTTGCTTGACTGCTTGCTGGCTTGGGAGTGAAAACGGGGAGTGGAGGCGGTTTTTTATAGAGAAAAAAAGGTCACGTGGGAGGGGTGATGAACCAATCACCAACCAGGGCACAGGGTGCCACAAATCCAGGATTTCGTGGTAGTGGTGGTGGTGATCACGAGCATGAAGTCTGTCAAGACGACTTACTCCAAGAGTTTGAAGAATTTGAAGCGGATCTCCCATTTTATTGTGAGTCAAGGCTACTGTGAGTCAAGACAAATTATTTATAATCCACGTGCAAGGGCCTGCAAGAGATGGTGGACAGTGACGAGGATGATTTGATCTGTCACAAATCCAGGATTTCGTGGTGGTGGTGGTGGTGATCACGAGCATGAAGTCTGTCAAGACGACTTACTCCAAGAGTTTGAAGAATTTGAAGTGGATCTCCCATTTTATTGTGAGTCAAGGCTACTGTGCGTCAAGACCAACTATTTATGATGAACGTGCAAAACCAGTGATGTCATTTTTTAAAATTTTTTAATTAAAAAAAGAGTTGATGTTACAAAGGGTGGTTGGTCTTCTTTGCCACGCGGGTGGGGCGCTCCTATGTACAATTGAAAAAAGCTATCTACAATTTGAAAAAATAAAAAGTAAAAAAATTAAAAAAGAAAGCTATGTACAATTCCAAAAGTAAAAACTAAGAAATTACAAATGAAAGTCTTCCAGTTCCATGCGTAATTGATCAATGTTCTCGGGTAGACAGAAGGTGCGGTTGAACAAGGCTTGAATTTCGGCTCGGGTTTTCTCGTCCACATCCCGGGATCCCACAATAGCACTGCTTTGATGTAGGGTGGGCTTTTTAGGTCCCCAAGGAACAAATTGACTGCCAGTGACCAGGGTGGCGGCATTCTCATTGACTTGGTAGTAATGGTCCGAGCGGTACCATGATTGACTGGGTATGTCAAACAGGTAGACGGGTTTGCCTTGATCCATAGCCAATTGCACCGTCCAACCAGTGCCTCCTTTCACACGTTTATGATCCGGTTCCAAGATGCCAAAGGCATAGATGGTATGGGCTTTTTTGGCCAATTGATAATTACGTTGCAGCAATTGCAAGGTGTAAAAATGACTGGGCATTTTTTTGCCTAGTTTCTCCGCTGCCTGGTGAAGATGGGGGTTGGCCAGCATCAGGACTTCCACCGTAGAAGGGGTGATGAAAGTGGATCGAGGATGGTTCGGGGGGACGAGGACTTCTAGTTGCATCCCAAAGTGTTTGGCCTGTTCTTCCACGAGGGCATCCGTACCTTTGGCTCCCCCTGTGTAGACCACATGGCCATGACCCACTTGCAGTTCCAAGGCACCGAGATCTTGTTCTCCGATCATGATGTCTGGGGGCATGGCTTTTGAGAATGAAGATCTAGTGACCAAGGGACCGTCTTAAATAGGGACAACGGACCAATGGGAAGACAAGAGGTCCTTATTTGGATTGAACAAGCTGACCAATGGGAAGATAACAAGTCCTTATATGGGTAGGATAAGCTGACCAATGACAGTCAAGGGTCTAAGGTATAAAAAGGCAGGGTCGGTAGGGGTGACATCAACCTTTGAGTACGATGTCCACCGATCGGAAGAGAAAATCAACCCATCCCCCAGAGGGGAAAAAGAAGAAGAAGGCCATTCAACATATGACGCCCGTGGACTGTGATCCTGTGGTGTGCGACGTGGTGGAAGACACCCGAGCTGCTGTGGAAGATATGATGAAAGAATTGAATGACATGGTGGAGCAATCACCCCCATCACCTCAATTCACCTTGACGACCGTGTATGATCCTCCCAGTTCAGTGGACACTATGGTATGTCCTTACCATGAGGTGCGTTTGGAGGCCCGAGAATCTCAAAAGGGATGGAAGTATGTGAAATGTCCCATGCAACCGTGTTTGCTGTTTTGTGGTCAAGATCAAGTTCTGGAGTATATGAAAGCCGTGTATAGTCAACCTCATGTAGAAGTGTTGGACATGTGGGGTGGTTTACAATGCTTTTGCCGTGAACCCGCTACGCTACAACAGAGTCATTCGACCCAGAACCCCGATCGCTTGTTTCTGACTTGTTCCAAGAAAACGTGTGGCTTCTTCCGATGGGCCGATCAACCCTTGGGTTCCAAGTACTGGACGTGGTTTCATGACAACCCTCCCAAAAAAGCCGACCAACAAGCTGAACCACCCACCCGTGATGCTCAAGGATATCCCAAGAGGGGCTATGACATCCCTGGCCCGCCCCCTCCAGTCAGAAGGAAAGAGGACGTGGAACGAGAACGACCCCTGACAGACTATGAGAAACAATTGTTACGAGAAATTCAAGAGCTCAAGAACCGTCAAGAAATGATGGTAGCCCCAGCTCCACCACCCCCCAAGTACAGTGACAGTGTAGAGAACTGGCAGAAAGGTCTAGAGACCGTCAGTTACGGCCGTCTAGGTCTCTTTTAAAATGAGAGAACGAATAAAAGTTTTTATCAATGTCACCATGGAGTCTGTGTGTGATGCGTGGGAGTCTGTCTTGTCCCTGGGGCAATGGCAATGTCATCAAACCCTTTGTCAAGTCTTATATGATCATCAACCCGGCACCCAAATCCCCATACCCCCTTGTCCCGAGGACACGCATCCTCTTCACCTGTTTGAAGAAACCCATGTGGACCGTAACCTATATCGATGGGTGGTGTTTGTCTTATGGTTAAAAGCTCACCCAGAGGCATGGCGATGGTATCGAATCATTCAAAAGGCGCATCCCCACACGGTCCCTACCATATCGACCTTATGGGGTGAATGCCAGAACGTATGGCCCCTCGAAAGAAAAAGGTCTCCCCATCATGGTTGAGTCAGTACCACGATCCTCGAGCCCCCGGCAGTTTAGGTGGGGTGCAACGATTTGCTAAAGCCCATCGTATCCCTTTGAAAAAAGCTCAACGGGTCTTGGAACGGGATTTGGCCTATACGTTACATAAACCACGACGTCGTCGTTTTCCCACCGTCCCCGTCATTGTAGGAGGATTAGATGATCAATGGGTCGCGGATTTAGTGGAAGTGCAACCCTTGGCCAAGTATAATCGGGGTATACGCTACTTGTTGACGGTCTTGGATGTGTTGTCCAAGTACGCGTGGGTCCAACCGTTGAAAGACAAAACCGGGGTGGCCTTGGTTCATGCCTTTGACAAGATTTTGAAAGGACGTCACCCGAATCGATTGCAAACGGATCGAGGGAAAGAATTTTATAATCGGACGTTTCAACGATGGCTGGAGGAGCAAGGCATTCAACATTTTTCGACCGAAGGGGATGCGAAAGCCAGTGTGGTGGAACGATTTAACCGCACCTTGAAAGAACGGTTGTACCGTTATTTCACCGCGGCCAACACGTTGAAATTTGACAATGTCTTACCCGAGTTGGTGCAAGGCTATAATGCCACCCGTCATCGAAGTATTGGTATGGCCCCTCAAGACGTGACATGGGACAACGAAGAAGCCGTGTGGAAACGATTGTATGCCCAACGGTTGAAAGACCAGAAAAAACCTAAATTCAAAGTCGGAGATCGTGTCCGTCTCAATAAGATTCATCGTACCTTTGAAAAAGGGTATTTACCCGGTTGGACCGAAGAAGTGTTTGTGGTGCATCGTGTGATCCCTGGCCCTGTCCCCACGTATAAGATTCGCGAATGGGATGAGACCCCCGTCCAAGGCACGTTTTATGAAGAGGATTTACAAAAAGTCCATGTGTCCGAGGTGTTTCGGATTGAGAAGGTACTTAAGCGACAAAAAGATCGTTGGTTGGTCAAGTGGAAAGGGTGGCCCGACAAGTACAATAGTTGGATTCGTAGTCAAGACGTCACGTCTCTCCAACCACCCCAGAGGAAAAGCCCACCCAAACGACAACTGAAGACTAAAGAGACAAGCCCACCCAAAAGACGACGCGACTAAAACAATGACGTTGGTGCCCAATTCTTCGTTTTACGTGACGTTGATGAGTCATGCGAGTACCAAAGAGTTTCCTGGGAACAAGAGTCATCATTTCAGAAACCGATTGCCTAAACCCATCCGATTTGTGGGACGAGGATGGATGGTGGGTATGGTGAGTTTATCCTTACCCACCATTCCCGTGATAGCGGAAGAAGGAGGCGTGGGTGATTCCCATCCTCTGTTGTATGTACGATGGCACGAACGGGTGTATGCCGAAGACGATCAAGGCAACGATCGATGGTGGCATCAACGTCGCGAACTCACTGTCTACGGTCGAGATATGAGAAAGGAATTGGCCTCGTCGACGGGATCGCACTTTTTTCATCAACTGGTGTACCGTTACGTGCAAGCCCGTGCCAAACAAACCGAACCCAAAAACAAATGGGCCGAGGACAATGGCGTCAAATTGTACCCGACGTTTGAATGGACCTCCGAAGGGGATTTGGTGTTGAATACCGTCAATGTGGATTACAAACGACAAGTGGCACGCGTGTTATGGGGCAGAACCTTGGCGCTGAGAATGGGATGGATTGAACAAGTGTCCCCCGGTCAGTATCGATTGGGGCCCAATCTCTTGCAAGAATTTCATACGGACTCCATTCCCACCCCGTCCGATGTCCTGGATGGCAGCAACAGGCCCGCCTTTTGGAAAGTGGATGGGGATTATCTGAACTTGAGTATGACGTGTAATTGGCGGTTTGTGAATGTGAACCAGACCTTTCGTCCCTCGTTGGAATTTCCCTCCACGCGTCCTTTGCACGTGTATTGTGATGTAGGGACCAGCAGTATGGTAGGGGGTCGCATCACCGATCTCTTACGAGAAATCAAGTACCAGCCTCAAAACACCACGCACTTTGAACCTCGACATATTCAATATATCCCAGTACGCAACGAAGTGGTGGAAATCGTCGAAACCCAGATGGCCGAAACCAATGGGGATCTGGTGAAATTTGGTGAAGGGCGTACCCTCCTGACCCTCCACTTTAAAAGGGAAGTGACGGTGTGAAGAAGAAGACAACATGTCGTTCTACGTGACGTTACCCAGTCATGCCAACCGACGTGAATTTCCCAACAACCAAGCCAATTCCTTCAAGATTCGTTTACCTCAACCGTTACAGCTCACGGGAGGTGGATGGCAAGTGGGGTTGAGTGCCATTTCCTTACCGGACACGGGGGTCAACATTTTTAATCTGCTGCCATCGGATCAGTTCGTGTTTGGTACCTCTTGTTATCGAATGACGTCCTCCGCGGGACGTAAGGTCTTTAGCTTCAATATGAAAATGGACGATTTGAAACATGATGATTCCATTGTGGATGGCGTGACCTTCATGAAAGCCTTTTTCCATTGGGTGAGGCAACGTATGAATTATAGTTACATGGGCTACTATGGTGCGCCGTATGCGGAGCGGGGAAAGAAGACGTGTACCACCTTTGAGTGGGACGGCGAGGATTTGGTCATGAACAATCGCAATATCATACGGTACAAGTACGTGCTTCCATACAAAGACAACGCGACGATGTTCGTCCCTCACTTTGCCATTCATCATCTCATGGCCGAAAAAATGGGATGGTTTAAAAAAAACGATGCAGGAAACTATGAGTTGGGACCCAACTTGAACATGGAATTCCGTGATGACAAGGTACCCAACAATAGGGACATTGAATTAAGAAATAGCAAGGACGACCCGGAGTATTATCAAGTGAGCGTAGATGGTGCTGGGACCACGTGGATTTGGTTGAGTTTCAGCGTGAATTGGCGTTTCACCAATTTGAATGTAGCGTTTCGTACGGTGGTGGGTGACCCCACACGATCGTTGCACGTGTACTCCGACGTGGCAGGCAGCAGTGTGGTGGGCAATCGCGTGACCGATTTGTTGCGTGAAATCCAGTACAAGCGAGAAGGACGAGGCACCCTGTATTTTGAACCGTTGCACATTCAATACCTACCTCTTCGTAACGAAGTGGTGGAAATGATTCACGTTCAAGTGGCTGAAACGATTGGTAGAGGAGGAGACTTGGTCAAGTTTGGTGAAGGTCATACCATTGTCACGTTACACTTCAAAAAGACATAAAAAAGAGAGACGAGAAGGGAACCCAAATCAATCATGCCTCCGAAACGACGACGACGACGACGACGCCGACCACAGCGTCCACAAGCGGGGGAAGGGGTCAACGCGGTGATTGCCGGGATTCCTAAGGCCGCTTGGTCCATCACCAAAGGGGTAGAAAAGTTAGCCAAAAAGAATTACCTAAGATCAACGAAGAAACGTATGGAAGAAATGCGAAGTGGGAAACGCAAACGGTGGGCGGGCGAATCGTTTACGTGCAACGTCATGTGAGTATAAAAAGAAAACAAGAGTTGTGAAAACAAACAACCATGCCCAAGACAAGAGTGCGTCGAAGGAGACGAAGAAGGCAACGAGGGGGTCTCTTGCCCCTGGCCGCCCTCATTCCAGCCTTGATCGCTGGAGGAAAAGCTGTGGCGTTGGGTGCCGCAAGTGGTGCCGCGAGTTACGGGGCTAAAAAAGGGTTGGAAGCCGCTTTTCGGAAAAAGCGACGACGACGATGATGACGGTATAAAAAGGGGGTCACGTGAAGCACAGACAAAACGTTTATCCCTGGTGAAGAAGACACCATGCGTGGGGGAAGTTTGACACGATTTCGAACCGACGAGTGGTATGATCAACATGGTCAAAGTGGCAAAGGGTTGGTGACGGATCTGATGCGTGGTGGGTTCCAAGGCCTTAAAAGCACGCGAAATCCTTTAAAACTACCTAGTAATATCAAGAGAGGATTGAATGCAGGGTTAACACGAGGTATCAAACGCAAAGCCGAAGACGTCCTTAAAAAAGAAATCACCAAACAAGCCAAGAAAGCGTTGAGTCATAAGAACGTGAAAGACGCCGTGCGTGTAGCCACTGCCTTATTTCCCAAACAAACCAAACGTGCCCGTGATATTTTGGGAGTGTGAACATGGAACCCGTGCATTCACGACCTCGACGGATTCGTAGTAATCGAGGGTTGTCTCAATGGGGTGGACTGTATCCGTTTTGGAAACTCATGCCACGACGACGACAACGTGGTGGCTGGTTGAGTCCCGAGGTGATGAGAGTCCCCGGGTTTGATTTGAGACAACGTTTAGGACGACGACGACGACGCTATAAAAACCCCTCACGACGACGACGGGGTACCACTCGACGACGTTAAACATGCCTGACGTGAGTACACAAACCGCCCCGGCTCACGAGCGTTCCGAAGGGACCGTCAACCCTGCCTTACGGATTTTCAAGGTGCCACCGACCGACATTAGCATCAATGCCTATCGCATGGTCACCATCCAACCCACCACCACGGGTATCAATCCCATGGAATTCATCATTCCAGGGTTGGACGATTTTGTGGATTTGGGACGCAGTTACTTTACCATGGAATTGAGTTTGAAAAAGGCGAATGGCGCGAACTTGGTGGCCGCGGAGAAATTGTGGCCCGTCAATAATTTGGCCCATTCCATCATCAAACAAATTGACTTGCAGTTGAATGGCACGTTGATCAGTCCACAATCCGACACGTATCATTACAAAGCTTACCTGGAAACCTTGCTGAATTATGACCGAGAAGATGGCAAGACCGTGTTAGGACCCCAAGGATGGTTCAATCAAGTGGATTTCCCACCCGAATGGACTGCCACCAACACAGACAAAGCAGGAAACCATCAACATTGGCAAGATCTGCCTCCTAATCATCAAGCGGCCTTCAATGCCTCTGCGACCGAAGTGGAGAAGTATGCTGCAGGTGTCACCCACAGTCTAGTGTTTACCCCGCACTTGGAAGTGTTTCACACTGGCAAACTGTTGGTGCCTGGTATTGAAATCAAGATGAAATTTCATTTCAATGGTCCCAGCCTGTTTTTGAATGGAGTGGCTCTAGCTGGCCGATTGATGGAAGGGGATGTGAAACTACGGTTTCATCTCTGTCAACTGCGTTTGAATGACGCCATCTACCAGAGTATATCTGAAAAAAGACACAATGAAGGCCAAGTGGCGGCTTACCCGACCGTCCGCAGTGAAATCCGGACTTTCAGCATGCAAAACAACCTGGTCCGCTTTGATATCCCTAACCTGTTTCAAAACAGAATACCTGACCGATTGATTGTGGGGTTACTGGACAGCCGCGCCTTCAATGGAGATGTGACCCGAGATCCGTTCTGTTTCCAGAAATTTGGGCTGACGTCCATTAAACAGATTGTCAGAGGAGAAGAATACCCTTATGAAACCCTCCAGTTAGTGCACAACAATGGCACCCGAGATAATCTAGGCTACTTCCGTTTTCTGCAAGCCAGTGGTGCCTGGTGTAAAAAGAAAGGCAACATGGTAGAACTGCTGGATTGGGGCCAAGCTAAAAATTGTACCTTGTTCATGTTTGACAATGTGGCCAATGGATGTGCTGACAGTCAAAACCTCAACCCCAAGCAAACGGGAGATTTACAATTGGTGTTGGAATTTGGAGCTGCCCCCGGTGTCAATATAACCGTACTCGTGTATGGAGAATTTGAGAATTTGCTGGAGATTGACAGGAACGGAGCCGTGTTGTATAACATTTACCAACACTGAAGAAATGGAACATGTGGCCTTGAATAATGTGCAGTTGGATTATTTAGCCCGAGACGACCCCCAATTGAACCCGGTCTTTTACGGGACGGTGGCCTGTGATCGTTTACCCAAGAGTCCTGTCAAGACCCAACCCCAAGGGTACATTGTGAATACCGACCCACACGATCAACCGGGACAACATTGGTTAGCGGTGTGGACGGATGGAAAGGTGTGTGAAGTCCTGGACAGTTATGCTTTGCCATTGGATACGTACGTGCAAGCGACCCCGTTACGAGATTGGATTGTCCAACATTGGAAGTATGTAGTGACCAATGGCAAGTCCCTCCAAGCCATTACAAGCAAGAGTTGTGGTGATTACGCCTTGTTGTACTTGAAAGCCAAAGCCCGTGGACGGACCTTGCAAGCGTTTTTAAATGAGTTTTCGGATCATGATTATGTTAGTAATGACCATCAAGCCGGTCAACGCCTTCAACAATTGATTGTAGGCCAAGAAGCCAGATGGTATCAACTTTGTTGTCAGCCGTATCATCAATGTAATCATTAAATAAAATTTGTTGGAAAAAAGTGGTGTCGGAGTCGTAGCTCAGTGGGTAGAGCCTTTGGATCCCCCTTCGGATACATGAGGAGGGTCGTGCGTGGGTTCGAGTCCCACCGATTCCAATAAAAAGGTGCCTTTTTTTTTTCTAAGGGTAGTTCGTCGTCATCATGCAAACGGGGAAACCGTTTCGTTTTCATACGCCTTCCTCTATCTTGGTGGTGGGTCCTTCGGGATGTGGGAAAACTGCGTTTACGGAAAAACTCTTGGTAGACAACCCGGAGTTGTTTGAAACCCCACCGACCCAAATGCATTATTGTTATGGGGCCTGGCAAGATCGATTTCAAGGCATGCAAGATCAAGGGGTGGTGTTTCACGAAGGGATTCCCGATCATGAGGCCTTAGTGCAATGGTTTCCTGAAGGACAGGGGGTCCTGGTTTTGGATGATTTAATGGACGAAGGGAGTCACGATAAACGCGTGTTGGATTTATTCACCAAACATTCGCATCATCAAGGGGTAACGGTGCTCTACTTGTGCCAAGACATGTTTCCCGTGGGTCGCTATGCGAAAAGTATATCCCGCAATGCCCATTACATCGTGGCGTTCAAGAACCCCCGAGATCAATTAGGGGTACGCAATGTCATGCTTCAATCGTTTCCGACCACCTGGAAAGACACGTTGGAGACGTTTCATCAAGCCACCACACGACCGTATGGGTATTTGGTCTTGGATTTACATCCCGCCTCCTCCGATCAACAACGGGTGTTGAGTCACCTGTTAAAAGACGAAGGATGGACTCGCACCTATCAAAAACGTCTATAAAGGGAGCCCTTTGGAACAGGAAAAAGAGCGACCATGGCCGATGATGATGACCGTCAACCTCCGCAATCGTACGATACCGTGTCCCCGGCGGGGGTGGGGGCATCCAGTGGTAATCAAATGTCCCCAGGGACCATGCAACAACTGTATTTCACGGGAGACCAAGGCCTTCTCGACGTGGCCATGGAGGAAATGGAAGCCGAGCCCCTCTTTCAGTTTATGGAAGCTCTCCCCATTACCGGTAGAGATGGTGTGCCCCCTGCCCAGGCCTCTTCCCCAGCAGGGGTAGGAAGTCCAGGAAATCAATCATTCCAAAGCCCCCAGACCAGCCCGTTGTCTTCTGGTGCTCGAACCCCTGCGAGTCCTCCTAGCGTACCCTTGGCAGCGGGTGCTCGAACAGCAGCGGGTGCTGGGGGTAATGGGCGTGGTGGTGGACGTAGTGGACGTGGTGGTGGTGGTGCTGGACGTGGACGTGGTGGTGGTGGTGGTGGTGGTGGTGGACGTGGTGGTGGTGGTGGTGGTGGACGTGGTGCTGGTGCTGGTGGTGGTGGTGCTGGCGCTGGTGGTGGTGGTGGTGGTGGAGGTGGTGGTGGTGGTGGTGGTGGTGGTGGGGGTCGTCGTGGACGACGACCGTTTCGAATACGAGGACGACGACGAAATACCCCCACTTCCCCTTTGACACCTGCCTCCAATCCAGCTACCCCTCGAGGATCTTGGACATCTGGGAGTTCTGGTAGACAGCCTCGTACCTTGCGTCAAGCGGATTTACAACGACGTTTACGGATGCTGTTACAAGATCAAGAACAGTTGGCCCAAGGACGTGAAATTGCTAATGTCACCATGACCAATAGCATTGTCACCAGTTATAAACAGGGAGGAGCACCGAGCGTACAAACCTCGTCGTCCCGTGTTTCGCCGTAAAGATGAAAACCGTCGTGTCGTTATTGAATGGATCGAAACAACATGGTCTTCCCTTCCCCCCGGAATTATTACAACGGATGGATTCCTTGTATGCCTTTTATCATCAACAATGGTGGTGTTATCGAAAAATGTTGAATCATTACAGGTGTATCAATGCTTTGTTTAATGGCATGGCCTTACTCCTGATGGCTGCCGGTATGATTGCGGGCCCGCTATTGGAAAACAGTACGTTGGTAGCGTGTTTGGCGGCCGTGGGGACCGTGGTCAAAGGATGGAATGATTTTAAACAATACCGATTTAAAGTGACCATGAGTCGATTTGCGTTTACCACCTATGCCAAAGCCTTGACCGAATTGAAAACCCATGTGCGGGGTATTCCCTTGGAGGATCTGGAACGATTTTTAATCAAGATGCAAACCTTGGATGATACCATTGTGGATTTCACCCCTCCATTACCCAAACGATGTGTGCAAGATTACCATGGTCATTTTGTGTACCAACCCTTGGAAGCCCTATGCTATGTAGATGGATGTCCTCGTCCCTTGAGACCCAAAGAGTATTGGATCCATAAAAAGCCGCTCCCTCCCAGTCCCACACTCTTAGAACCATGGCCCCCCGAAGAAGACGGACAAAAAGAAGAACCCAGCAAGGAGAAGGCATACCTTGGTTCGTCGACGTGAAAAAGGGGTATGACGTCACAAGTGATTTGGTCAAAGCCTTGAAAAAACCACAAATGAGTGCTGCCCAAGGGAGAAAGATGGTCTCGGGGTACAAACAACAATATCAAGCGTATAAAAGACGAGGGGGTACCAAAGGGTACAACAGTTGGTTGATCGACAAAGGCTATGCCAAAAAACCTAACAAGTGTTGTATCCAATGAAACGTCTTCGACGTCAATTCCCGTTTTTACGGTCCATGTTACAAGAAGCCAATGGTTCCAAACGTCAAGAATTGTTACAACATGCCAATGCCGATCAAATCAATGCTGTGAGTGAACTGGTGTTGAACTTTTTAAAAAACAAGATTCCCGTCACCCCACCCATGCTGGCTAAACTTCAACCCTATAAAAAGGTACTACGTGATTTGGGACGTCGTCGACATTCCGTCAAAAAACGTCGTCAGTGGTTAGTCCGACAAAAAGGAAGCGGATTGTTTCAAGGACTTCACGAGGTGTTATGTCAATGTGTTCGTTAACCCTCCCTACGTGGATGACTCTATTACAAGAGGCCAATCGGGCCACCGACAAGTGGAAAGACGAGTGTCATTATTGGAAGCATAAATATCACCTGTTGTATCGAGAGTACCAACACATCTTGAGGGCCCGTCTTTGTAAGAGTTGCCGTGACCAGGAAGACGGGGAACTTTGCTCCGACTGTAGTCAACGAACATGGACGAGGTGTACATGATTCCCCAAAAGGACTTGGAACAACTCATTCAATATTACAAAGGAGAACTCACCGAAAATGCCTTGTTGAACAAAGCCGCAACGCTCGCCGCCCAAAAACATGTGTTATTAGCCAACCCTCAATTACCCCCAGCCTTGGTCAATGCTCAAACCAAACCGTTGAGTCAAGAATTAATCAAGTTAACCAAACGCATTCGTCAATTTCCTGGTGGGGTGGGGGTTGGTGCCGCGGGTGCCCCGGGTGGTCCACCAGGCGAAGAAGAAGAAGAAGCCGGGGATTTGGTGACGGGACCCGTCGAACAATGGTTGAAGCGCATGATAAAAGGCAGCCCGTCGACCCCCAAACCACCCATTACGCCTGCAACCAAGAAAGGCAAAGGAGCAGCCACTACCAGTAAGATTCCCATTGTTAAGAAAGGGAGCCCATCCACCAGTCGAGGGGATAGCCGGTCACGTTTAGAAGTCATTCGAGAACAACGCAAGGCCTTGGAAAAAAAGTTAGCCGAGAGTAGCAAAGGCAAAGGACCCGCTCGTGAAGTGGAACGATTGAAACCTTTACCCGGTTGGGAAGATTGGGCCCAAGGTAAAAAGTTACGACGTCGATTGGATTACGACGACAGTGACTAAAACATGCCCACCAAGAGGAGGAGAAGGGGACGCCCCCAACGAGGAGGGGCCTTGGATGTCCAAAAATGGATTGCGAAAACGGGGAAGGAATTTCATTGGCCCGGTTATCAGTACATGGGCCCTGGCACCCATTTGGCTAAACGTCTGAAACGTGGGGATCCCGGGATCAATCGTTTGGACCAAATTGCTAAGCAACACGACATTGATTACAGCCGTGCTAAGAATTTGCAAGATAAATGGAAAGCCGATACCAAGATGATCCAAGCCATTGATCGATTACCCGGCAAGAAAAACAAGACGGAACGGGTGGTCAAGAAAATCATGCAAGCCAAGAAACGTTTAAAATTGTAAACATTTAATTAACATGTTGAGTCAAAAAATGTTACATTGTTATTCTGCAGTTCGGTAGTCTTCTGTAGTTCGTGTTGAGTCTCAAGCAGGATTGGCGAGACAAAACCCATTGTGGTGTAGACAATCCAGATAAAATAAAAACAATGTCACTTGTGTCATTTTGATTGATGAGTTGTCAAGTTCATTTGTTCTCTCACAAATACTGAGACGGATGTTCTGCCAGAGACGAGGGGGGTTAAGACATTAAATCAAACAATAAATCCACGCCCTCGTCGGATGACATGTCATGAACGAGGTCTTCAGGGGGTAACAATGTCTCCACATCAAAATCCTCGACATCGTTCATGACCTGCTGCCAATCATCGGGTGACATGTCTTTCAATAACTCCTGCAAATACGAAACATTCTCCCAATCAGGGGAGTCCGCAACTTGCACGCCCCCCGAATCCAAATCAAACTCCAAGATCTCTTCGACTTCCAAATCTACTTCAAAGTCTTCAAAGGTTTCTAATAGCTTCTCATGACCAGCGTCCATTTTGAGATGACTCACCTCGAGGGCCGATCTGTTTTATAGTCTCTCATTCGTTCCCGTGATGCACCAGGGACCCTAACTAGAGAGGGGGGAGGGGGGTCCCCCCACCTCGTCCCACCCCTCCCTAGGGCACCCTGTTTAGTGATTGGCTCCTTCCCCTCCCACGTGACCTTTTGGTTCTCTATAAAAACAGAGCCCCGATCTCCAGTGACTTCATCTGATCATGTCCTCACAAGACAAGGACAATGTGGCGGGGCCAAGTGGCCTCGCCAGACGTGAGATAATGTCCATGCTCGGTTTGGACTTAAGTGAGTCGGAAGACGACACCAATTCCTGTATGGGACCTTTGATTTCTACCGAAGAGATGCCGGACAGTGACGACGACATTTGTGAAGAGGCCTTGAACCAATGGGAACAAAGTGGGGGTGCATTGGATCCCTCTGAACACGTTACCTTCGACTTTGAACTCGAACCTTTTGTGAATCGGAAGAGTGATCGCATGGGGGTACAAGAACGTCATTTCAAGACCCAGTTACGACAAAGGGGGAACTTGCTTCCAGGCCAAAATATAACCCAAGCTCTGCAAGATGGATTACGTCGAGCCGTCGATCAAGTGTTAACCACCACCCCCGACCTCCACGATCAAGATCGCCTCTACTTTACCATAGCATCCGATCGCCTGCACAATAATTTTCAGGGGTGGGGATTACGTGCCGGTGAATGGCGTCGAGACACAGAACGGGTGGAAGCGCTGTTCCAACGTTTAGCCCAAGCCCTCAACAGCAACGAACAATTTGAAATGGATGATTCCTTTCAAGTCTCCATCACTCAAGTTCATCATGCTCCTCAAGGCACCGGCAAACCCCGTCGTGGGAAACCCGGCCATCCTACCATGACCATGTTAACGGCCAACAAACGAACGGTCATCCGCATCCAAAATGATGATGAGCTCTGTTGTGCCAGAGCCCTCGTGGTCGCCAAAGCTCGCGTGGACCAGCACCCAAAAGAGAAAGCCATTCGACAAGGAAGGCCCCTGCAAAGAACCCTCGCTCTGGACCTCCAGAATGAAGCCCAGGTACCCTTGGGTCCTTGCAGCTATGATGCCTTGACCCAATTCAGTCAAGCTCCGTCCCTCACCGGTTACCAGATCATCCTGGTCGATGCACAGCGATCGTTCCATATCACGACGTTTGGACCCCTTTCTGACAAACAACTGATCCTGTTACACAACCAAGACCATTATGATGTCATCACCAAATTGCCGGGATTTTTTGGGTCCAGTTATGTGTGTGCGGATTGTTGGAAACCCTATGACCATGAGGGGATGCATCGATGTACCAAAACCAAGTTGTGTGGAGCCTGTCGACAGAAAGATTGTCCAGACTTTCAATATGCTTACCCCCGACACCTGAAAGCCACTCAACGTTGCGAGTCGTGTCATCGGGACTTTTTTGGACCCGCGTGTTTCGAAGCCCATTCCAGCAAGACCCATGCGGGCAAACCCGTCACGGGCCTCCAGACCTCCGTGTGCTCTCAACGACACCGATGCGATGAATGCTATCAACAAAATGTGGGCTTGTCCCGCATTCAACGTCACCTTTGTTGGCACGTGGATTGCCCGTCTTGTCATCAGTACGTGTACGCTGACGACCACCGTTGTTTTATACAAAGAGCCCCCAAACCTCAAGACCAAAAGAAGAGAAAGAGGACCCGTCAAAAAGGTCCTGGCGCCAAACGAGGTGCCGCCGCCGCCGCCGCCGCCGCCGCCGCCGCCGCGGAACCCCATGCCTCCTCCTCCGAGGACGAGGAAGACCTGCCACCCTTACACGTCTTCTTTGATATCGAAGCCATGCAACCCTGGGGAAAACACATTGCCAATCTCGTCGTGGCCGAAACCGAAGACAACGATGAACCCAAGCCTTTCCCAGGTCCCACCTGTATCCGTGACTTTCTGGAATGGCTGGATGCCTTGACCCTCCACGATACCCGTCAAGTCAACGTCATCGCTCATAATTTTCAAGGGTACGATGGGTACTTTATCATCCAAGAATACTATAGTGAAAACCGCATCGTACAACAACTCCGCAACGGATGTAAACTCTTACAAATCCAACATGACCGCATCCGGTTCATCGATTCCATGAGTTTCTTCCAGATGCCCCTCTCCGCGTTTCCCAAAACCTTTGGTTTGACAGAACTCCGCAAAGGCTATTTCCCCCACAAGTTCAACATACCTAAGCATCAAAACTACGTGGACATCCTCCCCTCGCGCGATTACTACATGCCTGAGAGCATGACACTCGAAGGAAGACAAGCCTTTGAAACCTGGCATCAACAACAACGCGACCAGGGGGTGGTGTTTCATTTTCAAAACGAATTATTGGCCTATTGCAGTTCCGATGTACGACTCCTCAAACAAGGATGTCTGACTTTCAAACGCATGTTTGAAGACTTAACAGGCTTCAATCCCTTCGATCACGTCACCATTGCCTCCGCTTGTAATCGAGATTTACGTATGAACCGGATGATCCCCAACAGTATTGCCAGCGAACCCGCCGGTCAGAACGGGTGGAGAACTAACAACATCAACCAGTCCATCCCAGCCCTTGAATGGTTAACCTGGTGCGATCACCAACTACGTCAACGCGCCCTCCAAGATCTCAACCCCAACGATCTACTGACCAGTACCAATCCAAAGCCTCAGTACATCCAACATGTCCGAAATCAAGGCGAGTATAAGATCCCCGGGACCAACATCCATGTGGATGGTTATTGCCCCGACACCCACACCGTCTACGAATTTCAAGGCTGTTTCACCCACGGATGCCCTACCTGTTATCCCCATCGCTACGAAAAACATCCCCGCAACTATGATCGAACCATGCAGGACCTCTATGACGTCACCCAAAACAAAGTCCAAAAGCTTACCGACCAAGGGTACAACGTCATTCAAATGTGGGGATGTCAATGGGACCACCTCCGAGACACCCACCCAGAGATCGACTCCTTCGTCCGGGAACTCAACTTTATCCAACCTCTTGAACCTCGGGATGCTTTCTGTGGAGGTCGTACCAATGCCATTAAACTGTACCATCATATTACCCCTGGCCAAAAAATTCACTACATCGATGTCACCTCCTTGTACCCGTGGGTGAACAAGAAGTCTGTGTACCCCAAAGGGCATCCCACCATCGTTTCTCAACCAGGTCACACGAACATACACCAGTACTTTGGTCTAATACAGTGCAAAATCCTGCCTCCCCGTGAATTGTACCATCCCGTGCTGCCTTACCGTCATGACAACAAACTGCTCTTTCCCCTCTGTGCCCGTTGTGTGGAAGAAGAAATGGACAAACCTCTTTTGGACAGATCTTATCATTGTCCACACACTGACGAACAACGTGCCCTCACCAGTACCTGGTGCACCCCAGAGTTGTATAAAGCCGTGGAATTCGGGTACCAAGTCCAATACATCTATGAAGCTTGGCATTTTGAAGAGACCTGTGAGGGCCTCTTCGCCGATTATGTTAACACCTGGTTGAAAATCAAACAAGAAGCTAGTGGGTGGCCTAAGGATGTCACGACAGAAGAAGAAAAGCAACATTACATCGAACAATACTTTCTGCATGAAGGCATCCAGTTAGAATACAACAACATCAAGAAGAACCCGGGCCTGCGTACCCTAGCTAAGCTCATGCTCAACTCCATGTGGGGTAAGTTTGGACAACGCCTCAACAAAACCCAAATTCAAGCCTTTGATGACCCCCATGCCTTCCACTGTTTCTTGGATAGTGATGCGTTAGACGTACGTCACGTTGCCGTCATTAACCAGGACATGGTGGAAATCCACTACCAGAAACAAAAAGAGGACGTCCGCGGCTCACCCAACCTCAACATTTTTGTGGCCTGCTTCACTACCTGCCACGCCCGCCTTAAATTGTATGACACCCTCCAAGCCTTAGGGGAAAGAGTCCTCTACTTTGACACCGACTCCGTCATCTACCTGGAGGAAACACCCACTCAATTCCAACCTGTCTTGGGTTCCTATCTTGGGGACTTCGCCTCCGAATTAGCTAAGGATGAATACATTCAAGAATTTGTCAGTGGAGGACCCAAGAACTATGGGTATACTACGAATGAAGGAAACGTGGAATGCAAGGTCAGAGGCTTCCGACTCAACAGCGAAGGACACACCCAGCTCAATTATGACGTCATGCGTCAAAATGTCAAGGACGAAATCCAGAAACCCCTTCCCAAACCAAGGGAAATCCAGGTAATCAACTCCCACCAAATTGTACGCAATCCAGCCAATTACACCTTGCTGACTGAACCCAAACATAAATGGTACAAGTTAGTCTATGACAAACGAGTCATTGATCCCAACACCTTCAAGACCTACCCCTATGGCTACCAGTGAAACCCCCAACAAGATCGTCGATTGTGATGTGGAACCCTCATATCAAATAGGAACACAAACCACAGTTATTGTAAAACAAAGCAATCAAAATGTGATTTAGGAACACAAAGGAGTTATTGTAAAACAAATCAATAAAAATGTCATTTATTCATTTTGTGTACTTTTCACTGCAAAGGACCACCCACGTTCCCCAAATTGGACTTTGGACTTTGAGCCCGCGTTTTCTCAGCGGGTTTACTTCCCCTTGAGCCCACGATCCCTTTTTCACATTGCTCAGCGGTTTCTCTTTCCAAAACACGTGACTTCCGGTTGCATGAGCCCACGATCCCTTTTTCCCACTGGTCAGCGGTTTCCCATTCTAAATCACGTGACTTCCGGTTCCCATGAGCCCGCGATCCTTTTTTACCCACTGGTCAGCGATTTCCCCCACCGGAAGTTCCTCTAGTCACGTGTTCGCTCTCGACCAATCAGAAGCCAGGAAAAGGGCCATACGGGCGCAACTTACTACTCTTTAGTGATGCTGCGAGAGGTCTACTTGGGAATATTCTGATGGTGCATTTTGTGTTTGCACATTCTAAAACAGACTACTAACAAATTATTTGTTCTGCAGGGATAATGATTACAGGATCGGTATCCTGGACATTTTTGGCTTTGAAAATTTCAAGCGCAATTCATTTGAACAGCTCTGCATAAACATCGCCAATGAACAGATCCAGTTCTACTTTAACCAGCAAATCTTCTCTTGGGAGTTGGTAAGTGTCTGCAAGCTTTTCTTAGTGTGTCACCAACACCACACATTGAAGGGGGTTGGGGTGGAAGATGGCCTGCAGCCTTGTCAAGCCATGTGGCACATAAAGCCTCAGGGTTTCAGTAGCATTTAGATTTCTACAGACCAGGGTTGTTCGCCCTACACCAAAACCCCTACCCTAAAGGTTCAGGGCGCCGCTTAGTCAGACCCTCTCCGGCACAATTACTACGATTTTCAGTTGAGGAAGGCGCGAGGGAAGTTTGATGACAAAGTCTTGACGTTTTAGTTACCATGTTGTCAAGGGCAACTTGCTCCGTTTCCAAGGGAGACTACGTCATTCAGCGATAAAGCGTGCGAGAAATTCTCAGACATGATCGATTCATGCAGTCTCCCTTGGAAACGGAGTAAGTTTCCGGCCCTTGACAACATGGTAACTTGAACGTCTTGCCTTACTCAACTGAAAATCGTAGTATTCATAATGTAGTATTCACTAGATGCTTTTGAGTGGCTGAAAAGACCACATTTTCCCCTCTAACTACAATACATACAATCAATTTCAAGGGTTATTGCGGAAGGCATTTTTCTTGTTTATTACGTTGTTATTACAGGATCCCTTCTTGTTCGAGTTCTCAACCAGTTGTTCTTTGGTTTTCAGGAAGAGTATCGTTTGGAGGGGATTTCTCTTGAACAGATTACCTTTACGGACAACAGACCTGCTCTGGACATGTTTCTGCAGGTGCCGTACCACTTTACTGACTCTTAACCCAATCACTCCTAGACTAAGTTATGGTGAGACGATTTGTCACTCTAACTTTTTAATCTGTTGACAAAATCCTATCATGTTACCATTCAAAAGAAACCTCTTTGGCAGAACTTTTGCATAGGACTATTTATTTCTTAGAATTTTACGAAACGAAATTTGGAATTTTTGTTGAATTTTTTGCTTTGGCCACTTTAGGAGTGAAAGGGTTAAATTACCCTGCCACTGACATTGACTACAATTAGACTATGAGGTCAAGTTTTCTCAGAGGAATACGCGCCGTTTATTGTTTACTCAGACGAAACACGGATGAGAAGTCTCATTGTTTTAGTAAATAAATGATTCCAACCTGAAAATAACGATATATAGGTCATACTCACAAAAAGAAAGAATCTCTACTTCTCAAGGACATAGCGCGCGAGTGTCTATCAGGAATTATAGTGCAACGCTAACTTTTGGTGTGCTTCCATTGGTCGAAATCGATCACATGACGAGATAGTGTCTCTCTTCAGCGGGCGCCTGTCAGCGCACGGCGCCCGTTTTTGTCACTTTTCGCTCAAAATTTAGCGTTGTACAATAAAAACAATAGAGTCCTTCTGTCTCAGGCCCTGTGTCACAGGTTCCCTCGGAAATTTGATGTTCAAACTTCATATAAGCCCTCGAACTACGTTCTCGGGCTAATATTTGTTGTGAACATCAAATTTCCGAGGGCAACCCATCACACGATCGTGCCTTCGACAGAAGAACTCTATTGTTTAAATAGGCAACGATGATTGAGGCCCTGTCCCAACGAAAACGTTTACGTTTCTAAGTGCATCGAAAGCTTCCTGTCCACACGAATCCGATGACTGTTTACGGATCGTTAAACCTGTCCATACGAAAATGCTGAAACGATTCGTAAACGCAAAAAGCTCATCTTGCGTGTATTACGGGACGTTCTGGACATAAAATTTTCCATTTTTTCGCGACATTCGCAAGGTCTTCACGGGACCTAGTTATCACGAAAATTTCCTGTAATAAGGTACTCGTTTTTTCACACTCTTCACTGATGCCAGTCATCAACAAGTCTTTCTAAAGACCATCCTCACCTAGGCAATCACAGCAAACTCACTGATTCTCCTTAAATATTCAGTATTTACAAGGCCACGCGCCGTACATTAATACTCACGAGCAATATATGTACACTCTGGTGATGTACAAAAAAGTACTTGACACTAATAAAACGCTTTCCTAAATAAAAGATCTTCAGTTTTCTTCAATTAAAATTGACCCTACTTGGCTTATTTCCTTGGGCAGCTCATCCACAGGGTTGTTGCTGTCACCTAACGTCGCTGAGGTCTTAATGCTTGGTTACGGCTGATTATACCTACCTGATGGTGTATTCGTATTTGTTTTGCTACTAGAAACCCATTGGTTTACTTGCTCTGTTAGACGAGGAAAGTCGTTTTCCCAAAGCAACAGACTTTACCCTTGTAGGTACGTATGGTGTCAACATGCAGATGCGCTGAATAGTTTATATACATTTGCAACAATGGCTGGTTTGCTAATCTGGAAGTCAGCTCTCCTAAGGTCATGTCTGTGGGCGATCATTTAGATGAGAGGGCGTCGTGTCTTAAAAATGTTCATTCAGATCATGTCAGTAATTTAAAATAAAGTGACTTCCAAACAGTTTATATGCCACTATGTGAAAATAACCAGGAGATATCAACACGACAACTGCGCTTACATATTGCAGAGAAATTTCACAAAAACATCAAAGGCCCACACTATGAGCAACCCAAAGAAAATGACGTGTACCCGTCGTTCGTCATTGTGCATTACGCAGGACGGGTATGTACTGGCTTATTTGGCCTCATACTAAGTTTAGTTATAAATTAATTCACTTATTGCCACTTAATCCCATCATAAGCAGGGTAGATTTAGAAAAACTTCTGAAAATATTCCCGGGTTGGGGTACTCCCCTGTGAAATAACTGGGGATGCCCAGGGGACATTTTCAATTTAACTGCTAAGGGAAACCGATCTGGGCGTGGCTTAACTAAACTTTATTTGAGCCCTAAAAGATGCCATTGTGAAGCAGAAAGGCAAATACGGTAAGAGCTATTGAGGTAGACAATTAAATGACGATAAAGACAGATCAGATCTATCTTAAAACAAGGGCGTTCCCTCCTGGACCCTCTAATTGATAACAAAATCTGGAATTTACTCTCCTAAAAGAGGCGACGAACATCCCTGCCTCCTTCACGTGGGATTCCTTTCCCCGCCTCCCCCCCCCCCCCCCCCACGTGAAATATCCCAGCCATATGGATTCCCGCTAATTCACTATTTATGTTAATGTATTAGGTGAAATATGATGCAACCAACTTCTTGGAGAAGAACCGTGACACACTATCCCCTGATATCATCCACGTACTGAGATCCAGTGGTAAGGACTGACATGTTTCTGTGAACTAAAGCCAGCGACACACTAGTTGATTTCGTATGCCTGTCGAGGCGATCGGCGAAAATGGACGAGTTTGCCTGCCACTGTGACGGCAATAAGGATATAGCACGCTCGGTTACTTAATGTAGGCAGGCGCGGAAATCGGAAATCGGCAATCGGTCACATTTTTATGATTAATATAATTTTTTATAATGAAAAAGAAAAAAAAAAACGTCCGAGTTTTCATCTTGAAAATGTGACAACTGAAAAATGAACAAAATGTTTTGTGATTTCCGGGTATAGTCACCCGCACTGGGCTCAGTTCCAGCCGGAAAGGTACTATGTGACGTATTATCGCCCGCAAGATTAGCTACACTGCATATGCGTCTGCGATAAAGCAAAGGAAAACGTACATGCGAGCACTATGTCACAAACGTGATTAAAAGGCCTTGCCTTGTTCCATAACCATCAATGAAATAATTCGCCTATTTTCAAGGCTTAATCCGAGGAAAATGGAACTGACCCATTTTCTGTCTGAGTGCCTCAGAAACCAGGAAATGGCACTCTAGGGAGTCAAAATCTAAACATTTTTTAGAATCGACCTATGGGAAAACGGCCACGATTTTTCCTGGATCCGCGTGCCAGCAACGATTGAGCCAATCAGATTTTCGTATTTGCAATAGACCATGGAGAATGTTTACGAATAGTGAATAGACAATGACGATTGAGCCAATCAGATTCGCGTATTTTGCAGTAGACCACAGTGAATGAGTTTGTGTGTACTAAAATATTAACTTAGCTAACTGCAGTGCCACTTACATTGTTGTTGCCAAATTCTTTCACAAAATGAGGACTCTATATATTCATTGCACACGTTTCTTTCAACAGATAATCGTCTTGTCAGAACTCTTATGCAGCATCCTTTGTCCATCTCAGGTTAGCTGCTTGGCTATGGTGTAAACTAGTAATTTTGTGTAAAAATATAACTATTGTTACATTTGACCACTTCCAACTGACCAAGGTTTATCTCCTATCTGGCCAACGTACCTTATATCAACCCAATTGATATCAGATTATAATTGTTTCACTATCCCACCAATGCAGGACCACAGTTTCTGCAGATCTTAACATTTGATTACTGCCAACTGAAAAGTCTGACTGGAGGACATCTTCGAGGAAAATTTTCTGGTTACCAAGAATGACACTAGGAAGTTAATCACAGCTGTTTTCTTCATAACCTATATTTTTCAGTAGTTATTGCATTCGGGGTAAATTCTAGCAGCTGTTAGTTACTAGGCTCTTGAAAACTCTGCCTTTTTGCTTTACTTTGGAACTCCTGGCTTTTTTAAGCCGTTGGACACACACTTTACGCGACCTCAACTCTCCACACTTTATTGCGTGTTCCTTTTCTACTGTTGTATCTCTATTGTCTGACGATCTTTTCGGACCTCTGCTCTGTGTATTCTGTCTTTTCCCCCACAATCTTGTACTCAGGTCTCCCTGATTGCGTCACTGATGACGACACTCGTACACTGGATCCCCACTGGTGGAGGGTGAACAAACCCTTCCCACAGGCCACCGAGGCCTTGTTAGACTACAGACCTAAAGAGAGCTGGCTTAAAGGAGCCCTAAGAAAGAAAAAGACTCACGGTAAGAGGGAACATTAAGAGCCAGCATCCAGGGGCCTTAACTGATAATGTCCCAGTTGATAAACTCGTGGTTACTCGTACTATCTTTCCTTGTTTCTGTGTTACATGTTTGTTTGAACTCAGTCTACCGTTTCCTAAGTTTTTCCCGTTTTCCCTCCGTTTCCACATCTCCCTCGTCTTCTCCAAAAACATCTGCAATTTCTTAATCTTTCCCTCATAAACATTCTTCTTTCGCCAAAAATTTCTTGTTTCCTTCCAAGAGTCTCTCGTGTTCTTCCAATCCTTCCTCGTCAGTTTCTTTCAATTATCATTTATCTCTTTCCTTAGTTTTCTTCCATATTGTCCCCAATAATCTCTTCTTTCCAACCTTGTCACGTCTTCTTTTTGGTATGGTTTATTATTCTGTACAAGATGGTTCTAACTTTTGAGCCTGTGGTGGAACTCCTAAAGTGTCAACATTCAAATGAAAGTTATTGAGTGATACTTTGTGGTGGTACTTTTGAATGATCTACAAGTTTCCAGCTTCCGAGACTATTGATGAAGCCCCTTTGTTTGACTACTCGGGTAAAAGAAAGCTATTGAGCACCATTTTGTTGTTGTGGTTGTCTAATGCTGTACGACGTGGTTCTAACGTTTGAGTTTATGGATGAAATCGTAAGTGTGACTTCTAAAATAAAAACTACGTAGCAGTACTTTCCTGTGGTAATGTTTGTTATGCTGTGCAAGGAGGTACTACCTTTTGAGTCTATGGATGAACTCTTACGTCTGACCTTTTCAAATGAAAACCCTTGTTCAGTACTTTCCAGGACGTTCTTTTTTCTACGTCCATGAGAGTGAATTGGTCAGCGGCTCTCTTATGAGCTCTCAATTGATTTGTTGATATGTGTTGAGCATTTTGATTGGTTCCGTTTGCAAAACCTTGCGCTTTGTCCATGGGATGTAATACGTCCCACTTTCCACGGCGCCATGGTAGTTCCTTCCCGTGTCCCGTCATCAGAATTGCTATAATCCCGTATCGTTTCTTTGTTTGGTGTATTTTTGACTAGGCATTACAACGAAGAAAAACAGCTCTCAACCACCAAGGATGCAGATGGAGAAGGAGAAGGTACACTAGAATGGATATTCAATATCAAGGTCCCAGTATAGATAAGGGTAACTGAAATAGGAAATGGAAACGAGTTAGTAACTAGCAGATAAACCCTCGTCTTCAATACGGTGTTTCTCAATTAGTTTTTTAAAGAGAACGAACACGCGAAGGAAGGAAGGAAGGAAAGAAAGAAGGAAGGAGGGCGGGAGGGAGGGAGGGAGGGAGGGAGGGAAGGAGGGAGGGAGGGAAGGAGGGAGGGAGGGAGGGAGGGAAGGAGGGAGGGAGGGAAGGAGGGAGGGAGGGAAGGAGGGAGGGAGGGAGGGAAGGAGGGAGGGAGGGAAGGAGGGAGGGAGGGAGGGAGGGAAGGAGGGAGGGAGGGAGGGAAGGAGGGAGGGAGGGAGGGAAGGAGGGAGGGAGGGAGGGAAGGAGGGAGGGAGGGAGGGAGGGAAGGAGGGAGGGAGGGAAGGAGGGAAGGAGGGAGGGAGGGAGGGAAGGAGGGAGGGAGGGAGGCGATGATTGTGAACTGATAAATTTGTGAACGAGCGAACGAACGAATGAGTTAACAGACAATTGTCACGAGTGAGTGACTCATCAAGCAAGCAAGCAGGTGTTTTCTCGGCCGATCAATCAATGCAAGCAATTCAGCTGGTCGGTTGGTCTGTCAGGCTGTCAGTTAGTGAACCAACCGAGGAATCGATTAATGATCACTGAGTCAATCGATCGGTCGATCGTTCAGTCGTTCAATCAATTGCTTAGTAACTTACCAATTAGCGTATCTATCCTTGCAAAACTTAACAGCCAATCTATGTTATCATTTTGTATTTGTCACGTAAGTAGTTTGGGATTAGAATATGAAAAATAACCAGTTCCATCTTGCTTTTCCTGTAGAAACTTAACGGCCTGTTGAGTTTGCCAGAAACGAAGCAGAACGCATTATCTGCCTCCACGTCCAGGTGGCAGCAGACGGTTTCTGTACATTTTAGGGTAAGGTTTACGTTGTACCCAGGGTAATTTTTTACGCCCTGTTTTAAGATTTTGGCCAATTAACGTAGTCAAAAAAGAACACAATTGTTTTAACAATTCACAAATTTCGTGCATTCATACTTATTCTATTCTTATTCGAAAATTTACCGTACCATCATCTTAGCTTCTCGAAAAGGTCATTTTTAAAGTGTATTACTTACTACCCTGGCATTATGCGAGCAATCACTTTCTAAAGCTCAATTCATGAAATTTCTTGCCTTAACACCAATAACCTATTGCTTCTTAGTTTCTCGAAAAGGTCATTTTTAAAGTGCATTACTTACTATCCTGGCATTATGCGAGCCATCACTTTCTAAATCTCAGGTCATGAAATTTCTTGCCTTAACACCAATAACCTATTGCTTCAATAACCCTTTCACTCCCAAGAGTGCCTTAAATCAACTTTAAGATGATTCCCAAATTTCATTTTGTAAAATACTTAAATATAAATAGTACCATGTGAAAGTTCTGCTGAGGAGGTTTCATTTGAATGGTCACACTAAAGGATTTCATCCACAGACTCAGAAGTTAGAATCACCTTAATATCTCCATACCTGACTCTTGGAGTGAAAGGGTTAACCCAGACAGTATCAGCGCTTAACCACAAATGCTAAAGTGAAGGATTGTTCGATCCCATGCAAAACGTAAATGATCGCCAGCTTAACGTGGGCGTAAAAAGGAAATTTGCACGGGGAGGTTGGGGGTGTGGTGTACCCCGTTACAGGTATATGTGGCGCTGTAGGGCATCGATTGTGACCGTTTTGGTCTGAAATTGGATGTTTGTGCCCTGATGTCTGAAATAGGGGATAGATTTTTACCATTTTGCATAGATTTTGAGCTTTTTCTGTCTGAAATGAGTATAGGTTTTGACTGTTTACTCCGATATAGGCTATAAATTGCTAAAAATGATTCCAAGGCTGGCTCTACAACAGAACGGTAAATTCATTGGCCTATATTTCGACTAGGACAACTAGTCTTTTTCATCGTTAGGGTTGCAATGAAAGAAAATAACGTCTCGATAAGTTTGAAAATAGAGACAAGATAAGAAAGATGTAGTATTCAATATGTAGTTAACATAAATGGCCCAGAGTATACACATGTATACTGTTTCATACGATGTCTATGTACAACAAAGAAAAACAGTTTCTTTTAAAAAGATAATTATATCACTGAACGTACTGTGTTTTCTGGTTTCTTTAGTATTCATTGCGTGACCTTTTGTCGAAGCTGCTGCCAACAGAATCTCACTTTGTGCGGTGAGTTTATTAATGAAAAATTTTCTTCAAAATCCTCACAAACTTTTTCAAGCAAAGCAACAAAAATTCTGCGGAAGAAAAATATACCTATAATCATCATATTGCTGTTGTTTTCTTTGAAAGGTGCATCCGACCAAATGAACAGATGGTTCCTGGCAAGTTTGATCAGGAAAAAGTCCAGACTCAGCTCAAATACACTGGCGTGCTGGAAACTACTAGAATACGTCGGCAGGTTAGTCGTTATTAGAACCGTCTTCCACAGCATAATAATTAGCATCTTTTTCATTTGAATGGTTACACTTTAGGATTTGATCCACAGACTCAAAAGTTAGAACCATCATGTACAGCATATCAAACAGCACCACAGGAAAGTAATGCTCAATAGCTTTCATTTCAATGGTCACACTTTAGGATTTGATCCACAGACTCAAAAGTTAGAACCACCTTGTACAGCATAATAAACAGCACCACAGGAAAGTACTGCTCAGTAGCTTTCATCTGAATTGTCACACTTTAGGATTTCATACACAGACTCAAAAGTTAGAACCACCTTGTACAGCATAATAAACAGCACCACAGGAAAGTACTGCTCAGTAGCTTTCATCTGAATGGTCACACTTTTGGATTTCATCCACAGACTCAAAAGTTAGAACCGCCTTGTACAGCATAATAAACAGCACCACAGGAAAGTACTGCTCAGTAGCTTTCATCTGAATGGTCACACTTTAGGATTTCATCCACAGACTCAAAAGTTAGAACCGCCTTGTACAGCATAATAAACAGCACCACAGGAAAGTACTGCTCAGTAGCTTTCATCTGAATGGTCACGCTTTAGGATTTCATACACAGACTCAAAAGTGAGAACCTTTTTGTGCAGCGTAGTAAACGGTCACAGTTTAGCACCGGTTCATTAACACAGTTCACCAACAGCCTTAAGACTTCATTCACAACCTGAGATTCAAAAGTTCAGTAGCTGTCATTTGAAGGTCACACTTTAGGATTTCATCCACAAACTCAAAAGTTAGAAACACCTTGTGCAGCATAATAAACAGTACCACAGGAAAGTACTGCTCAGTAGCTTTCATTTGAACAGTAATCTACAGTCTTAATAGGTAGATCTATCTTACTAAAAGGACGCATTCAAAATTCGTCAAGCTTGCGAACAAATGGTCACTCTTTGAACATGTAATATCAAATAGTAATTTCATTACAATGTTTGTTTACAGGGATACTCAGAGAGAATCACATTTGCAGAGTTTGTAAAAAGGTAACCTTGTTTCCTAATGTGATAATTCACTTTTTGTCACAAAAAGAAGCCAAAAAAAACTATGTAAAAAATTATACCTGCAAAGAGGATCACTCTGTCCAGGCTTTGTCGGCCATTTGAAGTGCTATTATCAGCTGTGTCAGTACAAGTAAGAGCTAATGGAAGGAATTGACTTTCAAACTTAATAGCACCACAATGTGTTGATACTTTCCAATCGGAGTGGCTCGTACCTTCTGATCTTTTGAAAAGGAATTTGTTTTTTTTTTTCGTGTAATTGTTATTGTTAATCCCTCTGGGCACACAAGTACGCCTAGCGCACCGATTTTTGTTGTTGATTTTATTCTCGTAGGTACCAAGTACTCGCTTATCCTCTTCACAAGAAAATCCCCAGCGACCCTTCATCATGTCGGGAAATCTTAAAAAAGAGCAAGCAAGAGAAATGGCTGATGGGACGAACCAAGGTTTTTCTCAAGTATTATCACGTGGAGGAGCTCGGTCGGCTTCTTGAAACACACAGAAAGAGGGTCGTCACTTTACAGAGATGTAAGTTTGACTGACGAGGTTGTTTTTGGTTTCCTTTTGCAAACATAGTGATGATCTTACATAACTGACAATAAAGGCTTATCACATGCCAAGTTAACCTTTTAAAACCTACTGATGTGAGCTTTGAAATTACAGTAGACCCCCCACCCCCGCCCTCCTGCTACACATTCCTGCCATCTCGATTCCATTCTTGGGTATCGTGTTACCCTCTTCCCACAAATGCCTGACAGCCCTAAAAACAACCGGTTGGGGGGGGGGGGGGAATACATTTCCATTTGCTTTGCTATTTTCAGTTATTTACCATAGGCACACTTTCGAACTCAGTTGTCGTGAATGGATGTTAAACTTACATTCTAACAACACAGTTCGCTTCAAGTTTCGAAAATTAACTAACTTTAACGATTTTTCAATTACGGTATTTTGGGGTACCTGAATGAATATTTAAAAGTTTCTTGGCTAGTGAAACAATAATTTACTTATGACGCGAACAGTATGTGAACTTCCAAACGTAGTCCATATTCGTTGGAAAACACATACTTTTTATGCGTTCATTTTAAAGCCTATCATCAACACTGAAACGATTGAAAACGTTGATGAAAACCAAGTTTTTATAAAAATGTTCAAATGAAAAGACTTTGGCAAACTCATCGTTTTAGACAAAACTTGAGGACGGAGACTTGAAGTTGTTGACTCCGTTTTTCATTGCTTTAGTCTCGATGGTGACAATATCTCATAAAAAAGTTTACGTTTTCAATCGTGTAGGATGTGTGAGGGTGGGTGAAATGGTATAAAAAAATTACGCCTTTTCAAACGAACTTCACTAGTGTGAACAGGAAAAAAAAAACGATTCGAAAAGTCTAGTTTGGATGAAGCAACTAACTCCAGGGAAAAGTACTTTTGTTTTGGTGATACGTCGTTGTTTGTGAGTCTTACAGAACAGTTTTGTTTCTCCATAGTCGTCAGAGGCTGGATCGAACGAAGACGGTATGAAAAACTAAAGGAGAAGAGATATCGTGCCGCAGCGGTTATTCAGAGACGTAAGTTTGTTTTTTTCCAAAAGAAAGTTTGTGAACCTTGTCACTGTTAAGAGCTCCACTATCCAATGTGAAAATTTGGCAAAAGATTAAAACAATCAGCACCATTTGAAAACAGAGCTGAACAGCTAACATCTCAGTGACCAATTTGAGGATTTCATCCACAGACTCAACGATTAGAAATACCTTGTACAGCGTATCAAATAGCACTACAGGAGCTTTCCTCTGAATCGGCACACTTTACGATTCCTTCCAAAGATTCAAAACTTGGAACCACCTTGTACAGCATAATAAACATTACTACAGGAAAGTACTGCTCAATAGCTTTCATTTGAATGGTCACACGTTAGAATTTCATCCGCAAACGCAAAATTCGAGCTTTCTTATACAGTGTGATAACACCTCAGGCAATTACTGTTCAACAGTTTTCGACTGAATAGTAATCGCTGTCTCAAAATCTACCTTGCATTATGGACAGATTCAAATCTCGTTAAGTAGGCTTACAGATGCAAATACACGACTCTGGTTTTGGAAGTATTTAACATTTGCACATTGTTTAAGATACAAAAATGGTTACTTTCGCAGGGCAATGCGTAAAAGAGCAAAGTGCGACAAAACTAACACGCGTCTTTTTTGTGTTGCTACTCGGCAGATTCGCGTGGTTTCTTAGCCCGCAAACACTATAAACAGGAAATTCGCAATAGAAAGTCAGCTGCCGTGGTGATTCAAAGAGGTAAGTCACTGTTCTAGTGAAAATTCTTTGATAAATTACTCTTATATCTCTTGGTATCACATTTTCGAATCTGAGGTACGAATTCTCACTCACTCACTATCCAGAACATAGAATAAGCCTGACAAAGCTTAGATTAGGATATCATGCATTCAGTTACCAATACAGATTGGAAAATATGAAAATAGAAGAGTATCAATCCCTGTGGAGCAACGAACATGCTTGGGATGTAAACAAAATTGCGTAGAAGACAAAAAGCATTTCTTGATGTATTGCCAGGGGTTTACCACCATACGGCATGAGCTATGTTCTTACATTTCAAAGATTGATGTAAGTTACATACATTTAAGTGAAAACGAGAGGACTAAGTACTTACCTAGAGCTGACAATAAAAGTACATCAAAAATAGTAGGTAAATATATACATTTAATGTTTAAAAAAAGGAAAGAGCTTCTTAATTACAAACACAATGAACATTATATATGTTTTTTTTCTTAATTGTATTAGCTAATGCTCAAACCTTTATTGTAAACAGACCAATACCTCCCTTTGGAGAGTACGGCGCAATAAAGATCACACTCACTCACTCACTCACTCACTCACTTAGAATTAGAAAAAAAAAAACTTAGAAAGTAGAAATGAAAGTCTAAAAGTACCTTCAAGATACATGCTAGAAGCCAATCTCGTACCCAGGGTCCTCAGGCTTCTTGATCAGCGGGTGATCGCCGGGAGAGACTCAATGGTCACAGCAAGAATCCTGCGATTAACGGTTATTAGTTTTGTTACGGTGAATAGCCAATCGACAGCAAATAAAAAATATAACCTTTTCCGACCTTTTCCATTACCCAGGAGTCTCTCCCGGCGACCACCCGCTGACCAAGAAGCCTGAGGACTCTGGGAACGGGATTGGCTAGACGCAAAAGCACGCACTCGGTGCTAACCAAGCGCGGGAAAACATGCAATTTTCAAGTTAGAATTCTGTAAGCGCACGTTGCACGCTGTTAAAACCAGTCAAAGAACTTGGTAAACGCACAAACCAACGCTACATTTCGTTAATTTCGACAGTTAATCGAAAACCGCTCTCATTAAGATCGCGTCTACCTCTGCCCCTTAAAAAAAATTGCAACAGCTCTTCTCTGAAGTGTAAATGTCGACATCAGCGCAACTTGCAAGGTTTCTGTTGAAGTGTTCCTTTATTAGATTGGCAAACTCTGACGTTTAAAAATCATCCAACTCTTGTGCTAACTGAACGAGGCAGACTGATAGACTAACTGTTGGACTATCAGCTATATTAACAGACTGACTGTTGGACTTGTGTCTCTCACAGCTTACCGCCGTGTAGTTCAGCGACGAAAATACATGTGGTGGGTACAATGGTACCACATTCAACTAAAACGAAAAACGAAGAACGTCATCAAAATACAAGCGGGTAAGACTTATGGGAACTGACAAACCGTTTGGAAAGCTGTGAAAATGCCGGTGTAAACCCACGGTATACCAGCATCCCACTCAGGAAGGGCGTGGGGGGGGGGGTTGGTACTACCCCTAGTTGATCATGCCTTGTTAGGTCACACTAACCACAGGTGACCCACGCAGGCCACCACAGGTGCCCCTGTGGGAAACCTGTGATCCGTGCCCTACCTACCCTAACCTAAGGCTAACTGAAGACGGTCCCTAGCTTGTGATAGTTTGAAATTTAGTTTTCTTCTTGACCAATCACGTCGGCAACGGGAGACGTAAATACGACTCAACAGACAATACACGACTTACTTCACTATCTTCATATGAAGATGGCCTCTGCTCAGGTTGTTGAAAGGTTTGCCATATTGCATCTACAGCAGACAATCATAATCGAAAGATTTCCGAGACTCCGAGGTTAAAAACATTAAAATAATGAAAATAACAATAAAATAACAACAAATCAAAGGGAACATGCTGTTGTTTCACCGATTAGGGCAAAACCAAAACCAATCATGACTTGGCTTTGTGGCTTACGCGCGTCTTCCAGCACCAGGTGTTTTCCCGCGCTTGGCATCGGTTGCGTGTTTTCCCGCGCTTGGCACCAGTCGCATGTTTTCCCGCGCTTGGCACCAGTTGCTTTTTTTGTCTGATTGGTTCGTTGCGTTATTTACGATTGGCGTGATTGGCCGAATGCGTTTACTAAGGTTTTAGTTTTCTGTCTGTCATAGACTGGTTTTTAATTAACTGGCGTGAAACCAAAATCGATGTAGTCACTCTGGCCAATCACAGCAAAGGTAAACTATACAATGAACCAATCCGAACATAAAACATGGGTAAATTGTCAAATAACATATAAATCAAACCTAAAGCAACCGCAAATCACTGTCGACACGCAATTGAAAACCGCTCTAATGCAATGCAATGTAAGTTGCCAAGTGAGGATACAAATATTGTCTCTTGACAATTGAGCGTGGCTTTACTCTGTCTGTTCTCACAGTGGTACGTGGTTATCTTGCAAGGAAACATTATATGCGTCTACGTCATCTTAGGCACAAGAGTGCTACCACAGTTCAAGCAGGTGAGAGATTGTTGGCTTGATCGTAACTTTTTTTAAACCTCAGTACATCGGTAGACAAGAGATTTGTCAGACATGTCAAGGCCTCGGATTCAACAACATCCAACATCGTTGAACAAAAATTTGTTGTGCAAATGTTTGATGGCAATCACACTTTGTTTTACACCATTCAATATCATTCAACATTCTTCAGAATCATTTAACGTCATTCAACAGGGTGTCTAAATGCGTTTAACTTGCCAAATTCAACAATGTTAAACAAACGGCGTTGAATGGAAAATGTTGAATAAGCCTTGGCCGGGGCCTTAAAAAAGCATCCACGGTTGATCGGCTAAATTAATAGACTTGACTTCATTAGACATAATAGCACAGCTGGTTTGTTGGCCAGTCTAAACGTTTTTATCAGACGTCATAAGGGCAGCCAGTTGGTCAGTGAAGTATTTTGACAAGACTTTAGAAAACATCAACTGCAGTTGATTTGTTAGTAAGTCAAGTCAGTTCATATTAGGCATCATTATTGCAGCCACTTCGTTGGTAAGGATCAGTTTATTTATATCTACGTACAGCAATACAACCGTTAAGTTCTGATGAATTTCTAAAGTCGCCAGATACATGTATGATTGCCTGACATTGTAGATGATTCTGACCAGTTGTTGCGAAGTTTTGAAACATGTTTCGAAATCCTAAAGTAATTTGCAACAGCCACAAGCAAGCTAGCCAGCTTCTTCCAAAGGAGCTCTAGATGTTATGTGCTTGAGTCAGCTTGTGATCAAGTTCACATTATTTGTCTAGCTACTAATATACTTTTCAATTAAATATTTTGAAAAACAGTTAAGAATACTCAAGAGTGTAAAGTAAAAAGTTTGGTTTAAATGTGTACAAAAAGAATTCGTGTGAAAGAATTCGTGATGTGAGCATAACCGTCATCTTACTAAGTTTTGAGTCCAGAAGCTACTACAGAATTTGCCAGAAATTGTGATCAGCTGACTGTGAAATTGTAACATCTACTTTCTGAGGCAAAAACCTCAAGAACTTGTATCATTTTCAACAAGGATTCATCATCTACAAAACCAGTTATTTGAGGGTATACAAGCTGATAAGGAGCGACGCTAAGTATCTATAATGAAAACCAGTGTTTTAATTTTTTGCATTGTTGTGAAAAACTGAAAAGACACTTGAGTGAGCTCGCCATCAATTATGTATATGCGTTCAAGCGAGAGAAAAAACATCACGCAAGAGAAAACACTATTTTACTAGCTCTCATTTGATAACCGTTTGGTGTTTATTTAGCTCGTTCAGCAATACATCTGCAGTTTCTCAACTAACTGACCGTAAATGTAACCGTAAGGAAGAAGTGCGTTGATTACGCGAACTAAATTTAAACCGTTTGAATTTTGCCGACGGAAGCATTGATCCTGAACTCAACCAAAAAAAAAAAAAAAAAAAAAATTTGAGTGCAGGCCTTGACTGGTACAAAGCCAGTGTTAAGTGATGTTCAAGATTATAATAGCTTACAAAACTTTAAACAAATGTAGCTAGTGAAAAAAAGAATCCCATTTAAGCGAGAACACGGTGAAAATCGTAGAGCAAGCTGTTACAAACGAAGCACTGTTGGTGCTGAAGGAAACAAGCAAACACTGCTGTCGGCTTACGAAATAGAAGTATCTAGATACGCCCCGGGGGAGAGGGGAGTGGGGAGGTAAGGGTGCAACCGAACTTGCTTAGTAGTTGCTAAAGGTTATGAGTGGTAATGGTAGCATGGCAGATTAAAAGTTGCAAAGCTTAAACATTCTTAAGGTATGATACAACATGGTCATAAGTTGCAAGAAAATGCAGTAATTTCGGAGGAAATCGTTGGTAAAACGAAGCGGGGTTAGGAGGGGAAGGGGGGGGGGGGGGGCGAGGGAAGAGATGACTTCAACCGAACTTTCCTAGCAAAGGCAATGGAGCAGCTAGAGGATTGGTAAGCCGAAACATGATTTTATATTATACAACATATACGGTCGTAAGTTGCAAGGAAATGTACTGGAGAGTAGTAGTCACTAAACTAGCCGTTAATGGGTAATTCATGGTTAAATAAAAACAATGCTTAAATCAAGACTTTTCGAGAATGACCATTTTATCAGAGAAGTGTGCCTTACACACGTTTACCAGTAAACAACTCAAAAGTTGTTCGAACACGAGTAACACCCACTGATAAGGGCACCCAACGGTTCGCTCTTGGAGGCCCATGATTCGCAACGTTTAATTACTTGGCTCCGTTAGAAATTCGTTTGAAGAATTGATAAGTAGAAGGAACGTTTTGCAGGTATGAATTATTTTGTTTCTTTCTCAGCTTATCGAGGGCACAAAGTCAGACGAAATTTGCCAGCCATTCAAAGAGAGAAAGAAGTCTCAATGGAGAGAGAACGTAAGAACGAATGAAAACCTGTATAGCGAAGTTGTTTAAGAACTTTTACTCGGGAGGAACTGGGGCGAGTAGCAGGGAACAGATGTGTCATCTCAATTCCATGCAGCTCGGCCCAGGTCGTTTCCTATGGACGCCATTTTGGAATAGAGCGTTCTTGATTTCGTGTTGCGTACTGTAGTGTGAGCATATTAATTTCATTGTGCCAGATTATTATTTTTGATTATTTTTGCTCTAACAGAGGCTAAAGAAGGAGCAGCATTGCAAATTCAAGCGGGTAAGAACAAAAGTATTCATTCAGTCAAGACAGTCAGTCAGTCTCTGAGACAACCAGTCAGTCAGTCAATCCATCCGTCCATCCGTCCGTCCGTCGTCCGTCCGTCCGTCCGTCCGTCCATCAGTCAGTCAGTCAGTCAGTCAGTCAGTCAGTCAGTCAGTCAGTCAGTCAGTCAGTCAGTCAGTCAGTCAGTCAGTCAGTCAGTCAGTCAATGGGTCAGTCAGCCGTCAGTCTGCATGCAGTCAACTGATAAAGCTGTCATCATTTACATCTTTCTGTCATAATTCCTCAAATTCCTTTGGCTAGTTCCTTGACGTTGTTTTGTGTAACATCACTAACATTTACAGCTAATAAAACGTAGAAATTCCCTTCTCAGTTCTGTTGAATATTTATTCACGTTGCATTTTCATTCGTGTATTTTTCAGCTTATCGTGGCTACAAGGATCGCAAGGATGTTTCCAAGCTCAAACTTAAGGCAGAAAAAATGGAAACAAAAATGATTTACTTTTTGCAGCAGGTATTGGATGGTTTTGTGATTGACATTACTCAATAAATTACAGAAATCATTAGGAAGAAAAGTTGGCGACGGCAAGATGGACTAAAAGGATTTACCGCATCATTGCTCAGTTTCAGCTAATCCTAGCGCTGGACAGCTGTTAGGTAGTAAGTAAGTTACAGGATAAAAAGCAAATTAATGAAAAACAAAGACAAATAGAAACAGTGACGAAAAAGTGAAGTGTAAAAAACATCAAAACTTGTACTTTGAAGGAATCAACGTAGTGTGCTGTCACAATGTAATCTGAGAGGGCATACCACAAAGGAATTGTCCTGACAAAAAAAGAGTTGTTGTTATATATGGTTTAAAGATGCGCTATTCTGGGCGTAGGATAATTGTTTATAATTATGAGAGGATAAGTTTCTGTAGGTGGGGGAGTGAAACATGTCAATTTAATATCAACTGAGTTGATATAAGATAAAGAGATTCGCTCTGACAAAAGACTAACGCTCAAAATGTCAACTTTTAAATCTCTTTACGGTGGCCATTTTACCTTACAGGTATATCAAGTCAATTGATATGAAATTAAAGGGGTTGTGATTACGGCTTACCGATATGAACTTGTCTATAACGTATCTTGTAGCAAACGGAATGTAACGCAGATGTACTTTAAAATGTTAGAGATGGCACTTTCAAGTTTTTAATCTTCACTCAACAATGAAATGTTTTCGTTTTCTACGGAAATGTCTTTTTAGAGTTAGGGTCTCATCTACAGATTTCAAATAAGAATCAAAAAGCACGACTGATTGTTTGAAAACGTCTTCATTTCTGCTTCCAGGTTGAAGATTCTTCAGACTCACTGCTGAGAGCACAGAAAGGACACAAGAATGTACGCTTTTTTTCTTTTTCTTATTAGCGCAAATTAATAATTATATTCTAATAACTGAGTTTCCGCTAAGTTTTATGTAGTTGTTATTATACCATTATGAAGACGCAAAATTGCGGCAGAAATAATCTTAAACCGCCCATCAAAATTTCTTTTAGGAGCTTTTTAAAATAAAATACCTATGAGGTTTTAGAGACAGGTTTTAGGTCATTTCAGAAGTTATTTAATTGTAGTGTTATACTTGAAATATTTTTTGTGAAAATATCAGTTAGCGATGTAGGTCAAAAGAACATTTTTTTTTGTGCAAAAAATAATAATTTTTTTCTTTTAGTATTGTAAGAAATACATGGAGATAAACAGGACACTTTTCTTTTTATAGGTGGATCTCAACATGGATCGTATTGTAATCAGAGGTTTGTTGACATATGACATTAAGTCCATCTTGTTTTCTTCCTTAAGTATGGCTTTATCACTCCCTGTGAAGGGCTTTTCAGGGACAATCAAACAAGTACTCCAAATTGAACGTAATAAAGTTAAGAACCTCAACTTTCGGAAGCCAGACTAGTTGGTTGTTTACAAACATGGCTGAGGAGTTGAACTGAAGTCTACCGAGAAACAACTCCATTTAGTGGTCAGAGAGGGACTTGTACCTGGGAGCTCAGTATTTTAAAACCGGCGCCCTTACCACTTGGCCTTGCTGCTCCAGTGCTAACGACAATCTTTTGATGACCTTTCCTTCCTTCCATTGGAGACTAATGTTCCCAGTCGCTACTAATGTTGCAGTAAGGCAATTGATGGCGAACCAGGTCAAACACAAAGATTTTGAAGGAAATATATGAAAAATCCACGGTGTAATTGTTCCCACAAATCGACGATGAGAAATCCACCCGTGGTCATGCAACCAGAGGGAGACACTGGACTGGACCGCCGGACCGCACGTTAGATATTTTACAAGCTTAATCTGGTTCACACTGGCGACGCAGGCGCATACGCAAATGCAGGCACGAACACAAGCGATGTTCACACCTCATGTAAGTGCAAATGTAAGCGGAAGGAATATTATTCACACTTGCGCATTTGAAGCAGTTTTCCAAGATGGCGGAGAAGTCACGACTAACTTGCCCGCGTTTGCATGTGCGCCTGCGTCAGAAATGAGACAAATGCAACAATAGCAAGAAAAAAAATACATAATTTGTTTTTCATTTCTCCTTTCGCTCGTAATTTCCGTTTGCGTGGCGCGTTTCTGATAACTTAATGTTTTTTTTTCTTGAGTAGAGGGCGGACGCTACGAACCTGAGGACTTCTGGTCAACACAGGAAACAGGCGAAGACGAAGAAGCGCTAGCTTCACAACAAGAAACACAAACTATTTATTTTATACAACAGGTACGAAGCACGTCTTTGCTAAAACGTACGTACAAGTGCGCAGGACGGGCGTTGAAATGATGTGCAATCCTACCTTTAAGCAACCTGCTCCAGCGTTCCATATAGGCAAGGACGGCGCGAAAATAAGTCTAGCGAGATCTTCAGCTCCCAGTTGGCTTGATAGTTTGTTGGAGCACTGCTTCGGTATCATAGGTTCAAATCCCGTTAAAGTCAGAATTTTTCCAGGTTCTTCTTTTTCACCGGCAATTCATAGATATGATTATTTCATACATTCACATTTACCTATCGACTTTGCGATTTATTTTGTCAGATAAACACGTCATGGCATGATTTGTTAGAACATACCAAGGCACACCGATATCAAACCTCTGATGAACAACCGCAGGTAGGCTGAACGTTTTACTAGAAAGCAAAACACCGTAAAATATAACGAAAGTAGTGATCCCTCGAAAGCAGCGGCTCCCTGAAGAGGGGAGGGGTGACATGTGTTTTGAGTCCATAGTCTCCCTCACAGGAGGGGATATGATAAAGAATTGCATTGCTAGGGGAGTGGCTTAACGGAGCGAGGAAGTATATGGAGAACCTAAAAAAAGGAAATCACCGTTAAATCGTTCAGGCGTGCTTTGCACCAGAAATTTTTGAAAAATCAGCAATTTTTACCTCATTTTTAATTTTTCTATATTATTTCATTTCAATTTTTATATTAGTTTTTATCAGTTAATTTCTTTCTTTCTTTTTGTTTTCATTACATGTATATATTTGTATTTATATAGTAGGTTTTAGATTTTTATACAACTCATTGTAAATATTTTTTAGATGATTCATTGTAAGTATCTTAGAAAGTTAGGAGGGCCACAAGTTTATTAGTGCTTCGCACTATTTCGTGCTACCCTCATTAAATAAAGTTAACGGTTATTTGGTTAGGGGAATTAGACTGTCTTACGGTTACAATCCCGGGGGGGGGGGGGGAACCAATATGGAAGTGACGGGGATGCTCGTCGGAAAATTAGAATTAACACCCTAAAGGAAACCAATCTGGGCGTGGCTCCGGCTTTATTTAACCCCTAAGGGAGACCATGCAAAAACAGGCAACTAAATAAGAGCCATACAGATGTTAATTGCGCTAAAGATGTTGCAATCGAATGCTGTCTTCTATGAGTAAATTTTAACAAGGGCGATTTGTGTGCTGCTCTAGACCACCAACACAGTATAATATAGATATTTCTTAACACACAACCCTAAGTGATACCTGTGTGGGTAAAAATATTGCCTTTCCGTCCTCAACACCCTAAGTGAGACCAAAATCTGCAATTTACAACCCTAAGCGAGACGACGAGCATCCCCGTCACTTTTATATGGGAGTTCCCCCCCCCCCCGGGTTACAATTAACTGAAAATAAAAACCTGAACTTATATCTTTATATTTCTCCTCTGGATTTCTTTGTTTCAGACTCAACATAGTGGGACCAGAGTCCAAGTTCTTCCCAGGGAACCTCCGTCTAAAGGACCCAAACACGACAAGGTTCCTGCGAGTAAAGCTCCTAAAGCGCCAAGAAATGCTACAAGGAGCTTTGAAGCTCGACCAAGTAAGTTGAACAGCGATCTGCGAAAACTAAGATCAAATAATCGTTACACAACTGGCCAGTCACAACAAACACCAGTAACGCCTCGAGCAATGACTTAGAGGGTTTTCACGGTCCCCATGTTGGAGGTACAAAACAATTGAAACTGTTTGCATAAAAACAGTATCTATTTCCCAAAGGAGAAACATTTTATTGTTTTATACCCCCAACATGGCCGACGTGACGTCACAAGAAAACCCTCTATACTTAAAGCTGAAAGATACAACTGTTGCCAAGCGCGAGAAAACGCACAACTGGTACCAAGCGTGGAAGAACACGTAACCGTTGTCAAGCGCGGGCAGAACACGCAACCGGTACCAAGGGCGGCAAAAACATGCATCTGGTGACATGTGCGAAAATACACCCAACCAGGCTAATTACAAAAAAACGCAAAATTTTGGATTTGTCAACTGAGTTGATGAGGTAAATTGGAGATTGAAAGCTGACGTTTCGAGCGTTAGCCGTTCGTCAGAGCGAATCCAAGAGCTAACGCTCGAAACGTCAGTTTTCAATCTCTTTACGGTGGCCAATTTACCTTATCAACTCAGTTGATAAATCCAAAATTTTGTGTTTCACGTCCCCACCGACGCAGCACCACAGTTTCTTTAGAAACTAACCCCCTTGTCAGGCTAATTACAGTTCTTTTTACTCCCATTTCAAGGTGGTGGCAAACTAGCATTTTTGACCAGATAAAAAAAAGATTAAAGAAAACAACTGTTTAAATTATTTACAAAAAAAAAATATGGGACAAGGGCTGGAATCATATCGATCAAAGGTGTTCTTTTGTTAACCATTCAAAATCAAAACTGTGGGGGTGGCGGATGGGAGGTGTAGTGGTTAGCGCGATTGACTTCGGATCTGAAGGTCGCTGGTTGGAGGCCTGGTCCTTGACATCTTGTTCTTTCCTAAGACAAGAAGCCCAGCGATGGGAGTACTAGCCATACTCTCAGTTGCTTCATGCTTCGGAAACCGGGTTGCTCCGGCCTTTTCTTTGCCAAAATCAAAACCAAAACCAATCGTCAGTGGCATTCCGTTGGTTTTTCCGCGCTCTGCACCTGTGGAATAGCTCTCTATTTGTTGTGATTGGACCACTGGGATGCAAATACTGTAGTTTGGTTTTATGACAGTTGCTTAAAAGTCGTACTTTTGTCAGGAGTAAGTCAACAACTGGAATTTTAATACTAGCCTTGATGTCTCTCTGATACCTGTTTTTAATGTTTCCACAGAAGAAGTTGTTTTAGCAGAGATCCGCAGCAGAGATTCTCCTCGAAAAGACCGTAACTACAGGTTTGTACAAAAGCTTGTTGTTTTAACCCTTCCCTCAAAAGCGGACCAGCATGTAACTTCTTCTTTCAATATCACTACATGATGAAACATACAGGTCATGCGAATAAAGGAATTAAGACGGAATCCATCGGGAAATTGAGTAATCAGTGGACAAAAACCTTGTACCAGAATAATTTAAAGTTTATCGCATTCTTTTTTACACTTTTTAAGAGCTATAGACGTAATTAGTTATCTGTAATAACACCAAAGACAATTTATTATGGGAACCCGTGAAATTAAATTTCAAATTTCATAGGAATTGTGTAAACACGGGTAAAATAGGTAAATTTTTATGCGTAAGATTTCATTTTGTGAAATTTAAAATTTATTTTCTCGGGCTCCCATAAGAAGTTGTCTTTGGGGTTATTACAGATAACAAATTACATCCATAGCTCTCAAAAAATGTAAAAAAGAATGCGATATGCTTTAAATTATTCTGGTACAAGATTTTTGTCCACTGAAAATTAAAATTACTCAATGTCCTAATGGATTCCGCCTTAACCACTAAAAATGAAATGCCTTGATGTTCAAACAAACTTTCCCAATATGTACCATACTTAACATCACGAGAACAGTGAGGAGAATACACATGTCGATATTGGGGATTAAAGGGTTAAATAACGTTCCACTACACGAGCCGGTGTGGTTTGCTTATGCGCCGATCAATTCGAAACTTCAACATCCCCCCCCCCCCGGGCATACCCCGGGCATTTGACTGTGCATCGTGCCCAGGGAGGGGGGAATTTGAACGTTGCATTGAAAGGGTGGGGAATTTGAACCGGATTTATCTCTTGTTCTGACGTAATACGCCCGTGAATTTTTTCGGTCTTTACAGGGTTTGACGGATTCACAAGATAGAATTTCGCTTTGGTTAGTGAATAACTCTTTCAAATGCGTCTTTAAAAGAAGTTTGAAGGTATCATTACGGCATATCTCTCTCTGAAAAGCTTGTAAAGTGTTTGATTGAAGACGAAATTGGCTTGGTGGAGAGGTTTTTCAGTACTAATTGGTGGGGCATTTGAACGGCCTTTTTGCCCCGAGGGGAGGGAATTTGAACAAGCCAATCTTCAAAAGTTCAAATGCCCGGGGGGTTGCCCGGGGGGGGGGATGTTGAACTTTCGAATTGATCGGCGCATTGTGATACTACTGTTTCAATTCAACAGGAAGGAGGTCTGGTCGGCAGGTGATGAAACGTACTTCAATCATTTCACGGTGAGTGGATATTTTCACTTACCTATACATGAACGTTACCAATATCCTTAAAACCACGTCGATGGGATAAATTAGAAACGGAAGTGCTGTCAAATGAAGAGGCGGGGCGTTCTCTCCTAAAACTTTTACCCTCTTCAAAACATATTACTCGCTTAATGGTAAGTTATAAGATAAGCGAGATAGTACGTGCCCTGTGATTGGATGATAATGAGTTACCTTATCGCTAGAAACATAGAAAATAATTTTAAGCGCTCACTTCATAAAAGAAATGGCTCATTTTCTTTCACTGTTTTTCTAAACTCGTGAAAGGTTCCCAGACAGTTGTGAGGACCCTCGCCTTCAGCTCTTGTTTTCACATAGACCGCAAAACAGTCGCCTTTGCCCTTAAAAATTCGAATTGCCAAACTCTAATAAGTAGCGTACATTTGTATTTGCAGGATGATGATAGACGGGGGTCTAAAGGTAAGGATGTGTATTCTTATTTATAGAAAGCGAAGAGCGAAACGTCCAACTTGTCCAATTTTAATGGGCCACCGGTTTCGGCTGTTTGGCCCTCTTCAGGCTCAATTTATAGGTCAAAGAGTTTGCACCCGTGCACATCACACGTTACTCATAGTTTTTAATTTTTAGTTTCAATTTGTGTATTGCTCTTGAAGAAGGCTGAAGGGCCAAAACCAGTCGATGAGTCAACCTGGACCAATTTCTTGATAGTCAGCGATCCCTTATCTGTTAAAATTTTCCATGTCCGCTTTCTTAAGTACACCAATTCGTAAATTCACATTGAAGCACCGTATGCTTGTGGTCTCTTTTACTGGAAGTCCCTGTTGGTGCAGTACCTTACCTGCTGATGTTTCTGTAATATATCAAACAAGAGAAAGAGTGTTTCATCAGGATATCCAAACCGCGAGAAGTGGGTTGAAAAAACGAGGCGCAGCCGAGTTTTTTTTGACCGGTTTCGAGGTGTTTGGATACCTGATGAAACACTCTTTCGGGTTTTTGAGATGGCTTCTCAAACGATTTATAATTCTTGGAGAAATTCAAAGCAAAAGTTCGCAAAATTTTATGCCAATTAAGATCCGGTGTCCGAACCACCGTCACGGTAGTGATTTCCTTTGTTTTCTCGTTATGAATTATTAATGAGTTTGAGAAGTATCTTAATTTTAGGTATTTAATTTGTTAAAAATCTCTGTACATGGTGTACAAAGTGGTTTTCTGTTGGCTATTTTCGGGAACTGAATAGCAGAAGAGACACTGGAACAAATTTTCCTCATAATTTGTGCCGTTTTGTTGTTGTCTCTTTTTTTGCAGATCAGGAACGCCGTATTCGAGATATGCTCTCTATTGTGGAAGGAACTCCGTCTGATTCTGATGAAGTTAAAAATCCTGCAAAGGGACCTGAAAAATCGGCACCTTTAGTGTCTAAGGCCAGGTAGGAAGTGAAATGCTCATACAATGGCAAAAAAATAATAATAATAAATAAAAATTATTAAGAAAATTAATCAACTTGTATAATTTTAATACTCGTCAAGAGCAAAAATTAGAAAGACGTCTATTTTCGCTCGGAGAGCGGACTTTTGGCCCAAATAGCAAGTGACTAAAAATATTAACAAAGAAGCATTTATAATTTCAGATATTTTAGTTGATTTCAAATAAATGATAGGTGCTACATTGAAAAAGTCCACTGAAAAAGAAAATTTTCAGTCATACACCTAAAGCTCTGGCTGCCTGAGGAGTAATTTACGGTAATGAATGAGGCAGGAAAAACTGTTTTTTGGTCGCTTTTGGTTCGAGTTATTGGGGGTTAGACGTACCGATATTCTAATGCGAAGCACTTATCATTGGTGAGTTTGTGGATTTAAGCCATGAGCTTCCTACGTACTGTCCTAGATTGTTCTAAATTTTCAGTCTGTGGATAGAGCGCTTTTCAAATGAGTGTTATAAAACCAAAACCAAAGCAATTACCCCAGCCAATCACAACAAACACAAATTACCCAATGAACCAATCAGAACTTGAAGCGCGGGAAAACGCGTGCGAGCAAGTCGCGAATGGTTTGAGTTTTACTTCTGATTCGTCGAGAAAGTGGCGCGAGATTTTTGAACCAATCACAGAGCGAAGTAAAGCAAAACCAAAGCAAAACGCGAATTACTTTCGACACTCAATTGAAAACCACAATAAAATCGTTAATTCTGGCCATTCAAATAAAGGCTATTCAGTAGTATGTTCCTGCGGCGTTGCTCATTTTAAGAATACCTTTCATTTCTCCGCAGAAATTTCTTTGAGAATCAAGAAAAACCACCAGAACCAAGGCCAGTGGTCGAAAGGAAAAAGAGCAGTGGATGGAAACCAAAACCGCCATCACAGGAAATTTCCAAGAAACCGGTACCACCGGTCTTATCGCCCAAACCTGTTCGGCCCCCACCAAAACCAAAGGAGCCTCAAAACCAGGCTGAACTGGTCAGACAAGCTCTTCTGGCTCAGCAGGATACTGGGCCGGTTAAACCGGAACCACTTTCCAAACCACGCTCATACTCCGAACCTAAACAAGTGGTAAGAGATGTAAAATGGCTCATAAATGTCATACGGGCTCCGGAAATGATGGCCGCGTTACTTCTGATACCCTCTACCACTCACATTCAGGCAGTAGATTCTTTCAAGGAGTTAGACGGGGGAGGCTTGGGGCGGTTCGCTTACTCTCAGGTCACCAATAGGGGTATTTATTTTAAAGATATGATGCTCGAACATCGAGCACTGAATGCATTTCAGCAACTTGAACCTTCGAAACCCTCCTTAATCCTCTACTTCATATAACAGGAGTGAATTGTGCAGCAGATTATTGTTACATGCATTTTTCAAAACAGACCGTCATACTGAACGAAAGCAACTCACGGCCTGAAGAAGAATAGTTAAAGTGTTTAAAACACTGCCTTTGAATACGATTTTGAACCGCAGAAATCCCGTTAGTCACATTAGTATGTTACTTTGTTTTTCTCTTTCAGCCTTACATTCCTCCACCAGACTACAAACTTCCTCCTGAGAAACTCGGCTACTTACGTCACATAACTCCAGAGCCAAAACAAGCACCGTCAGAGAATTTCCACGTGGAAAACGTGCTTCTGAAACATCGCACGCACAGGGGCACCAGCCGTACAAAGTCGGATGTGCCCCAGTATTCACACGTCTTGCGCAAGACTGGAAGAAGAGGGGAACTAGGGATAGACGACGATGACGACAGTGACGTCACACGTATACCTTTCAATGTGCCTTTGATTGGCGTTTCATGAGGATGTACCCGTCCAGGCTTATTTTCTTTTACACCCACTTCAAGATGGAGGTCACGTGTAATTTTTCTGGTTAATTAACGATTTAGTGTTTAGGGTACGAAGCTTGTTTGTGACTGGCCCCAGAAGTAATTTCGGGGAACTGGCATAAAATGGATTTTTAAAAATTCACACACTTCTGAACAGTTCAAAGAAATGTCTTCTCTTTTTTCTCTTCTTTTTTTTTTCCTGAAAAAACGTTTATTTATCAAGCCACATCTTGAAGTATTATCCTTAATATTAACTTTTTGTATCTTGTTTCATAGCTTATTTTGTTCAGTCATCTGTTCATGTTAACGAATTTGAGGTGCCTCCGAGTTGGGATTATTATTATGGGTGGGGAGTCCACTATAAATCTTAGAATTATTTTGTAGATTTTCCAGCTTTTCTGCGGGTGTCTTCTGTTTTCTTCTGAGAAGAAAACAAGCATTTGACGTCTGCGAGCGGGCTAAGACCTCTGAGAATTTCTGACGTGAGCAAAGAACTCCAAGAAACGTTTTTGGCTTACTAATTAAGCTGTTTAAAGTTCAAATTGGAAGCCAAGTTTCTGAGGGCTAATATTACTCGTACTCTTTGTTCACATATTGGATCGCTAAGTACATACGGCATATCACTTTTTATATATAGTATAAATTAGTAGTAATTATAATAATGAGAATTTTGGCCAGCGGTTTTCGAGTGATAAATCCCTTATTCGAGGGTGTAGTTACAGAAAATGCAACAGGGTATTATATTTATTGCTGGCATTTTTCGTGCAACATTGAGGTTGCTGAAAGCCTGGTGTCTTAGTGACAAAATTGTACCGGGGGTACAACACAGGGCAACGATCAGATATCTGTTGCAACATTTCGATTTTCAAGTCCTGTTTTTCGCAAGAATGGCGACTAAGGAGACTTTACGAGACAGGTTCTTTCAGTTTCATCCAACAAAATTGCAGTTTTCTTAACACGTATCCCACGCAGCTTGACACCGGTTGCGTATTCCTTTCGCTTGCACCGGTATCCTATGCGTAGTCGTACCCTCCCCCACCCAGGAGAAAACGGAAAGGAGGAGTCTTCTCCTCGGGGGTGGGGAGGGTAGGGCTGTGCGTAGGCTATTGCACTGGTTGCTTGGTTCTGCTTCAAAATGTGATTGGCGCTTTGTGTTGATTGTGTATGCCGTGATTGGCCAGATGAAATAGCCTTGGTTATGGATTAAAGCAGTTTTAAAAGTATGAGAACCTCTTTAACTCGTGTGGAGTAATGCCTAGTGTAACTCCCTTTTACAGTAAATAGAATTATACAATAGTTCTTATTTTACATTTTAGCAATTTAATTGTGGCTTTTTTTTAGTGTATAGTACAATCAATTTGCCAGTCAGCTTGTTACATTTGTACAGGTTCATACGGGACACTCATTCATATTTTGTACAGGTACAAATCATTTCGTATAGCTCTTATTTAAGCATAACAATGACATACATATTTATAAGGTTGCAGACGACGAGAACAGTAATTTGTTGTCGTTTTATGATATTTGTTCATGTTCTTAAGACTTGTTTATAAAACAAGTCATACATTGTAGCTGGTAACTACAAACGTATTTATGAATTTCGATTTTTACTTTATTGTCCCTTTTTGTAGTGAAAGACCAGCAAGCATATGAAATGTTCCATCAAAAGACTTCAGTAAATATGCGAATATATTTTGTGTGTGGATTGTCCTTTAAACAAAGTTCTGAAAGTTATACAGTCCAACCAACGTTGGAACTTGCCTAGTTCCCAGACCCCAGTTGATCGGATCGGGTCACTTGGTCCGTTCGTCTCTGATGCGTCACTAAATGAATTGACCGAGAAAAAGCCGTCGTAAGATGTGTTCCTAGCAGGGGGGAGTCCGTTTTCCAAATGTAGGTGCGGGACCAAGAAAACTGTCCGTCTATAAAGTGAGGTACGACTGTAGTTCTGTCTGCCTTGCTCCCTGGCTTTATTGCTCTCAACAAGGGAATTGAGCTCCAAGCGGTGAGAATTTGATTTGTCGCACGGGTTGACCGGGAACGAGGCGGGAGTTTTCCGATTGTTGACCTCTTTGATTGCTTCACAAATCTCGGGCAGCGTGTTCCAACCAATCGGAGCGTTTTTTTTTCAACCAATCAGGAGCACTAACAGAAAAACAGTCGTGACTTGACCAACACGAGTTTTCCCCGGTCAATGTCAAGTGTGATTTAAAAACTGGTTTGGACAAGAAGATTGATCTGAAGTGTCAGCGTTCTCCTCGCCTTGGCCTCCCGTGGGCTTTCTCCTGAGAGACGATTTCCACGGAGGTCTAAGGTAAGAAGACGGCTGAATTATTGAAGACTATCTCGGCTATCTTGCACTTGTCTCACACTATCCCCTCAAAGTTTTAATCCGTAATCTCAAACCTCTGTCCACTTTTCAATACACTCGTGTGCTCTTTCGCGTCCATACACATCCTAAAAAAATCCAAACTTAAGGCATAAGCCAGTAAAAGAGAAAACAGTTTAACGAAAAAATCGTGGCAATTATCAGTCCTTTTACGCGCTAATGCATCATATTTGCTGCGGAAGCAAGATGTTTCTGAGACTAAAATTTCAGGCAACTAATAGGCTTCTCTGAGGAGACAGCGAAATCCATGAATGGTTCCATGATATTTTGTGTATGTTAAAAATTAAACTAGAATTTGGGAGTGTAGACAGGCGTAAAATTAGCCTGTTCTAGACGATTAGATTGTGAAAAGCAAAGGAACGACGCGCGTGAAGAAATCGTATGTCGAAGGGAAGGGAATGCGGTGCAGGCAGGGGTGAAGGTAAGACAAGTCGTACGAGAGCCAATGGATACTCGTACAGTTGGAGCTTATCCCCGGTTTCGCTGTAACAGGAAGCAACCGAGAGCATTGCTACCCCCCCCCCCCCACCCCCCTGGATAGGAAGCAAATCCATTGCAGGATTACACCAGGGTGGAGAGAGACAATGTGGAGTAAAGGGAATAACATAATGGCAAAAAACCTGGGCAAAAACTAGGCCTTGAACCACCGATCTTCAGGTCTGAAGTCCAACGCGCTAACCACTAAGCCACCTCGCAGTCGTTCCCTACCCCCCACCCCCCCCCCCCTCCAACCAAAGGTGGTGTGGGGGAGAAGGCTAACATTTCAGACTACCTGGCACCGATGAAACTGACCTTTCTAGCCCCTTTATTTCCGCCTACAAGAGGTCTCCTCACTTACACTAGTACCCTGGAGAAACGACTTGTTTTTATGAGGACGTTTTGGACGGAACTGGGAGGCCTGTGATCTACTAAGAAATGGCGCGAAACTGCGCGGTTGCCGCGGGTGCTATGCTCTCTGGGATTGCACCATTGGCGAGTGTTTTGACATTTGAGCGCAAAATTTGAGCAAAATTTCCTTGGAAGAACAACTTAAAACAGGCAAGTTCACGTTTAAAAACTTTCTGAAGGATTTTTATTATGTTATAGTCACTTTTAACAGTTAATTTATTATTCTAAACGATGTTTTCCCTCATTTTAGAGGTGTGTATGAGCTCCCTGAATCGCCACATGCTTAACATGGCTTCTTCTCGGGGCCTCTTGTATTGCTTGTCGGACAGTCGTGGATTTTACACTTCTGCGGGCCGAGAAAGAGTTCGGTTTATAGCTGCTCTGTGAACTGAAATCCCCCCTTGTTGGTTTAAGAGGACTACATGTAGCTGACCTAGAAAGTATGAGGATTTGCAATGTTGGCGGGTAAGTCTTACGGGCCATTCCATTTAATATCGACACCCCCCCGATGGAAGAGATTTTCTGAGGGGGTAGTTGAACGTCATTTCTGAGGGGGTCACTGCGTCGGCGCCTTTGATCTTTTAAATATTTCCGAGGGGTTTGGAAAAAAATTGCCTTTTTTCTGAGGGGAAAAGAAAATTTAGGCAATTTCTGATGGGGGGGGGCACGTGTCGGCACTTCTGATCTTTGATTCTTAGGGGGTAAATTTTGATTGACCTCTTCCATAGGGGGGGTGTGGATATAAAATGGAATGGCCCTACGTAGCACAATTTGAAAAGCGAGCGCGAAATGTTCATCGTTTTAATCCTTCTCAATCTTAGCCATCCTCTTTCCTTTATGGATTATTATTGGCTCTTTGGTTCTCCTATACACAAGTTAACTATTGCAGGGCCGTGCCTAATGTTCCATCGTTTACTTGCCCAACAAAGCGTTCTGACACATGTAAGCTTAAATATAGCGGACTACATGTAGCTAAAATCATCGGCTATCATGCAGTCAATTTTGCTGAAGTAATTCTTGCAAATTCTGTTCATTCCAAAAAACATGTAATTACTTTCAAACTGTTGTCAGGAATTAGCTAGAAATATAAAAAGTTAACTGCCCTAGGTAGCTCTGAAATAGTATCAAGCTTATCCAAGAATTGCTTTGCAAACATCCCTTTCCTATTTTGAGTCGACTCCAGCGCATATTTTCCCTGCTAGCAGAGGCCCCTTTTCCTTTGTATTCGCTGAGCTGACGGACGGGACGAAAAGGGACCTCTGCCATGGGTCGAAATGAACTGTGTTGAGCATGTGCCACGGTTACTTAGCGACCGAAACGTCACATGATGCTTTTAGCACGTGATCAGCTGACGACTCCCACCTTTCTCAACTAGCGCGCCAAGAAACAGCTGCCCAGTTTTGTTGTCGTGAATGGCGAGTTCACCAAAACCCTAAAAAAAGTAGACAGTTAGTCTAGGGATAGTTGTTGTCTAATCTACGGTATTAATTTCAAGTTATATGGACAAGGAAGCTTTTTTAACATGACCATAACTCCAGGAATCAAAGAGAATTTAACCCATTGAAGGCTGCGTGTTTTATGATCGCTTCACTAAATTAGCAGTTGCATTACGAAAGGACAATTTATAGGTTCAAAAAAACAAAACTCACTTGATCTAGAATAGTTAAAATTTCTTACTTTTAAATAAATTACACCAGCTGTCAATTAAGAATTAGACAAAAATACATTCTCAAAGTCAAAATTTTGAAAATTTCCGCAAGAGACTTATCATGTTGTCTCGCACGTGAAATCAAACCACAACAGAGTATTCGTGTCTGTTTAGGTCAGATTAATACTTTTCGAATTTTTTTGAATGAAGGTACACAGAAGAAGAGACAGTAAGCTTTTCTAAATAATACATTTATTAAAACACGCCTTTACTTGTTTCTGAAGACCAAACACGTTCAATTCTTTCTTCGAGGGAAGCTACGCGCAAGCGATTTCGCTCGATGTGCAAGTTATTTTGAAGAGCATTTGGTGAGGCGAACTGTGCACATTTTTCAAAGCTTTTACGAAAACTGTAAGGAATATGAAGAATCCCTCAATTAAAAAGCGATTTCGATACAAATTTACAATCAAATGTGTAATTTACTCTACCGTACACTCGTAGAAGTGCTGGCGCATTTCACAGAAAGTCCGCAGCTCGAAAAATCTTTGGAGGTGGAAGGTTGTCCTTCGCCTTGACAGATGTTTTCTTCGCTCTAAATTCCATTCCTTGATTTGTCGAGTGTTTCTTAGAGCTTCTTCTTTCGATTGTTTATCTTTCCGTCGTCCATGTTAGCAAAAACGAGAGAAAGTAAACGTTGTAACTCTTCACGAGTTTAGTTCTCTTTCCAGGAGGGCAAGTTACTATGCAGGCTCACTAAATGACAGCGGAATAACTGTAAAGGAATGCGCGAGATACGGTGGGCTCACGTCACGGTCAGCAAACAATACAGAGAGCATGCGTTTCGGAAACCGCCGTCCACGACCATGGACGGCGGTTGGATCAAAGGGAATTTCGACCCATGGCAGAGGTCCCTTTTCGTCCCGCCCGTCAGCTCAGCGAATACAAAGGAAAAGGGGCCTCTGCTAGCAGGGAAGCGCATATTTTAACAGGTTGTACTCATGTTTTGGTTGTTTTAACGAAATTAAATTTTGTCAAGAACAGAAGAAATATCCCAAATATACAGAAGATAACTGCATAAAAACATTGTAGGCTTCTCAAATTTTAACTTCTTTTTACACTGTCATAGTGAAATATTTTCTGGTAATACAAAAGGGCCTGGTTAAACAAGCAAACATTGTTGCGGAAACATTACTGCAGACACAAATGTTTCCCAGTTTTTTTTAATAGCCGCACGAGAAACATATGTTGGGGAAGCACTGAAACTGTGCATCTTGGAAACAAGGAAATGTTTCTGAATCGAGTCGAAAACATTTTTGCTTCACAGATGCAAATCTTACTTCTGAAAAGTATGTTTCCCAGTTTAGCCACCCAAGGAAACATGTCTGGAAACAATGTTTCCGCAACAATGAATTCCGTGAAGATCTGTCTGATGAGGCTTAGTGCTCATGTATGCCTGAGAAAAATGTTGGCTTGTTTCACTGCTGTAACAAGCAAATTGCAAGTTGCACAGGAAAATTTATACACAACATGTGTACAGAGCCTATCATGGAGAGAATCTTTCACATTAAAGAAGCTTAATTTTGAAAATGGAGAAAACATGTAGAACATGTAATTCAGTTGAAAGACTGCAATGTGTTTTTATATGAATAAATGATATTCTTGGTTCAACGATATCCTCTAGTATGTTTTCTAAATGAGAATCCACCATTTCTTGTTAAGTCGATCTGTTTGGAAACAAGAGACATTCACGTGTTTACACAGGTCTTGATTGTTTTGAGTGTGGCCTTCAGAATTGCTCAGAATTCCAAAGCATTACGCTGAAAAGAGCAAATCTTGTCCAGTTGGTGGTCTTATTTTGAGGATCCTTTAACAATGTGAAAAAGTAATGATTGGAATTTAATCTGACACAGAAATGAAAGGCATAAAGGTTGTTTGCTCTGTGAATTGTCAGAAAATGCAGGCATAACACATGAGTTATTTCGCCCGAAGACGTCTTCTTTAATCTCACTTGCTCGCCGTGTGCTAGGGATGAAGCGACGAGAAATATATATGCCCATATATGGCAATGACAGTGAAAGTTCGGAAATAGCCTAACACATAACGCAATGGCATGTCACGCTGAGTCTCATTTAATCAATTAATTATGTTAATCAGAAACTAGAAAATAGTTCTTGGGCATGATTAGAGGTCCAGTCGCAAACAAAAATAACCAAACGTCATAAGATGACAACAGGAACTAGAGAACAGTTCTTAGGTGTAAGTATTAACCCAATGTCACTAATAAGACAAGAGTCACTTTTCCTGGTTCCTCCTAGTCTTTGAACTTGGCTGGGATTTGGGTAACACGCCCTGACCTTGTGACTTGGCTCTTTGGCTGATAGCAGCGTTTTCCTACTGTCGCAGCAGCGTTCACAGGTTCAGAGCTGGGCCGCAGTGGACTACAAGGTAGCTGTGCTGAGGGTGGTTGGTCTAGTGTCAGCGGGTTGCCCTTTAGATTAGTCCTGTCTCCAATTGGGGGTGCAGTGGAACTGACTTTGGCCTCAGGTGTGTCTATTGGTTTGTGTGTTGGAGCCTCTGTAGGCACAGGAGTTGGATCTCTGCTGGGTAAAGGTATGGCTTCATCCTTGCTCCTGGGTCTTAGGTGTTCTCTGGTTCACTGGTATACTTTGCCCTGGATGTCTACTGTGTAGGTTCAAGGATTGGCTATAGCTTTGGGTCTGTTCAGCACGATCGTTGTTTCCCATGTACTCTTTTAGGTGTTTCTTATGAATACTGGCTCCAGTTTGTACAAGATTCTTTTGTCATTGCCAGCTTTACGGTCCTAGAATTCGGCCTGCTTCTGTTGTGGTTTCTGATTTGCTTCTTGGTGGAGGTCATCATAATAATGGGTGTTTAGACTTCAGGACACTTTGGGAACTTGGGAGGGTGGACTGGGGTTTGTGTCCAAACAACAACTCATAGGGTGATGGTATTTGGCTGTCAAGTGGAGTAGTGCAGTACATCCACAGGGCTGTGTATGGGCACTCGTTTTTCTCTAGTGCCTTCCTCAGAAGGGACGTGCAGGTTCCAGTTGCTCTTTCAGCAAGGCTGTTTGATTGATGGTGGTACGGGGAGCTGAAATACAGTGTGATACCACTTTGCTCACACTTGGCTTTGAACCTCTCACTCACATATTGGGATCCAAAGTCAGATATGATAGTGGTTGGTAGGCCGTACTCCACTAAGACGCTTGTGAAGTGGTTGCAGATGGTGTGGCTAGACATGTCGCTCAGGAGCCTTATCACGGGGAATCTGGAGTAGTAGTCGACGATCATTAAATACTTCTTTCCATTAAATTCAAAGATGTCGGTCCCAAGCTTCTCCCATGGTCTGGTTGGGAGGTCTGGTTGCATGATGGGTAGTTTGGGTTGAGCGGGTTGGTGGCAGCTGCACGAGTTGCAGTCCTTCACCATCTGTCTGATATCGTTGGAGATTCCGGGCCAGAACACTGATTCCCTGGCTAGGAGGATACACTTAGTTTCTCCTTGGTGTCCCAGGTGGATTGCCTGGAGGACCTGGCCTCTCATGGATTTAGGTATGACGACCCTGCTGCCTTTAAGTACTAAGCCATCCTCCAGTGCGAGATTACACCTGAAGTTCCAAAAATCCCACAGTTCTTGGGGGCATTGTTTCCTGTAGGCAGGCCAGCCGTTGAAAATGGCATCTTTCAGTAAATTCATAACAGGGTCTTGTGCTGTGGAAGACTTGACTGCTGATAGGTCAATGGGGTTGGATAAGAAGTGAATGCTACTTTGCAGAGTCTTCCATACTGTGCACTCCTTTTTCATGGAACACCCATGACAGGGCATCAGCAACTGGGATTGATCTTCCTTGTTTGTACTGAACATGGATATCACATGGCAGACATTTTAGAAGCGGTCTCTGTAATCAACTTGGGGCTTCACCTGATGCTCTTCTTAAATATCTGCTCCAAGGGAGAGTGGTCGGTTTCCACTGTCACGTTCCTGCCTAGTAAGTAGTATGAGAACTATTCTAGCCCAGAAGTGACTGCCAGGCATTCATGCTTGATATTTGAATATCTGGATTCGGCATCAGTGAGTGACCCTGATGCCATGGCAACAATGTTCTCATTGCCTTGAGAGTCTGTCTACCTCAATCAAGCTCCAACACCTGTCTGGCTTGCGTCGCACTGCAGGATCGTTGGTGTGGCTGGATCCGGTTCATAATAGGAAATGATCTTGGCAGAGCAGAGTTCTTGCTTTATTTTATCCAGTGCTTGCGAGTGGTGGGACTCCCACCTGAAATGGGTGTTTCTTGGTTAACTCCTTAATGGGGATGTCAGGTCAGCCAACTTTGATGAGTAGCAGTTTAGGTAGGTTACCATCCCGAGGATTGTTTGCAATTCTTTGATGTTTGATGGGGCCTTGATGTTATGCATGGCTTCAAGTTTCTCTTTTGCCAGCTGGATTCCTTTCCCTGTTAGGATCTGGCCATAGAAATCAACTTGCGATTGCTTGAATTGTAGTTTTTCGGAGTTCAGGCTGACGTTGTGTTTGCCTGTGGCTTTGAGCATTTCAGTGAAGGCTTTGTCCTGCTCCTGTTCACTTGAACCACAGACTACGATGTCCTGAGCTATCTCCATTACATTAGGGATGCCTTTGCGCATTTGGTCCAGTCCATCGACAGAGGTTTGAATCTGTCCGCCATTTCGATTGAATGCAAGTCGTCAAAGTGGATAATTTGAATAGAACTTGAACGCTGGGCAGTTAGGGATTGCTCCAGGACTTTACTTCTGAAACCATGTCGGAAAATGGAGGCATAACACACGAGTTATTTCGCCTGAAGACATCTTCTTTAATCTCCCTTGCTCACGGTGTGCTAGGGCCGAAGCAACAAGAAATATATTTGCCCATATATGGCAGTGACAGTGAAAGTTCAGAAATAGCCTAATACATAATGCAATGGTATGTCACGTTTATTGTACTGTGACATGAATACTATTCTCTTGTCTCTAGGACTTGTTTAAAATCATTGTTTCAACACAGTCCAGGACCTACGTGTGTAACATGTTATTCACTTTTTGTTCTGGCAGGTTTGTACCTTTGTTGTCATGAAATTTATGAAGCACATGAAGTCAGACAAGGTGAAGATCATGTGGATATCCAAACTTCACAGGTGATGTTTTCTGCCATTGACTCACCTTTGCATGTATAGAAAATTTCTCTGTACTAGCTGAAATCCACTCACAAGCAGGGTAAATAACATTTTACGAACCATTCGTTTAGAGTCCTCAGCTTGGACCACTGGATTTTCCAAAAGTACTCATCTGAATGGATAAGAAATATTTGCCACATACTACTTCAGGGTTGTCATTAGAAGCCGGTAGCCGGCGGAAAACCGCCGGCTGTGCGACCACTTTGCGCCGGCTACTGCGTGACGAAGATTATATAGTTATCAGGAGCAGAAAAATCATGTTGCTCAATGGGATCATGAACAAACAAAATAGTTTATAGATCTGTAAGCGGTATGAAATTTTGGAATTTTTTCTTTGTTCTTCTGTGTACGTTTTTTAAAAAACACAATAAAACCTTACTGTAAGAAAATACAGAAATTACGTGTGGCGTTGACAGACATCTTCCGTAAAAGCGCGTGACGTGATTTACACGTGCCAGCTAGCTTCAAAGATTTTCAAAGATATTTCCTGAAGTTTTTAGAGGTTTTCGAAAATGGAAGGTCACGGAGGAAAAAAAGCGATCGCTTCACCACTTCTTCCCAAGTCAAACTAAGAAAAAGAAATCTAACGAAAATGAGGAAGTTCAAGGTAAGGAATTAACAATTTCACGCTCACTTGATTACATTCACTGTTGTTTTGGAAAAATATGTTTCAAAAGAACTTTGGCAGAAAATTACCGTTGAGTATAAAACGCTGTTATTTTAATGCTTGCCTTCATAAATCAAGAGAACCACTAGAAAATGTCCAATGTTTTAACGTCGCATAATAAAATTTGATTTTAAGGTAAAGTTCATTTCAGTCGCGCGGAAGCGACGGTTTTTTACTGACAAGCCGCTATAAATAGATTTCAAGTAATGTTTACCGGAAACTTGCACAATGGTGTTGTTGAAAGAAAAAATCTTTGATTTGACTTTAAGAAGGCAAGTGGAACTGTTAAATCATACTTCAGTAAAAACGGACTCGACAAAAATGAAGGAATGAGAAATGTGCCCTGATTTCTTACCAGTAATACTCCGCATACACGGCATTCATAATTTCTGCGTCATTTGAGCTGATAATAAACCACATGCGGCGGGTGATTTCCAGATGTTTATCAATTCTCGCCGTTTAAGATTCACGGAAATATGTCACTAAATAAAACTTAGCTTAGTTTTCTGTCATGAAAGCACAACAAAATTTAAGAACATACAAGGTTCGAAGCAGAATGAAATGCATGGCGAGGAGAAAAATAACGCCGTGTTTAATGTACCGTGACCATAGGCACGTGCGTGATATATTTTGTCTTGATTTAGGCTACGTTTACACAGGACCGGTCCGGAACCGTTCCGAACCGAACCGGACCAGATCGGCTTCTGTTTACATGGAACTGTTTGGAACCGGTCCAGGTGTTTACACGGGACCTTTCTGGAACCGGTCCTTATCGGATCCGATTCTGGACCTGCAAAACAGCAGGTCCAGTTTTGGATCCGTTCCGGACCGGTTCCAGAACGGTCCCGTGTAAACAGAAGGCCTATCCGGTCCGAAAATCGGACCGGATCCGTTCCGGACCGGTCCCGTGTAAACATAGCCTTAGGAATATTTAACGACTCTCAACAAATCTGCTCCTTTTTAAACGAAAATTAATATGCATGAAAATCAAACAAGGTTGCATTGTATGTTCTGCCGATTTGTTTTACCCAATAAGAAATTGTAATAAAGACGTGTATTACTCAAAATGAGCATGCGATTTAAAAAAAGCTAGGAAAAAATAAAAACTTTAGTCAGCTTACTGACAGACTTTAACCTCATTTTTTCACCTACAAAGAAGGCTGAAAATGTGCCCCAGAATGCAGGAAATCGCATCTGAGAGGTAGCAAATTTCAAAATTTTCCGGGGGAGCATGCGGACCCCCCTAGGTGGCATGTCGCGGAGCGACATGTCATGGGCGTTTCACGCCCATTCCTTCAGTAGCCGCCTACTACACTCCAAACAGCCCCTTACTTCAAATCCTAGTGACAACCCTGTACTTGTATACCTGACGTGGGCAACTGATAAAAATCGATATCAGAAAACTGTTCGATAAATCGATAACTATGGTTATCAATCACATAAACGTTATCGATTGTATCGATCAATCGATAAAAATTGACACTCACAGCTCTTCTGGTAATTTCTGTTGTCGATTTTATCGATTTTATCGGTGGATGTCAATTGTACATGTCCAGGATGACATGTCTTTGATTTCTGACATTGATTTGACGTTTAATCGCAGTAAAATGATTGCAGTGGCTTTGTTCACGAATAAAACTGTATTTTGTATTTCAGTAAATGTGGTTTATTAAGCTAGCAGGATAACTGTGCTGTATCGATCCAAGTATCTGCGAAAGTGACATCTCGGCTATTTACCTATCTAAGCAACTGCCATGCAAGGAAAACGTTTTGAGTGGAAGCGATGGCAATCTTTTGTTAAACCCGATATTAGAGCTGGTTATAGAGGTTGTTGTAATTATTAAAGCTCGCATATTTCGACACAAAAATGTTACCGATAAAATTGATAATTTTCGATAAAATCGATAATTATTGATTTCTCACAACAAATTCATTTAATGATTTTTATCGATTTCCGATGCAATCAACTAATTTTATGGATTGTTATCGAATGTTATCAATTGTCGATTTTATCGATTGCCCAGGTCGGGTTGTATAATCTCTTAATCAACCAGGGCCAGCAGAGTGGTTGTGGAGAGAGGAGGGAGTGGGTTAGCGGAGTGTGGCATTATTACTGAACACAGTAATATGTGTGACAAGCCCAAGAAATGTCTTTGTTGCAAGGTTGTCCCTAACAGCCGGCAGCTGGCAGAATGAACCGGCTACTTGGGTCATTTGTGCTGGCTACTTTTATGATACATATTTTTTAAAGACAAATTGTATGTTGCTTTACTGGCGCAGATATATGAAAATGAAAATCATTTCCCATTGTAGTTTATTGACTTAAAAATAATCTGGTTGGGACAGAGACACGCAGGGTTCATACGGGTCATGGAAAACCTGGAAAGTCATGGAATTTTAGAATTTGATTTTCCAGGCCTGGAAAGTCATGGAAATTAAGCATTGGTCATGGAAAGTCATGGAAAATGAAGTTCTACAAGGGTCTTGTATGAAACAGATTTAGCAGTTGCTTTTTCTGTGAATGAAAATTGCAAGAAGAGAAAATTAATGAGTCATAAACTGGATCCACTGCACCTTTTTTTTGTAAACAAAAAAAAAGGCTAAATTTAGGTCATGGAAAGTCCTGGAATTTTAAAATGTTAAAATTTACCCCAAACGCTTACAGTAATTGAGTGTTACTACGTTAATACTTTTGTAATCTGAAATTTTGTATTCTGTAATATGTTATTTGTATGTAAATTTATGTTAAACAGAGCCCCATTCAAACCAGCCTCGCTGAACTGGGCACCTCTGTCTAAATATTGTTGAAATAAAAATAAATAAATAAAGGTACGAACCCTGACACGAATAGTAGCTCATTACGTTGATTTCTGGGAATTGCCTGTAGAAAACGACTGAAGGCATGAGTTTATCCAAATAAAATTGAAAAGTTATGATTACTTTTGGAACTGACATCATTGGAAATTTGTGCTCAGAATTAAAGAAATTCCGTTTCTGGGGACTTGAAATGTAAAAATTTCCTGGTGGGCATGCCCCCAGACCCCCCTAGAAGGGATCGCCGCTCGATAATCACTATCCAACTACTTAGAAATGTTTGCCAGCTACTTGTAAAGCTGTGGACAACCCTGGTGTTGTGACCGATAGCATAATAGCAATATCATCGCTATAATAAGCAATCTGACCTTTCAGAAGAACAAAAAAGGGCAACACCCTTTAATCCCCCTTCCCCTCCAAACTTGTTCTGCTGGCCCTGGTTGATTAAGAGATAACTTATTTATGACACCCATTGAGATATGTAATGACAGACAGGCAGACAAAAGGGCCTACATGTCACATTTACAAGTTGACCCATGGGGTGCTTTGCTTCATCTTGATAAGTGAAAATTACATTTTCCTATATGAATACTTGTTTTCACTTGAATGGCAAAATCGGCTTCTGTACTCCGACTTGATTTACTTTTTGTTTATTAAAGGACTCAGCAGCTTATTTTGTTTGCATTCAAGCAAAATTCTGAGAATTAAGATTCACAAGAATATTTATTTGGCAAATTTTTCTCATCCATTCAGTTGAGTACTTTTGGTAAATGTAGTGGTCCAAGCTGAGACCTCTAAACGAATAATTGATAGAAAGCTATTTGCCCTGCTTGTGAGTGGATTTCAGCTGGTACAGAGAGAAAATCTCTATACATGTCACACATTCCTCCTCCACAGACACGTGTTGCTTAACAGAGCTGTCCATATCTGTTCTTACATGTTGTGCAGTGAACCCAAAGGACCAATCAGCATTGTCTTATAATTTCAACTGACTCCCGCCGTGAGCATAGGTCACGTACAAGTTTTGAACAAAGATAATGCTCTTTGGAAAGAATATCTTGTCGACTTTCGCCAAGTTATTTCAAAACTAAACTGTTTAAAAGCATACATTTAGTTATTTCCTTGGCTCAACTGAGTGAAATCTGGAGATGGAAATAAACAAACTAGAAAACATAGAAGTGATATGACATGCTAGAATTCAATTGTGGTGACAATAAGGTCAAATTTCTTCCTACAAAAACCTGTAAATGACCTGTGATTGGGGAATGTATTTCTCGGCTCTATTACAGGCATCTGTGGGGGAAGAACGGATTGCATGACAACCGCCTAGGACACCTGGACATTTTTGTCTGTACAATATAGAAAGTGGTATTTAGAAGGTAATCACTTTTTGACAACAGTTGACCTAGCATTGTTCACACAAAGGATTGTGTTAAATGGGCGAGTCACTTCCTCTCTTCTGTGGGGGGGGGGGGGGGGCATACAATGTACTTCAGGGATTGAGTGATTTGCATACTATATGTTTAGTTTACTTTCCCCCTTTCTGTGGGGTTTGATGCATGACTGTTCACACTTGAGATCTCTATGAAAGTAAAATAGTGTACTTATTACTCTTGTCTTGGCAGGTTAACACCTTAATTTGCAAGCTGTGCCTTGGTCGGGAAATAATGACCAAGAGATCAAGTTGATGGTGTCAAGACCTTGAAGGTAAATATCACCTGTTTTTAAGCTACAACAAACAAAACAAAGTATGAGTTCAAGCACTTGATAGATGGGACTCATTGGTTTTGGTCTGGGACTCATTATTTTTCATGGGGTGAGTCCCAGGAACTCACTTATGGCAAATTGTAACAAAATCACTGAAGGACCCCAGATGACTGGCTAATCACCAGAAAAGATGGCCATTGTGCAAAAGTATGCCATTCTACACCCACCTGTCCACAAAAGCCTACAACACCCAGGAGCGCCATACAACGTGTGGATGTCTGCAAATCTTCGTACATTCGTCGTCAACAAAAGCCAGATCGCCGACAGGCTGACGACAGCCTCTTTCACAATAAATGGCGTCAAAATCTACAGGCTAATTGACTCAGGTGCGAGTGTTGATGTTATTAACAACAGCTCCTTTCAGAAATTGCATGCTACTGGAGTCATGCTAACACTTACAAGGGTTCGTTTGTTCCCATACAGCTCCAACACCCCACTACTGATAGAAGGCAAGTTAGCAGCGAAAATCACTGCAAATGGGCAACAACTCGATACAGAGTTCATCGTAGTTGAAGGTAAGCTGACCGAATTGGAAGAGCTCGACATCATTGAACCAGTTGACGGACCAACTCCATGGGTCTCCCCGCTAGTAGCAGTGTCAAGTGGGTGTTGTCATGCGCCAAGCCAATCAAGCAATTATCAGAGAATGACACCCAATCCCCACTTTAGAAGAGACTCTACATGAGTTAAATGGTGCCACAGTGTTCTCCAAGCTAGACTTAAAATAGGGTAAGGATGGACCAGAACAGGACACCAATCTAAAGAAAGTTTTTTTAGCCCCTCAGAGCAAAGGGTCAACCATGACAAGTGCCTGTTTGGTGTTGTTGTATCTGCAAATGGCATCTCCCCAGAAAAGAAGAAAATCAAAGCCATCTGAAATGCCTGCCAACCTTCGAACTCTGCAGAAGTCAGAAGTTTTCTCAGTCTCTTTAACAACTGCGCTCATTACATTCCTGACTTTGCCACCATCTCATACCCGCTTAGACAGTTAACACGGAAATGATCTCTGTGGTCGTGAACCAAAGTACACCAAGATTCTTTCAAGCATCTTAAAACCCCACTAACAAGTGGAGATGTTATGGCTCTCTATTACCCAACTGCACCCACCCACCCTATTCTTAAACAGACACAAGATGGAGTTGTACATCCAGTAGCCTATGCAAGCAGAACACTCCCTGATGCCGAAAGACATTACCTTCAAACTAAGAAAGAAGCACTAGCCATAGTATTGGGATGTGAAAGATTCCACCTATGCTTTTACGCCACCAAATTCGAGCTGTTTACAGACCACAATCCTCTGGAAGTGATTTACCACCCCTGGGCTAAGCCTCCAGTGCAAGTGGAGTGGTGGACTCTCCACCTGCAACCCTACCGTTTTTAAGTTATTTACACACCAGGTTAGGGCAACCCAGCAGATGTGTTGTCACGTCTCCTACTTGGCAACCAACCCGTTCAAAAACCTAATATTGCCAAAGAAGACATCAATGGAATTTCCCACCATTCAGTCCTGAAAGCAATGTCATTAGAAGAAATCCAGTCTGAATTCAGAAAAGATACAGTTCTTCAAGATGTTCTCACTGCTGTAGAACACAACTGGTGGTTCAAAGGCAACAGCAACCTACAGTCCTACTTTCCAATATTTGAACTGAGCTCTCCATAGCCAATGGTGTTGTTCTTCATGGTGTGTGAATGGTAATTCTGCAATCCCTTCAAGAGAGGACCCTTAAAATTTCACATGCGGGACACCAAGGCATCATAAAAACAAAACAGCTGCTCAGAACCAAGGTATGGTGGCCAGGAATCGATTGCCAAGCCAAACATCTTGAAAGCACTTGCATTCCTTGTCAAGCACAAGCTCCTAATATGACACCAACTACCACTTTACATGACATCAATGCAGTCTGAACCACGAACATCCATTTACTTACATATTTGTGCCCTTTTCTTCAGGAGAATCTGTTCTAGTTTTAATAGATGCCTGCACCAGGTGGCCCAAAGGAGAAATATTGAAGTCAACAACTGCCAAGACAGTAGTCCACTGTTTAGAGAAGATGAGAAGATCTTCACCTGTTATAGTCCTCCCCTGGAGAATTGACAAACAGCAGTGGCCCTCAGTTTGTCTTGGACACATTCAAAGAATGTCCCACAGGCAGCAACATCAGACACAGAAAGGTGACCCCTTACTGCCTCAAGCTAATGCAGAAGTAGGATGCTCCAACAAAACACTGAAGAAGGGCCTTCACACTCCCTACATAGAGGTAAAGGATTGGCACCGTGAACTGTACACTTTCCTCCATAGTTACCGTGCAACACCTCACAGTGTAACTGGAGTTCCAAGCCATAGGATTTCACAGTAACGATCATTTCCGATACCGTGCCGTTACCGTGTTCTTAAAATAACGGAACCGAAAAATAGTTTGCCATTGACGTTTTCAGCCTTACCGTTCAAAATTCACTTCACATGAGTTTTTCCCGCTCTGATTATTAACCGGTAGAGCAGTTCTTTGGTCCTGACTCAGCTTATATGCAAACTGAAACATTTTTTAGCAAGCTCTCATCCACCATCTTGTGTCATTCCCAAAGTGCATTGCGTGGAACCGGTGGCACGTATTCAACAGCGGATCATAATCAACACATCTGCTGTTGATCAAAATCAACAGCAGATCATTATCGCTTCCTGTTCCAATGTGGCCAAGAATGGGTTCCCATGAATATTCAGGGGACCATAAAATAGTTACAGATGGGTTCCCATGATCTCTGGGCACGGAACCGAAAAATTGTTTTCCATGGAAATTGAAATCCTAGGGCTTGGAGTTTCCCCAGCAGAACCGATGTTTGGCCACAATATTAGAATGCAACTGCTACAGTGGGACACTACCTCCGCTAGCCCACGAGACAAACTCTTGCGGCAACAAAAGAAGAAGATAAAAGTTTATGCAAACAAACATAATCATGCAACACCGTCCAACATCAAACCCTGAGATAAAGTCTTTTTACAACAGAGATGACACAACAAAGTCACAAGACCCTTCAATCCCAACCCATACACAGTTGTCAGCCCCAAGGGAAACAGTCTTATCTTGGATTGAAGAGGAAGACCTCGGATAATGCATAACACTTCGGCAACGTGAAAGCTGACATTCTCTACCCACACTAGGGAGATTGGCGAGAGTGATGACGAAATTGAAAACTCCTCTCCAGCTGTGGAAGAACTGAGCCACGAACGACTTACATCAGTACAGCATCAACTACCATCATACTTACACGACTTTTGTGAAAGAAAAGGTCATCAGCTCTGTGCACATTGCATGCTCATGTTTTGAAATTGCTATAACTTATTTTCGAGTCTCAAATAAATGCGGGCCTCAAATAGCTACCGGTACCTCCAGGAAATGCCAGGGGTGGGGGGAGGGGGGTCATTTATTTAAAAGATGACCATGTAGACCCAGCATTTTTTTTAAACCTGGCACTTATTCAAGGCCTGGTGTTTAATTGAGAAAATAATTGTGGTATTTTGCCTCAAGTAATGCAGCACCAGTAATAGTAATGAAAGCCCCAGTCCCTTACAAAAAAGAAAAAGGACCTGTGGTTTCTGTCGAATTAAGTGCCTTTATCGCTGAGAATGGACAGGTTTTTTTTCCCTGACAGGTCAAACAATACCCCTGAACTGGGGTTTTGTAAGCAAAATTATGGTAAATGCACAAATAGCCTCAAGCCACACTGTACTCCACCCACCTGGCAGTGACATTAGCATGGAATTTATCTTAAATTTTTATCATAACTCAGACATTGGTGAACCTGTCTACTAGGACTGCTGAGGAAATAGGTCCTTTGCAAATCCTACTGACAGTAGTTAAGATTACCGGGTAGAAATCCACAACTGATTTAATTAAAAAGTGGCATTGTATTTTTCTCCAGGCTTAGATTGTCAATTCAACCAGGACTTAAGAGTGGAGAGTATGGACTGCAGGACAGTAATGACAAGATGAGGGATTGGCATGTTACAAGCACCTGGTTTAATTTATGTGTTAAGTAGATGTTAATATTGTTATCTTTGCTAGAGAGTTAGTTGAATTCCTACTACAGATAAGCTTCCTGTAAACGTGGGACCAAATTTAGGTTTCCGCATACACTGTAGTGGGTGACTGTGCTTATGGGGGCTAAAAATTCGGTGTTTGCATAGAACAGGTGTCAATCTACATATGAGAGATGCCTGTTATGGCGGCTCGACTGTAGTGTACTTTCATAGCATTGTCGTTTTGCACATTTCTGAGTCCAAAGCGTTAAAGAAATCTAGATTTTCTGACCCAGCCCGGGAGGTCTGAATGTGGGGTACAGCTGGCCTGGGGTTTTCCTCCTAGGAGCAAGTGGACGTACGGGGAGGTTTTTCACCCAGCTGTTGTTCCACAACCCCCCATTCAATTTCAAGTAGCTTTTGCTTTGGCAAAATTTTCTTTTATTTCAGTATTATAGTAATAGATAATTTGCCAATTACTGCTTTACCCGCTACCAAAATTCTATTGGTTTAAAGTTCATTTCACATGCACTTAGTTAAAGTGGCAACTTACATTGCAGATTTATTTAGTTTTACTGCATGATTGCAAAATACTGCAGCAAAAACTGAGTTGAACCCATGAAAACAGATTTTAAAAAGCCATTGTTTTCTATTTTGTGACAAGGATAGTTTATTTTTAATTTTTAAAAGTGAAATTACTCCTTACTCAATTATTTTATTCCTTCTGGCCTCTGTAGCTGGTTAGGTGGTGATGAGCAAAACCACACTTGCCAACCATACTACAAACATAGGGCATTGTTTGCATTTTTCTGAAAGCAATTTAACTGAATTATGAGCATTTCAGTTAACATCTTAGAAACACAGCAAATCCTGTAAGGAATATTTTTTCTCACAAAATGTGACAGTGCTCAGATGCTGCATTTGAGCCAAGCAACAATATATTTTTGTGGATCATTTCGTATTAAAAAAAAACACTAGAATGGTATGGTGGCAAGTGCATCATATCCCCTGTGAGTGTGCCGTCATTAAGTGTACAAACAAGTGTTGCAACCGTCTCAAATTTTTAGCTTTGTTTGTTACATGACATTGAGAGTTTTCTACAAGAACAAGTGCTCTCTATCCAAAACTCCTTGATTACCGAAAGGTTTTTCTCATCAGTTTCATCTAAAGCAAGTGATTGTTTGAAATTACGATTGACAGCAGTGTAAAGACACACTGTTTGTAAGGGTTGAACTCCAGAGTTAACTTATTGTTTAACCCTTTGAGCCCTGATATAAAAATGCGTATTCTCTCACTATTCTCCATACATTTCTTAGGAAACTAGTAAGGAGAATTGACTAAATATCAAGGCATCTTATCCTTGGTGATCACTTCACTTTCTCGTCACTTGAATGTTTGATCAAGTAGCTAGGGATGATGTAAAGAGAAATTTTCATTTTTGTCACTGTTAGGGCTTAAAGGGTTAAAGCTATGATAACAGTTTTCAAGCTAAAAGGAAAGCACATGTTCTTGTCCACAATGCAGTTTTTACTGCGGGATCTGATGATGAAGTTTCTGATTACATACAGTTCCAAATTCTAACCTCAGACACTCACAAGCTGTTCACTGCAATTTACAGTACAGTAATTTTCATACCGTTTTAAGACTTGACACTTGTTTGTACCCAGTTGGAGGGATTTATCAGTCAGAATCCACACTGAGCCCACAGTTTTCATGGGCTGTTGCTATAAGCAGCAGTGTGTCCATCTGGTGCCATAGTTACATGAGAAATTGTGATTGTTGAATTTAAGGTCTCCAACTAAGATTTGCCCCTATCTAGTTCCTCCAATTGAACTATAATGGTAATTTATTCATAATACTCATCCTTGCACGTGTGAAGTTCTTTCAGAACAGTGATGGACTTACCGTTAGGTCTTTTTATGCAAAACTTTAGTTGCTTTTGGTGGGTTTAAAGTGGGGAAACTCTGATCAAATCTTAATTTGCCATTTAGAAATGGTGAAAAGATTTAACATTTAAGTGAGTCAACAACTCAACATCCATCACTGTTTTGAATGACCTTCTCTTTATTACTTATTCTTAGTTCCAGTCATGACCATGTTGAGCAATTCTAGTCATGAGATTAATTGCTTTGCACAAAAGGGATACTAAATTTGAGCAATATTGACTCAAAATTCAGTTCATAGTGTTCATGCAAATGAAGCCATAGAGACCAGGCAACCTACGTTTTGCAGGGACAATTGGGTAACAAATTATTGTGAATTACAGATCGGGGATTTCCTCTTTTGCAGGGAAATGCAGCTCAGCATGTGAATGACTCGGGAAGTTACTTTTTCTTTCAACTGGTTTTTTCCAAAACGAAGGAAGCAGTCTAGGCAAAGTTTTTTTTGTTACCTTTGCTTTTTTGTGAACCAACATTGCATGTACCAGTTACCAACTGATACATCAAATGTTGTGAAATCACTGAGGTTATTCGTGTAATATTTAGCTCTTTATTTTCCATTTTTTCTTTTAATTTCTGCAGTGCCAGAAAAAAGCACATACAACTGCTTCCTTTCGTTTCGAAAACAAGCTCACTGCCACTGAATCTTGAGGATTTAGAAGCTTATAATTTAGGAGTAGAAATTGTTAGCTACATGATCTTATCCTGAGACAGATCAAATCTTTCAGCCGCACAAGTCAAAAAACAGTAGTAGTTCGCCAGATTTTGGTTCCAGTGCAAACTTAAGACTTCACATACAGATAATAATTTATTGTAATAATTATTGTACAACGAATGTAGCAGGAGTAGGGAAAAAAAACCAACTTGTGTGGCCAAAGGATTTGCTCTGCCTGTTTTTCATTGTCACTGAGGTTGATTTGTTTTAATTATTTACTGAGTTTTTTGAACAGCTCACACCAACTGGCAGCACACTCACAATCTAGCCAATCGCCTCCTTGCCACTGGGTTGCAGAAACTCTGGCTCTGAGAAGGTCTGTGTTTCTGACGTCCTCTGCAGTGTTCCAACGGAGGGATCCTGGTGAGTTCTATCTGATCGACTGATTCCTGAGGGGGTGGTGTGGACATTAGGAGATTCTCTGTTGATTAACAAGTAGATAAGGCTGCACGGAGGGAGGTGAGGGTTTGTTCCTTTTGTCTTCCAAGTTTAATTCAACTTTGTCAGATTACCACAACTCCAAATTATTTAGCAAAGAAAATTATTCTGATGCTTGTTTCACTTCCACTGTTACGGATGGAGAAGGTAGTTGTCTTCGTGATAGGGTTACGTCGAGCCAGCTCTGATGGATGGTGATAGGGGGGACTTAAGAGGCTGGGGATCCGGCACGCCCCGCTCGGTTGTCTAACATATAGCAAATCAGATTGAGCTGAAGTCCATGTTGAGAGAGTTCTTTGCTGCATAGCCATGTAGACTGTGGGGGGCAGGGTGGGGTGACCCCACCCTCTTCTTCAGCCTATATGCTGTGTTGCTGCCATTTTAGGGCTTTTTCTGCATCATTAGGCTTTTCTGCACTTGCAAGGTCTTTGTGCAATAGGGATTTGAAATTCTAACATTCAGCCATAAAAGTTTTCTTTAAAACTTTGTTTTCCTCTAAACATTTTTTATGCTCAAGGGAAAAAATCTTAAAAGTTAAAATGGTGTTACACAAGCATTGTTTTGTGCTACTTGTCTTCCAGAAACTAAACACTGTCGATTGCATCATTGTAAGACAGCCAAATTGTCTTGCAGTGCCTGGACGCATGTTTTCAGCCACTGTTAGACAAGTTACACAAAACATTGCCTAGTTTAACACCTTCTGTAACCATTCCTTCAATTTTAAATCAGTAAGCCAAATTTTGCAATTTCCTGACTAAAAAAATATGAACAAATTAGAATTACTAATGACCAATTTTTTCCCTCTAATTCACAAAAAGTAAAATAAATGTTTTCAGTTTCTTTTTAAGACTAATTCCAATCTAATTTTCTTTTCAAAAAAGATAAAATCAGGAACACCAAGCTTGTCACGCAGGGGTTCTTCTCTGCCTGTCACAAAATCTTAATCCCAAAAGGCATAGAAAGATTGCGTGACAAGCAGAATAATCGCTGCGTGACCTTGGTTCATTTTCATTTTGCACAAATCTTGTACCCAGAGTCCTCAGGCTTCTTGGCAGCAGGTGGTCACCGGGAGAGACTCTGGGGTAATAGAAACATTTGATTTTTTGATTGGCTGTTCAAAAAACAAAACTAAGAACCGTTAACTGCAGGTTTTCTACAGTAACAATGCCATTACCCTAGCATCTCTCCTGGCGACCATCCGCTGACCAATAAGACTGAGGACTCTGAGTGTGAGATTCATTTTGCACAAGCCTCAGATTCGTTAAGCATTTTAATCAATAATTAAATGCGGATTGTTTTCTTGTTCTTAAAACAAATTTTGGCCAAATGTATCTATAACTTGACATATATCCACTTCAAACGCAGGGAAATTTTCGCTCACAGCCCGGGCTTAATTATGCATGCAAACAATCTTCGTGCATGGAAGCTGTACGAAGTTTGTATGCATACAAGTTAAGAATGTGGCTGTTTGAAAATAATTTCAACAACCTTAACCGAACTACTAAAGGCAATTCTGAGGTTTTAGAATGCAAAACAACCATTCAAATATCTCTAAACGTAATCAGAAAGCAATTATTTTAACCAATCTTTTTCATCGTCACAAATTAGCATAATGATTGCACGTGCTTTTCTACTCCTTTCAGCGGTTCCATCGACTCTTTGAATTTACATAATTTTCACTTCGGATTCAAATTCATTGTAAAAACTACGCTATTTTCGCATTTCACAATTTTGTAAGCATAAATGTGGCTTGGGAAAACATGCGGGTTTGTTAGCTGTTGCTTCAAGCTGCTTTGTTTCAGTGGCGTGAACCAACAACTCAAAAACCCAAGTGTCCTCAAAGGCTTCAAAAAATGTAACTGAATCGAAGATTTTAGGTTTATTTTAAAATAATAACGCCAATAATTCTGTCGTTAGGTTTATTTAATGTTAATACCAACAATTCTGAAAATATTTTCGTTTACAAATATTAACTCGAAAACAACAGCCTAACTAACTTCCTTAGTGCAAAGACTTTGCGAGTAACATTATTGCGCGCGGAAGCTAATTTTCACTTATGGCAGCTTCACAGAAAGAACTTCTCTCTATGCGACTGTGCTCTTTGGTTTGCTGTTTGTTCGAAGGCAGCCGGGGTCATGGTAGACGGCCCGTGAACCGGTTCTCGTCCTCCTCCTCTGATGATGAGAATGCCGACATACCCTTGAACAGAGACTCCATCCTCTCCATTCAGAACAGTGGAAGATTCAAACACTAACATTAATTTTGGAGAAAATTAATTTTGGTCGATGGGCAAATTATGAAACAAGCATCTTCCAAACATTTTTAAACTAATTAGGACTCAAGTCTGGCTTTAACTGACGATGCAGGTAAAGCTTAACCACAGGAGTCTTACAATCACTTGGAAACGTAAGCACCAGTACATGTATCGAAACATTTTGATTATTGTGCTTCCCTTTGCATTTCTAAGTGCTTGTTTGGACTTCTGTGTTTTGGGTTTGTGCTTGCATTGCTAGTGGAAACCAGACTTTAAAGAATTGTGGTATTCTGACATGGTTGGATTGGACTTGGGAGACAGGGGAACAAACCCTCACTTCCCTTCATGTGGTCATATCCACTTGTGGATCAACAGCGAATCTCTCCATGTCCACATCACCCCTTCAGGAATTGGGAGATCAGATAGAACTTGCCGGGATTTCCAAGTTGGAATATTAAATGAGGACAAAAGAACACAGAACAACTCAGAACACCAGAGTGGAAGCAACCCAAAGGCAGGGGGGTGGTTGGCTGGGTTTCTTTTTTAACACTTTATTTCAAGGTTTTTCTTCCAACTTAAAGTCAATAAACAATTTTTACAGCAACATTGTGTGTTAATGTCTGCAATTCATGAAGTGTCTACATGGCCTTACAGCTATTCTTTTACTTGATATCTTTCCGCAGTGTTTCGGATAAGTGTCCGAAACATATTTGACTCCAATGCCTTCTAAAGGCAGTGTTACACTTGGCAATACGTTGTGCAATTTGTTTAGCAGTGGCTAAAACCTGCATTGCAAAGCTGCGTGACAATTTGCAGGAAACATTACACTATCATGAAACACTTGTTGCAACATTGCTGCAATCATTGTAAAAAGTGAAATAGACAATCAGCTTTTCAACAACTCCAGCAATGCAGAAACAAGTGTTTCGAGTGCTGTTTTGTGTAACATGTTTCCTGCAACTTGTCTTACAACCACACAATGCAAGGTTTTCAGCCACTGCTAGACAAGTTGCACTAAACATTACCAAGTGTAACACTGCCTTTACCCTTGCAAAAGTCCTTTTTCATGACCTTGTCACGTGACCACATCAATCATAAACAAGAATGCTAACCCAAGCAAAAGACCAGATAAAAGTTAGAAATCACTGAGAATTGCAGCTGCAGGAAACAGTTAAAATCATTTCTGAGTACGAAGCTATGTAAAACATCCAATCCAACCCAATCCACAACTGGCAGATCTTGTGTGGATGCATACACAAGCCTTGCTGCCTGGCCATACAATTCTTGGCATTTTTCAAGCTTCAAGTTCTCAGAAATGACTTCAACTGAATACCACAGCTAAATTTTTAGTGCTTTGTAACTTTCACCTAATCTTGCCATTGCTGACAATCAATTATTGCTAGCATCCTCAATTATGATCATCAAGGTCACAACAGAGTCCTGTAAAGGGCATTTTCAGCCCCCTTGTTCCTTCTTAAACCATTGTTGCTACACTGTAAATTCTTCCCCAAAATTGTTCAAACTAAAGGGAATTTTGCGAATTGCTCAACAAGAAAAGCCAGCCCTGTTTTCCTGCACCAATAATTGTTCCTTTTTTCTCACTTGCACACATGGAATTCTGATACTTTTTCTGCCTCTGATGGTTGGCAAAAGGAACCAGGAAGCTGAATTCAAGGGTTGAAAGGCACTGGAGTCGAATATGTTTGGGACACTTACCTACACATTATGGAGAGATACCAAGTAAAAGAATAGCCACGTGCCATGTAAACACTTCAAATACCTGGGACTAGTTACATAAGCATTGATTCTGGATTCCGCTACTAACATCAGACAATAAGCAATGTCAAATTTCCAAGTCAATATCATCAGTGGCAAAAGTTTCAAGTCAAGTTCTCCTATTTCTTTTTCACTGATAGAAAAATGTCTATTTTTCCTCTGTTACAGACACTGTCATTGTGGGTCAAATATTCAAAACCAGTTCTGAAATCTGTTTTAGTTCAATGTGATTAAATCTGGATTGAGTTCAAGTTACGTGAATTTCACTACAGTCACTGAAACATTTTCTTGTAATTGATGAACGTGTCCAAATTTTTGTGCTTTTTTTTAAGTACTATGAGATTTCATAGCCTGCGTGCAGACGTCTCCTATTTCCTTCCACCCGCGGAAAAGGGACCGCGGGTGGAAGGAAATAGGAGACGTCTGCACGCAGGCTAGAGATTTCATAGCTCAGAATAAATAATCCAAAATTAATTTTGGCATGTATGTTTCTACTTTTAATTGTCATGGTTTGTTTTGGTTGCTTTTATTTCAATTTTAAGCACTTGTGGTGGAAACAGTTCTAGGTCCTGACTATCAGTGAAGAAAAAATGAGAGAAATCGACAATTTGGCTACTTATGCAATGAACTTTAAGTTTTGCTTAGTAGTTCCGGAAAGCTGCTCTTAACGTCTGATGATAGCAGTACAGTATATCCTGGCATTAATGCTTATACAACCAGCCCCAGTTTTAAAAGAGCAGATTGACAGATCTTACCAGAGGACAGCCTTTCATCAAATGGGTTTTGTTTTTAACCCTTTCATTCCCAAGCTTGTAATTTTTTTTGAATTTCAGTTTTTTTTCCTGAGAATTTAGTAAAGCATCAAGAAGATTTTCCCTGACTAATGATTGTCGTTTCCCTTTTTTTGCACGGTGGCTTCAGTGTGTTGAAATTTTATAAGGAGAAATAAGTTCTTGATCACTCGGGAATAAAAGGGTTACAGCTGCCACTAGAACTCTTACCACAGTGTTCAACATGGAAGCTCAAAAACAAGAATCTGACGAAAGAACTGTCAGTGGTTTTGGAGTCATATAAGAACATGGTTAAAACAAGTGTTTGTAAAAAATTGGTACTTACAGCTCACAATCTGGGACCAATCCAAAACATTTGGTGTTATCAAGCCAGACCTGTGCACAGCACAATGCAGTACTTCCATCAGATAAGCTATTCAACAAAGATTCCTGACAGTTTCCACAAAATCAACTCAAGGCCACATGAGAACGAAGCTTAAATTAAATTAATTAAAAAAACCTCATGAAACGTTCAAAAGCAACCTCAACTGCAATTTGATTTCAATGTGACACAGTCTCTTGACAAAATTCACGTCAACAACTGTGCTAACCATGTTGACACATGACTCCAACAACCACGAAAAAGACTACTTACTGAGGCTTGCCAGAATTTATTCTGCCTTAGGGTGCATCTTTTCAAACAAAAGTTTTCGGTCAAGACAGGCTTTTATTTTGTCCCCACCAGACTAGCTTGTCAACATGGGATTAAAGATAATTTTCATAGGTATCCAAGTGACAGTGGTTGCCAAAACAACAATGAAGCAGACTCCTTCAAATTAAAAAAACTTGTTTTCCTTAAAATCTTTTTAGAAACTTTTATGGGCTTCAAACTTCTCGACTTTAACTATTTTGTTCAAAATTTTTTTTTCAAAACTTGCAGTTTACAAGCACAAACAACATTTTCAATTCTTCCCAGATTTTGTCAAAGCTTATCAAACTTCAACAGTATTGTTACCCTGTCCAGAAAATCAACAATGTTTTGCTAAGGTCAAAACCTAGAACAAATCAGGTGAACATAATAGATCTTGGTTTTTTGACGCATGTGGTTTTTGAATTTTTTTCATCTTTGCCTTTGGTAAAGACAAATAAATTTTTCAGCTTAGTATAAAATGATTTTTCATTTTTTTAACCTGAAAATTTTTCTCCAATATCTCAAAAATAGAGAAAGTTATCAGTAATTTTTTGGCTCTTCAGGTAGCAACAGATTCCTTCAAAGGACAACCAATGTTGAATGGAAACCACCAAGAAAATAAACTTGGGTCGCGTTGATAAATTGGTGAGATATGAACACGATCAAAGTCTTCTCTCTCTGTGAAATATTATTTGGGTATCAAAGATGATGCACCCCAAAGCAAAAGAAACTCCACTGAGCCTCATGAGCTGAACCCAACTGAACATGATACAGCAAGCACAGGATGGTCAAATTAAAGGTTGTTCTGAAAATTAGTAAAAAGCCAGAAATCCCAAAGTCTGTTTTACTACATCCAGCTATACATTTTGCAATGTCATTTTCTCTGCATCTTTCCATGAAGTCCAAAAAATTAGTGGCATTTAAATCCAAATTCGTCTCCCCCTTCCAAAAAATATTCTGGGGGTGGGGTGTAGGGTGTGGGGATGAAGAGGTGCTGCCAAATAAATTCACTGAATATATTGCCCTACCAGTTATTTATCGGCCCAAAGTGTTTCAATCAATCAAAGTTTGGCTCTAAATTTTGCCTTGAAAAAGGCTCCTTACGGTGCATTCCTGCTGCTTAGTCTTTGTGTTGAAGAAGAGGGGCTACTGTGCCAAACTAATTGCTATATCTTTTGCCATATCCATTTTTGTGTATTGGAAACAGTATGAACAATAATGATAGACTCCTTACTACCCATTCCTGTCACCAACATTTTTCCTGAGTGCCCACCCCTAAGGTAACCCACTTGCTCTTGTCAGAACAAAGCAGCCAATTTTTCTTTACAAGTATGAAAATAGGAATTGAAAAACTAAAAATCCCAATTTATCAACTGAGGGTTACCATACAGTTTGCTGGTACCCATTTAGAAACAGAAACACCATTGAGATACTGCAGGCAAAGGCTGCTGGGACCAAAGCCAAATAAATTTCTGTACAATGTTTTATACCCCCATAATGCCTTAAAATGAAACACAAAGTGTCAAAATCAATAGAATTTCATTCAAAAAATTGTCCCTGAAAAAAAAAAAAACGGTTTACTGCCGGCACTTCAACCAATTATATTTTCCCTGAAACCTGACCCTAATGTAAAGATAAGCAAGGCCACTTCCTTCTTTATAAGTGCAACGGTGAAGACTGAATGATCTCGAAAATCCAATTTGTCAACATAAATTCAACTATCTTTCTTGTGCATCTTGTTCAGCTAGATCAGAATGTCAATCTGCTCTTTACATAGTCTTGACCCAAGTAAAGTTCTGCCTGCTGACAACTTAATCCAGGCATAATTTATTCCACCAATCATAATTTATGAGCACATCATTGGTATAATGACATCATTTTATTCTCAAAGAAACGAATTTGAGATTCCAGATCTTCAAGAACTGCAAGTTACCAAGCATACTTTGGTATCTGTGGAAAATTCCAATTGTGTCAAATGGGAATACCAATGAATACCAAAACAGAAGTCTTGATATAGATAGTTTATGCTGTGTCAAAGTGAAAAGCTACCATCAGTTACTTGTGTTAGGTTCTTGATTACTGACCTGATTTGTCAGTTTCTTGTGAAGTCATTGACTTGTCCCTTTGCCAATGTCAGAAAAATCTGATAGTGTCGATGGTGCTCAGTAAATATGACTGTTGATGTGAGCATGTCAAGTTATTTGATTGTTTCAGATAGCGACATGTTCAGTGTTTTGAGATCTGAATGAACCCAAAGTTGGAAATTTACCTTGTGCTTAGCTTCAACCTTGTGGTTTAGGTTGGTGCATTCTGGACATTAGTATTTTATATGTGAAGTTTTTTTGAACAATAGCAGTCTCATCTTTGTGTAGCAGTCTCTCATGTGTGTAGCCTGAGTAGTAGACTTTCTTTGGCAAAGTTTCTTTGTTCCATTCTTAGGTTTGCTACAGTATGTGGTGGCACTTTTTTATGTATTCTTAAAAACGTCAGTTTCATCTTTGTACATGGTGCAGAAGGCACTCTCCATGTGTCTGCCAGAGTGTAGGTGTTTGTTTGTGCTCACAGGTATTTTCAAACTACCGGTAGTTGATGTTGATCTTCGATGTCAGGAGTATTTGGCCTATTAATTTCACTTTTTTCTTCCTTTGAGGTTGCTCTGCTTCCAAAATAGCATACTAGAGTTGAACTTCTCCTTTGCTCAGTTTCAATTTACGATTAGACTTCTTTATATGATTCAATTTGCCTAACAGTCCAAAAAGCTATAGGTAAGATGATGTCACATACCAACAGTGCAATTTCCTTTTTAATACCAAATGAAATCCATAAAAATCAAAATCTCAAAAAACTATTTTTTTCTGCTTTGCTTTTCAGCTGCGGAGAGCAGAACTTTACTTGGATAAACAGCTTGAAAGAAAATATCAGACAATAAATCTCCAAGCCCACAACACAATATCAGAATATCCGTGTTGTAGAAAAGCTAGATATTTAAAATTTTCTTAAGCCCAAAACTTAAACCAATAGCCTAGCAATCACAAAATCAAACTTGATTTTGTTAGATACCAGTACCAAATATAAGATTTTTTGGCATGATGTGAAGTAGTCTTGGAGAATTAATCAGATACTTTCCTTTGTTCAAAAATCTGCATTAAAAGGAGAAGTGCTGTAATTGCTAACCAAACTCTTTAAATTTGTCACGATTGCAAACTTCAAAATGGTACTTCAGTGCAAATCCGATAATTTGATCCTGAAAATTTGGTCAAATTGTCTTCTAATAAACAAACACCAAACTGCCTAGTAATACAAAAGCTGGGAAAGCACAATTGACGACAGTTCTCCTTTGATACTTGTTTCAGTAAAAACAGAACGAAATGTAACTACATGAGCCTGCTGTCCTTGACTTGAAAACTGCATGTCTCCCATCTTCTCCACCATCCTCATAATGCTGGAAATAAATCACACAAAAAATGTTGTTAAAAAAATCTGTTTTCTGACCATGATACTTTTAAAATGGTATAACATGATGCACAATACAATGTAGAATTCTCCAGGGAACTTAATTAACCATTTTCTGTGTGACTGGTTAACAGATTTCCACACAAAAAAAATGGATTTCATATGTTTCCCTCCTAAGAGAGCAGCCAAAAAAATACAAAGATTTTGCATAAGGAAAATAAAATATTACTGTGTGAAGAAAAACACAGCAAAGAATTCTAGAACTAAGTCACAAAAAAAACGGGAGCTGGAAAAAATTGCCCATCCTGCTCCCCACCCCCTCTCCCTGGGGCGCCAAATCCGGGAAATTCAAATTCGTTTTACGAATTACGAGGTGTAACCAGAAAATTTTCATTTTTTTTTCATTTAGAGCACGACGTAGTTGTTTTTCTCGACATGCCATTGCAAAGAAAACGCCTCCAGATATTTTGAAGCATTAAGTTGACAGACGAGTTGAAAACGAGTGTTTGAAAACTAAAAAATAATATGCAAATTTACAATCTATGGTGTCGAAGATATCCGAGGCCGGAGTTTTCCAGCGCTTTTGTCTGGTTCTTGTTTTTGGTTGTTTGTTTACTCACTTTTCTGTTAAAAACTCAATCAAAAAGTCAGCTTTTCACCTTGTCAACGGCTAAAATACTCGTTCTTTCAACATAAACGAAAGCGCACAAGCTTACCTCAAAACTTGACCAACTTGCGGTCCGTGTTGGAAGGGTCGTCACATAGAGTCGTCTAAAACCTACAAAAATAGAAGTTGTACCTTTCCTGAACACATTTTAAATTCGTTCAGACAAAACGAAGTAAAAAGGAATTATTTCAAAACACAAAATACCTTGTTCGAAATTGCCGCCACGTTGAGGTGATGAACGCTCGAGGCTTGTCACGTGTGTATGTCACGTGTTTTCAATCTCAATCCGAGTGGGGAGGGGTCGGGCAGATGGTTGCAGTAGATTTTAATAGATAAAGTGGGTGATTTTTTTCACATACCACGCAGCTCTTAACAACTTCTAATTTTATTGGACCCGATTTTTTAGCGTACTAGGAAATAAATGGTGTTTATTATTTTTGAAGAGAACATAATAACGGAGCCCTAAAAACATCACGGAAATCATTTTAAAAGTGCACCGGACAACAGAGACAAACAAACAACGACATAAAAGGCAAGCAACTTTTATTATCCCGAGACTTCTTCCACATGTGTTATTGCATTGTTAAACTGCACTATGAACTACAGGGCAACTAGAGAAAAAGTTGCAGGAGGAGAAAAAGTTGCTAAGAAAACCTTTAATTTAGTTTCCGTTCTTTATTGGGAATATTTACTTTTAGCAATAAAACTAGCTCTTCTTCGTAATTTTTTCCCTTCCGCCACCCTATAAATCGTGCACTCTTTCTCAATATTCGTATCGTGAATATATAAATCGAATAACCCTAAACTATGAACAGACTAGGGTCTCATGGACTACGTGTATGTATATGTGAGCGCCTGACACGGTTTTTTATGACGACTATGCTAATTATTCTGAAGCCCACGAAACGCCAATAGGATGAAACTCCTTGCAGTAGTTTTGTAATTCAATCAGAGCAGCTATGAAAGTATGGGCCCATTCCGCATGCTTTGGATCCCTGAAAGAAAATAATAGAAACGGAAACAAATAAATACATACAAATACAACCAAACAGGAACGAATGTATACGATAGGAACGACGGAACTAGATGAGCTAGAACGAGTACAAACGAAAAATAAACGATGGAAACCGAGCGGACAAAGAATGTAAACGAACACGGGCGAAGACAACTGAAAACGAACGAAAGTTAATAAATTCACACGAGTGGATACAAACGAACGTAAAGGAGCAACTAAGAACTTCTTGTTTCTCTTCTTTTTTTCTAATTTAGTAACGTACTTGTCTTTAAACTCCTTCAGGACTCGATTTGTGTAGAAAACAGCGCCATCCTTTCTGTCTCTCACAAAAATGTCAGGTTTACCAGGCTAGAAAGAAAAGAAAAGAGAAAAAGAAAAAAACAGAAAGAGCTAATGAGTTCATGATGTATCAGAGAAATCGCCTACAATTGTTTTTTATAACTGTGGCCACATTTGTTTGTTTCGTCTCTACGCACGCAAGCCAATTAACACATCCCACGGCACTGAAGTTTTTAGAGAGTTTTCATTGGTACCCTTACCGTACTGACATACCTCTTTCCCACTCTCCGATAAAGGGAATTTTCTTTCCAGTTAAATTGTATCCTGCTAGCAGATTTACCTAAATGGGTTTTCGCACGATCTTTTGGCGTCGTAGCCCCGATTTACGAGCTGGCGAGTGACCAAGGCTGCCTTTTGTGTTGCAAGCCAAAAAATTGTTTGCCATCTGTGAAGAAGGGAGTGGCCATTCACACAAGGTACAGTACACTATTTCACTCACATTTTGATCCAAGCTGGTGAGCACAGAGGAAATTGAAGGTTACCCAATAAAGAATGATGATGACGACGATGATGATGATGACGACGACGAGGACGACGACGATGATGATGATGATGACGATGATGATCTTACTGCTAAGTCATTTTGAGTTATTCTGAAAACTCTTCTCCAAAAATTTTTCTCAACAGTTCTCGTTAACTCAAAGGACTATAATCAATCTGACCGATATCTTCTACACTCGAAATGATCTGTAATGATTTCACCGCCAGTTTAGATGACCTGCACCCTAAACTCTACACTCACCAGTTCCTAGTTGAGTTCTTGATTGTATGTTTCCAGGAGGAGGAGCGAATTTCCCGCTTCACGTACCTTTAAACCCCTGGTCCCGACCTTTTTTTGTCGGCTCCCGCCTTTTTGCCATTATAATTTCTATTGCAAAATATTACGCAGTGCTTTGTAATTTTTTCCTATTTCCCCCGCTTTCCGCCACTTTGAAAATCCCTCTTCCCGCCCCCTCGTTTCTAAAAAATAACCCATGTTTTTACACGGTATGTGTTTAAGGCAATAGGCTTGTTTCTCACTTCCCGTACACTGTCTGCTCCCTTTCCTTCCGGGTTTCAGCCCTCCTGTCATGTCCGTCCCCACTCTAATTATGTGCATAATTAATTTCTAACACTTACCGCTCCTACCCACAAGAGAGCTTCAGTGCCTTCAGTGACTGCAGACAGATGATTGAAGTATTGGCTCTTACGGTTCCTGTCACGAAAAGCCTTCAATGGAAAAGAAAACGGATTGGTTGAGCCGTGCAAGCATGAATCCTCTTACCCTGTGAACAGGCTCCGCAGTGGAGAAAAGCGCGAAAATAAATCAGCGAGCGAAGCGACCCGAGAGTAGACTGGCGCGTCTCTTCGCTCGTTCTCCCTCTTTGTCTCTCTCTTTTTTTTTTCTTCGCTCTTTCCTTTTCTCCACTCTTTTCCCGACCAGAGAGCCTGTTTACAGACTAGAATTCTCTATGACAAAGCGACTCAGAGAACAGTGGCAAATAGTGCATGATACTACGTTTCTTTGACACAAATTACACGCAACAACCACGCAACATCGCGCGACAAGTTGCAGCAACTGGGTAGTAAAATAGACGAAACATGTTAAGCGCAACAATTTCGTCTGATGTTGAGTAGACCTGCTCCGCGCGCGTGAATCCAAATGACGGTTTGCTTCTGCGAAACCGCGCCTCGCGCAAAACACACGCAGATATTCGCGCTCCTGTAGCTTCCTGCGTTACAATCACGTGCTTTCGACGCGCAGTCTTCGGCCGATCGACGAGCGGTGTAAAATGAAAGTCCAAAAAGAGACAGGAAAGAGCTTTAACCAAGGAGTGATTCTGTTCCAGATGATCGGAAATAAGGATCTGTGCGAAGACAAAGGGAGGAAGAACAGGTGTAGGAGACTCCCTCTATCCCCTTCCCCCACTCCACCCCGGCCCTTTTTCTATGCACGGGCCACTTAACGGGTTTACGACTGAAGCCGTGCGCTATGCTTCTAAACAAAAATTACTCGCGCCTCCTGCCAAAAACATAAAAGAACAAAAGGGAATATATTTCGGTTAAAGGGCTCAACGGGTTTGGCGGGCTGCGGGATCAACAGTACTTAAAATCAAGGAGGGGTGGGGTACGACGGCATACGGAATTGCCATGTCATGGAGACAAGCGGGAAAACATGCTTTATGCTGCAGGGGGATATGGCAAAGTATTTAAGTTTTGTCGGGTAGATCAAATCACGGGATTTCAGTCACTTCTCACCACAGACAATAAGTTACGCCAAGAGAGGATAAAGGGGTGGTTACGCTAAAATCTCTCACCTCTACCTCCTGTCTGAGCTGGGCAGTGGGTTGTATCATGGCTGCAATCCTATCCTGAAAAGATTATTCCCAGAGTTACTAAATCTTGAGCCTGCCCGAAGCCAATAATTCAGTTCAACACAAAACTCCAGACCTCGATCCTAATAATTTTCCTCCATAAAAAAGGAAAAGCCTAGGAACTTCTCGACTTTCAAAATGGCTTCAGCGGTTTCTCGCCAGCGAGCCTCCGTCATGGACAAAATTGCAGTGCACTATAAAGTAGACTACGAGCTGTCTCTCTTTCCACTCAGGGATAGTCGAGGTAAACGAACAATCGAGCGAGCGCAAAACAGCCTGCCACTTTGAATCGTCTTCCGCGTTGAAACGTGACACGCATGTCGAGCTGCTAGTATAGCGGCTCACTACACTAGCGGCTCGACAGGCGCGTCACGTTTCAGCGCTCCAGGCGATTTTCGCGCGCACTCGCTTGTTCGTTTCCCTCGACTATCCCTGAGGGGAAAGAGAGACTGCTCGTAGTCTAACTGTAAAAAATTTAACTTCTGTGGGCCAAACAGAATTATTGCTAGGGGCTTGTAATTTAGTACAACCTTTGGTTCCGTTTTTGGGTACAAAGTCGAAAGTTTGGTTTTCAATGACAAATCCCCTTTTTTTTCGCTTTTCGACAGTGAATAGATCGTGCCATTTCTTTTTTTAGGTTACAAGCACTTCCTCGTTCCTCTCAAGGTAGTCGAGCGATAGTGATACACGCAAACGCGTGCGAATGTTTCCTTTTCGCGGGAATCTCGTCGCGTTATTTTCATACTCAAGTGCGTTTTAATGCTCGTTCGACTATTCCTCCAAAAAAAGAGGGCAGGCTTGCATTCTAGTTTGGGTGTTGAAGTTCTAGAAGAAAAACGAGCGTTGCTTTAAATAAATTCTGTACGCTGTTTGGGATCGCGTGACATGTCTTAAAACGAAATATCGTGACAAGTGGTAAGTGTCATTTAAATCGATACCGACCCGCTTTCTTCAGAAATGCCATGAATCCTACATAATTTAAAAGAATCGACAACTGAATTTCGGGCAGTTTTTATATTTCAACTGAATAAAAGCCTTTCTTACTTTTGAAGGCATCTTCGTGCTTGAAGCTTTCACTAAAAATTCTCTCTGCGTTTGAAAGATTTTCTTCACCAAATCGACCTAAAATGAAAACGAAATAAACATTTGAAATTCAAGAAAAATAAATGTCACGCAACTTCAGTCTTCGGAGTAAATTTTCTTGTAATATACCTGAGTTTTGACATCGCCTCCCAATTCATCTGATAACTTGAAAAAAGTACTGATTTTCCCTCGAAGAAACTAAAAGAGATAGTTATAAAATCGTTCTTAAGTATACATAATTGCTATAAATCCATCAATGAAGCTAGTGAATAAACAGACTCCGTGAGGATTGATTTAATTCAATAAATTAGGCTCACCTCATCATAAAATTCCACGGTTTTGCCAGATCCTAGTACGACAAAAAGACTTGTTAGTCGATGGTTTTCTTCTTTCCTGGTTTTATTCTTAATTTTTACAATGATGTAAAACGATTCTCCGGAGATTCAGTACATTTTAATACCTTCAGCCCCTGGAGTGGATTGTTCGATTTTATCCGTCGCGGCCTCAAGTCTTCCCACCAATGCTTGGATATCAGCGGCGCTGTGAGTACTTCCCTTCTTAGGCGTACCTTCAATGCCTAGTTTAGTGGCTACAGTTTCCAGTCGAGCCAATACGGCTTCTAGTCTGCCCAGAGTTGCTTGATTTGCCGGCATTTTGAGCTGTAGTTTAAAACAGGTGGTAAATGCAATGTTTTAGTCAAGAAAGTCACGGCAGCGGAATTTATTGGGATGGGCTTTGGCCAATGGGTGAGCGCCAAGCGCGCGGTGGGCCAAAATATAAAATCTACCAGAATTTTAACTTCGAAAACATTGCGAAACAAATAAAACCACAAGAGAATTCTGCTCGATAGCTTTCACCGGAACGGTCACCTTATGGGACTTCATGTACACATCCAATATTGAGATGGTTTTTGAGGAAAGCAAGCAAGAGTGAAATATAACTTACTTGTATCGCACATGTTGACACGAAAACTTTTCCTCCACCTTGGTGCCTTACGTCCATCTTAGTAAAATCTTCAAGATAATATGCTTATAAATAATTAAGTCAAATCGTCTTTCACCTTTGTGTACGACTATGAAAAGGTGATCAAAGAATTGTATGTACCGCGAAAAATCCTTCCCCTCAAGAACTGTGCTCTGCTGCCCTTTCGAGTCCTTGCCAAAATTGCATAATAATTATGCTCTTTTTATAGAAAAAATATGAAAGCAAATAAAACATTGGAATTTTTAAAGTTTTTTTATAGCCAACTGTAAAAGAACAAAAGAAGACAAATAAGAAATTTGATACCCAAAAAGTTTGAGTCAATAAATTAGAAATGCTGCTTCATCGCAAAAAAAAGAGAATTGCAGATTTATTTCACCTGAAATACACCGTTGAATATTGTTTAATAGATGCCTTTATTTTAATCCGAGGATCGGATTCATTTGCTAAGTAGTGGACGTGCGGTGAGACATTCGCTTTGTTTTTGGAGAAAAATAATTCTCGAGGAAGACTGGAATGGAATATTTTGGTTTTGCTGTGGAAGACTGGGACCAAGGGAGCGCCGGTCGCAACGATACATGGGAATATGATGACGTCAGTGGTGTTCTTCCTCTTTGTGTGCTAAAAGACGAGTCATCACAATGGTGAGATGAACTCTGAATTGTAGAGGGCAAAAAATCCTTCATTTCTGTCGGAAAGAATCGACGGTTTAAAGCTATATTCTCAATGGTTTTTTTTTTTTTCAACAGGTTCAATCATCTTCTTCTACGACCGTTGGAGCCGGGAGATCGGGTTCCAAATCTGTTACCCCTCGATCGTCCGGCGGCACACAAGTAAAGCAAAGGTAAGAGAAATATCACGAAATTCACGAGATCTGGTCTTTATAAAGAGACAAGATTCATCCAGTCCAACCAGTCCAATTTTACTTTTCTGTTTCTTTGATTTATTTTTAGTTTTCGTGTTTTTGCGTGAGAACAGTGACGCGTTGAAACCAACAATGTTGTGGCCTTGAAGCAACAAAGTTTGTACCGGTCAAAGTTGGAAATTTTTTTAGTCAAATCCTTTTTGTTGTAAATATCATTCGCGTAAACCTTGCAACTGAATTACTGTGAACTGTTCCTTTTGATATGAAGGATCAGAGCGATTCTCGTGTGTATTTTAAATGCTTGTAGTATATAGGAAAGCTTTGTGGTGTTGTCTACTCTTTGTTGCTCATTTTTCACTAGGCCAGAAGCAAGGATGCCCAATATACCATAAGATTATTTTGTCTCCTACATTAAACTGGCCAGGAAATAATCATAAATTTCTTCTGAGTTAAATCTTTGAAACAGATATCCATCACAACCTTGAGACATTCTCCTACTGGTATATGAAATAAAGTTCTTTGTGTCTGAAATCCTTTCGCAGTCAAACCTCTCTTTATAGACCCCCTCTATTATGGACAGCTTACTCTGGCCAAAGAGTCCAAAAGTCATGTCAACTCTACTTAGGAAGTACAGACACCTCCACAATACGAACACTTAACCCTGTCCCTTTCTCACCCTTTCATTGATCTTGTCCAAGGAAGCTGTCATTCCTTTTCTCCTAAAGTCGTACAGTTGTATCTATTCTCAAAGAAAGGCAGTGACGTGGATTCAGACTGACATGAAGATACATTGCGTCACCATTGTTAATGAAAAAACAATAGTTAGAGCAGTTTTCAATTGAGTGTCGAGAGTAATGTTGTGTTTGCTTTGGGTTTGCTCTACTGCACTCTCTGATTGGTTAAAAAAGCTTGTGCCACTCAACCAATGAGATGTAAAACCATAACCAATCTTGACTTGTTCACACATGTTTTCCCGCACTTAACGTTAGTTACTTGTCTTTGCTTTGATTTCTGATTGGTTCATTTTGTGTTTTGAACCTGCTCTGATTGGTTAGAACAATAACTTTGGTTTAGTTTTATGACACTTATTTAAAATACTTGCCTTCCTGAATTCTTTCTTCTGAAAACAATAGGAAAATAATCAACCCTGACTGTTACATTTTAATGAATGGTCCCTGGTACATGTCAATGGGTTAAGATTTTTCTAAAGCACCTATTGATCTGCCTGGGTTTTTTTTTCTCAAACAGCATGCATAAGAATAAGGGCTAAGTTCATAATATACCGGTACCTTATCTGTTTTTGTTTCAGCACGGAAATCAGTCTGGACGGTGTCTTGAACAGATTTGGCCAAAAATTGCGAATTGTAATCATAATTGTTCACTTTTAATTATAATAGCCTGCAGGTTTTGTGCTGGAGTAAATCTATAAAAAGACTGTGTGCCAATCTGGCTACCCTGTTCACCTGTTGTTTGGTGTGTCACAAGAACAAACAAACTTTTCCCTTTTTAAACCCAAAGTAGTGCAATGGTGCTCTGGCAAAGTTTTTCATAGAAATCGGCAATTCATGTGTGAGATATCCAGTTAGAATATAAGCAGAGGTGCAGGTCATTGCTGTGAAGCCCTGAGCTGTGTAGATTTTTGTTCAATTTTGTGCCCTAGGGAGTCTTCAAAGGAATTTGGTTCACGAATGTTTTGTTTCATTTATGTTATAACAGGAAAGGTGGAAGCAGTGCACCAGCAACAAGATCTCGAACAGCAGCAAGCAGCAGTGGAATGTGGAGATTTTACACAGAAGATTCACCTGGACTTAAAGTGTAAGTTTAGAAGTTGCAATTAGTCTTTTGGGAATGCTGTCTGTCCTTGAATAGTACACGAGAGAATACAGTGACATTATTCCAGATGGCAGGAGTCTACTGTATACCATAAACATTGGTGGATGATAAAATACACTCACAGATAAGCCTTCACCTCAATTTTGAAATCCAAAATTTTAAAGCGAATTTTTTTAGAAAACCATAACTTGATTCTTAAAGTGCATATGACAGATTTTCTTTTATTTGCTTGATCGAATCTAAGTGACATCCTGATATGAATATCAAAAATTATTTTTCGATTTCGATTTTCCTTCCCCGCGCTTTTGCCGTTTAAAAACGTGAAATTTTACTTCCGGTCATGTCAAAAACCGCGCAAAGGGAGACCTGGGCATAGTCACGTTGTGACATCATACCAGGAACGGAGTCAATGCCAAAACAAGCTACGTGGGCCGCATTGCCGAGATCTAATTCATTTTATTTTTCTTTATTCCGCACCCGCCAAATTAAGCACGAAATTATGTGAAACTGCTGATGTTACAAGTAATCTGGGCAGTGATTTGGAGCTTTTAGAGTCCTGATAGAATGCGAATCGCTAACTTCTGAAGTTGAAAGTGAAACAGAACTCGAGATCGAGAAAGAAGCTATTCAGAACCAAAAGGTCCTTACATAGACAATCCGCCTGCCGATGAAAATTGACTTAGAGAATACTATCAAGAGGTAGAGGAGACAGAACGAAGAAAACAGAATCTAGAAAAACCTATTTGATTGTACCGTAGCGGTCGAGACGTAGTAAGAAGTGCCACGATTTATAATTGCCGAGCCGAGCACAATATTATAATTGTGCTCGGCTAAATAAACCTTGTTCGCGCTCGGCTACATAAACGCCTGTTATGCAGGTTATAATTTCATACTCTTACAGGTGTAGATGTGGTAACTGTGCTTTAAACCATCTGCAAAACGCCGTAGATTGTCTTTGCTTCAAAGAAATTCAGAAATGTGTCGAATCTCTCGAAGCGCCGTTGTATGTTTCGCGCGAAGCCGCAAACTTAACACAACAACAGGGTGTGTAACAACCTACCCGGCACTGTTCAGTGTTGTCTGACTTTAAAACTGATGGTTGCTACGATCAGATGCAGAAAATATAATACGATAGATGAAAGAAAGTATCGTTCAATAGATTGGTTCGGAAGAGAAGTGGGTAATTCTCTGCGTTCTTGTGGACTCTCTGAAACGTCGTTGTTTTATGTCTACGTAAATTGTGCAATAGCAAATCTGATTGACATTTCAGGTCTTTCAATAAGAATAAGCTGCAGTAAGATTATTAAATGAAGATTAGAGTTTGCTCATGCCTTTCAAAACTTGGACAGACATGTTTTCATCATAATTTTATAATTATCCGTAGTCCAGTTGTGCAAAAATGAGGGATGTTATAATCTTTACCTCAGTTATGAATCAACACTGGTCAGTATATCGGATGTAAAACAGTGCAGAAATTTCGAGTGTCAATTTGCCTAGACGTATTAAATGCAACACGATTGTTTCAGAGAGTCCACAAGAACGCAGGCAAATTCTCACTTCCCTTCCGAACTAATCTGACAACAATTTCTTCCGTCTATTGCATTATATTTTGCTGCATCTGATCGTAGCGACCATCTGTTCAGACAACACTGAATCCCGGGTGCATTGCTTCACATCCTGTTGTTGTGTCAAGTTCGTGGTTTCGCGCGAGACAACAGCGCTTCCAGAGATTCAACACATTTCTGAACTTAAAAATTAGAATTGAGTGATAAAAATTAGAATCCCTGCGCATTTCTGAACTTCTTTGCAGATGGTTTAAGGCACAGTTACTACATCTACACGTGTAAGAGTATGAAAGTATAACCTGCATAACAGGCGTTTATTTAGCCGAGCACGATTATAATATTTACACCAGGAGATGAGCAATCGTGGCATTTCTTCCCGCGTCTCGAGCGCTTCGGTACCATCACATAGGTTTTCTAGATTCTGTTTTCTTCGTTCTGCCTCCTCTATCTCTTGATAGTATTATCTAAGTCAATTTTAATCGGCAAGCGGCTTGTCTGTGTAAGGACCTTCTGGTTCTGGAATAGTCTTCCTTCTCGTTCCCGAGTTCTGTTTGCTTTAATATTTACACCTAGAGATGAGAAATCGTTGCATTTCTTGCTATGTCTCCAGCGCTTTGGTGCCATCAAATAGATTTTCTAGCGTGTGAATTATTCGTTCTACCTCCTTTTTTTCTTGATAGTATTCTCTGAGTCAATATTCATCGGCAAGCGCCTTGTCTATGTAAGGATCTTCTGGTTCTGAATAGCTTCTTTCTCGATCTCGAGTTCTGTTTCGCTTTCAACTTCAGAGGTTGGCGATTCGCATTCTATGAACTCTAAAAGCTCCAAATCACTGCCCAGATTACTTGTAACATTAGCAGTTTCACATAATTTCGTGCTTAATTTGGCAGTTGCGGAATAAAGAAAAACAAAATGTATTAGATCTCCGCAATGCGGCCCAGGTAGCTTGTTTTCGCATCGACTCCGTTCCTGGTATGACGTCACAACGTGACTATGCCCAGGTCTCCCTTTGCGCGGTTTTTGACATGACCGGAAGTAAAATTTCACGTTTTTAAACGGCAAAAGCGCGGGGAAGGAAAATCGAAATCGAAAAATAATTTTTGATATTCATATCAGGATGTCACTTAGATTCGATCAGGCAAATAAAAAAAAATCTGTCATATGCACTTTAAGAGGATGTAACAAGTTCCCTTCTAGTGTCACTAAAAGTAAGATAACATTGTATCATTTAAATAAAGAAAGATCGAAATTTTTAAGCTTGGATAAGAAAAGAAAAGATAGAGTATTCAGAATGTGGCGAGAGTGGGACAAAGAAAAAATCAGATTTCCTGACGGGAATCGAACCCATGACCTTCCGAACACCAGTTGGACGCTCTAACCACTGAGCTACCTAGCTCGCCACAAGTTTTCCCATAGCTCAGTGGTTAGAGCATCTGACCAGTGTCTGGAAGGTCATGGGTTCAATTGCTCACCTTTTTTCTGTCCCATGCTCACAATATTCTGAATATTCCATCTTTTTTTTCTTATCATATTGTTTGTACAATCCAGCAAAAATGTTTATGAAAATCTTACAAAAGCCCTGCATAGAGCAGTTTTCAATTGAGTGTCAAAAGTAATGTTGTCTTTGCTTTGGTTTTGCTTTACTATGTTCTCTGATTGGTTAAAAAAGTTCACACCACTTTCTCAACCAATCAGGCAACAAACCAAGGCCAATGGTTACTTGCTGGCACGCATTTTCCCCCACTTGACGCTAATTACTTGTACTTGCTTCAATTTCTGATTGGTTCATTTTGTGTTTTGTTCCTGCTGTGATTAATTTTCGTTTTACAACGCTCATTTGAAAACCACTCTAAAATGCCCATTCTCGTGTCTCAGTTCTGGGAATTGATTAAACATCATGTTGTACTGAAGCCATGAAAAAAATTTGAAAAGTGGTAATGGTAAGGCATTTTTTTGTAACCATTTTTTTCCTCTTTTGTTTCTCAGAGGCCCTGTTCCAGTTCTGGTCATGAGTTTGTTGTTCATTGCCTCAGTTTTCATGCTGCACATCTGGGGAAAATATACACGAGGATAAACCAGCAAATACCGCATTCAAATCTGTCATGTAAATTCAACTCCTGGACATCGCAAGACCATGATGTCCACATGTTGCTCAGGAACGGTCAACCTGTATTCCACAAAATAAAGTTATTGCTAACTGCTTCTAGTAACCTTATTAAAATATAAATTTATATATTCACTTGTGTGTTTTTACCTTTCCCTGTAAGTGTGTTGTATTGTAAATTTAATGAATTCTTTTCCTGCAGTAAGAAATGGTGAAAAAAAACTGAGCATTGTACATGTTAGCACAAAATTGAATGGTTACAGTCTGGTTACAGCCAATTTTCACCGCATTACCCATAGCTGGGTTTTTGAAGCATGATTCACCTGCTATAGTGGCCGTAAAGTGAATTCCTGGAGTAATCACTACATCATGTGGAACAGCGATTCCACCCATGGTCACACCAGAAATACCTTAATTTCTGCTAGCCCTGGAATGTACCAAATTCCCAACATACTATTGTGTTGTGCCAAATGCTTAGTTGTGTGATAAGGTAAGAGTGGTGAAGGAAATTGGCATACCCTTTTTTTCTGTAGGAATGTTTACATTCTTGCTGCAGCTGTGGACTCATTTTGTGGGCTGCAATCAGCTGTAATGTCAAAATTGAGCAAGTTTATACAGCAGGGCTGTTTCATGTAGTCTCCTACGCAGCCATTCTTAGGGTCGTCACGCAATGCTCCTCCCCACAAGCATTGCATGATGACCCTAAGATTAGAACGGCTGCGTAGAAGACTATGCTTCATGCTGAGTTAGCAGGATATGTGAGGCTACTAGCAGGGTATAACATTTTGAGTGTTCTATCCAATGAAGTTGAAACTTTGGAGCATATGCTGTTTGATTTCCAAGCAATAGTTTGATTTGTTTTTGTTTTGCAATTCTTATGGTTTTTGGTGCAAAAAATAACATTTCAAAGATAATTGCAAAATTTTGTTTCCACAACTGAGAGGCCCTGTTAGGGTAAATTCTGACAAGTGACATGGTCTTGAAACAGTGACATCAGACAGATGAAATGGCTACAAACCACACAAAGATGGATTGAAACTGCGACAGTGAGGAAGTAGTGCAAATACAATAGTAAAATATCGACAGGGACATGGCTTCCTCCTCAATATGTGAAACGATGGGTTTTGAAATTTAGACTAGCGACATTCGTAGCCCCCCTAAAAGGACCTCTACTGTACCTGTGGCAAAAGTATGATTACATGACGTGAAAAAGGCCAGTTGGAGAAAGTAGTTTCCCATCATTTTGTCACTGTTCTTCAATTTAAAATACATTTGAGCTTTATCAATATATTTTTTCTGTACATTTCGCTTTCAAAATCTGCAAAGTTCGAATACTTGGCATGTGTCCATGTCTTCCTCCTGGGGTCAAAACTACCAGTCACAAACAGGGTTGCATTCCGAGTCAGGGAAGATTGATGTTTTGAAGAGAAGTCAGGGAAAATTTAAACAGCATTCATTTGATTTGGTGCACTGAAGGCTGAAGGAAACATTTCAGGTCTCTGTCATCTCAGTAGTGGTTTTTTTGCTAAATGAGCAATGCAAGCCATCATTATCAACACTAAAATGGGTGGAAAGGATGGCTATAAGGGAAGTTTGGAGGCTGCTAGTGTGACTTGTATTTACTTGGTCAGGGAAATGAGGGAAAAGTCATCGAATTTTCAAAACTGACCTCTGTGAAAGCCATGACAAATCTAATGCCTGTAGAAATCACACTTTGAAAGCACATCATTCTTAGTAGGGTTAAGTTTTGTTTATACATAAATTTAGCTTTTTAACTTATTCTTAACGTTTTGTGAAGTGCCAAAAGAGCAGAACTGGATAGGCAATATATAAATTTTAATTATTATCAAATCACCTCATTAAAAAATCACATTATGACAAGAAATTTGAAGGGAAATTGCATGTATAACATGCATGCTGATTAGTTTATATGAGAGTCAAAAGAATAAGACAGCATATCAAAATTCCTTGCCAGCAGTTTGGACTTGCAGAAACTACAAGATTTCCGCCAACTCCCTCATATGTAAGTAGGATCTGCCAGATCATGCAAAATAATTGCACTAAAATTAAATCCAAATATTGATATAATTTCTCTGTACAACACTCAAGATCAGTTTGACCCAAGAGTTTGGAATTGAATAGAAAGTTTTTGACATGTTAATGTATTTGCTTTTGATTAACAACTATTGAATAGAATGTTGCAGCCCAATAATTTAGGCACTCTCTTGAATGGTGATGTCATAGTATCCTGGGTGATGGCATCTGAAAAACAATATTGATATGAAAATGACAAAATACAGTCTGTATTGGTAAATATTGTATTTCTCTCAGATGCACTTGGAAAGAGGTAACAGCCTTTTATTTACTAAAATAAGAAATAAAACAGACAAAAACAAAGAAAACAGGGCATTTTTTGATCATGCTACTGTTTATTTTCCTACAGCTAATAACACAAATCCATCACTTATCAATACCCTATTTAATGCATTCTAAAACTATAAAGCACTACAATGTTGATTTGGGATCTGGGCTAACAACTAATTAAAACTAAAAATTTGTTGGCATTTTACAAGCACTTAAAAATATATTGATAGGTGATGCCTTACCAAAAACCAAGCTCTTGGAGCAAACTTTCAAAGAGAGAGAAATGTTGTGCTGAGCTTTTAGCACAGATAGCAAAGCTTTTAATAGCTCGTTTGTCATTATGGGATCCGTCACTTTAAAAATACTACAGTGATGTTTATCTAAAGCTTGGCAGAACACGTTGACTGCTATCAAATCTAGAACAACCAGAAGTCTTCTTTCAAAATACGAGTTAAAAACTTCTAAGTACTCTCTGTTTTGAGTCATCAAGGACTGAAACTTTTAAGTATTTTGAGATCAGCTCAAAAACTTTAAACATTAGCAAGATTCTACCCACAGTTCTCAACCCATTTGAACCTACTTTGAAGCCTAGAAAATGATAACCCAAGTATTTTTAAACCACCATTTTATGTAGCAATATGAATTTCTCCCAATTGCTTTCACAATTAACTACTTCGTTGTTTACCATAGCAATACTAACCAAAAGTCCATCACAAGACAGTGTACAGACCTGCATGATTCACTTACCAAAGCAAGTAGGTCACCAATGGATGGGCATTACATAAATGCCTTCTTTCTCGTTACAAAATGCATTACAGAGAAACAATACCATGACAATTTGAAAACGACACATGCTCTAGTATCATTGGTTACAAAGCTATCTTGCATAAGGCCATGGTTTCATAGGCACAATGTGATACTACATTTCACTAGCTTTTTTAATGACAGAGAAGACTGCTGTTCTTATATAACCTGATACAAACACTATAGTGAGTTTGGCAGAATAGCAAACATCTTTAATTTGTAAACCATTGTTCATTGAACTCAGATTGAATTGTCAACTTTTAAATTCTCCCAAATCACCTCCTGTGTTTGCATCAGATAAAATTACCATGACCAGCATGTTTGCCACTTTCTGCTTCACTTGACCCTGGCTGCCCCAAGAGATACTGGCTAGAAGTGTTTTATCATTAACCCTTTCACTCCCAAGAGTGTTTAAAATCAAACTTCAAGACGAATCCCAAATTACATTTTGTAAAATACTTTAAATATAAATAGCACCATGTGAAAGTACTGCTGATGAGGTTCCATTTGAATGGTCACACCATAGGATACCATCCACAGACTCAAAAGTTAGAATCGCCTTGATGGCTCCACAAATGGCTCTGGGAGTGAATATGTTAAGGGTTAAAGTGCATATGTATCATTTCTTGTCATTCCTAAGGGCCCCATGTTACACTACTTGTAATCACTTCCCGTCATGCTAATTTGTTCTCTTCAACACTACTATTTTGACCTGATTGGCCTTTTTACAGTTTTTCCTTTTCAAGAGCTTGGTTTTTCTAGCTTAACTTTCCATCACCCACCAACATCAACTTACTTCTTACGTTATTGTTAACACTATGCACATTTTTGATTACTACTTAGGACTGCATTGACAACTTTCTCACTATTAAGACAAAAATATCACATAAAAAACAAAAAAATCTAAACCATATTGACAATCTATTAAAAGTATTTACAAGGGAACTTACCCCTAATGCTTGAATAATTGTTTTCATTATTACAAGTCACAGTTTGTAAAGACATTGAAGAAAAGGATGTGTCTTCAGAAGCACACACAAATGTAGCTACCCATTCCTAAATGGTCGTTATGTTAGGTTCCACTGTAAAACAATCTTGATAGCTTTGACCATTGACTGTTTGATGTGATTATGACCTACTTTTGCTTTATGGCAGCAGGATGACGTGAAAGCAAACTTAAAAATTGTGTAAATACGTCTTTTAGTACAAAATGACCGAAACTTTTGAGGATAAAAAGAGAAAATGTACAAACTGAATGAATTCACACCTTATGAGCTGTACACGGGTGTAATATGCAAGCGAAAGAACAATGTGAAACTTAAAGACAAAACATTTTAAGACACATCCTTTTTCTCATTTCAGTCTCCATGTTGAACAACCCCCAGATTGCTTGGTCTCAAATCAAGAAGCCCTAATAAGGTGGGGAGGGAGGGGAGGGTAAGGGAGATCTGAACTTTCTAGGTCATACCACCCTATCCCCACAAGACCCCATAAATGGTGCAATGACCAGCACAGGCACATATAACCCCATCACCTTCCCAAGTAACCTACACAGTGAAACAATCTACTTTTTCGTAAACTCCTAAGAAATAAATGTTTCGTCTCAGAAAATTCTGAGCACTATCAAGCAAACTAAGATTCTGCTACTAACGTGCAATATTGAATATGTGTCCTGCTGTTTATTTCATTCTTTTGACCAACAAAGAGGATCGTTGGGCATTACTTAACCCTTCAGTTAAACCCCACTATCAACATGCATGTGCTCCTCACTATTCTCTATATATTTCTTATCGTACTAGTTGGGAACGTCAAAAAAATCAAAAAATCTCATCTGTGGTGATCATTTCCTTTATTTCAGGGCCTGTATGTTTGTTCGTGCTATGACACTGTAAGGAGAAAATAGATTGCTAATTGTCGCCATTGGGGCATAAAGGATTAACACAAGAATGGAACGTATTGGAATGACCTGGAATGATACTAGAATAATCCAGTACATTCTGGTAACTTCCATTCCATTTCTTTGTTTAATGATGCCCAAGGATAACCGTATGTAAATGAAAAACAAGCTGTCACTTATCTGAATAAGAATTTTACAGTTCCGAACAACTCATACTTTGCAAAAAGGTAGTTTTGGAAGGGAAAAAAATTAGATGGCAGTATTCAATTTTGGTACTAAATCAGAAAATAGTATGTTTTAGATTACAGTCATATAACTATAATCAATAATGCACGTTAGTATAAAAATCTGATTGGATGTAACTATTTTAATAACATGTTTTAGACCCTACTGTGAGAATGCAAACTTTGGCTATTCTCATTAAATAGTGCATGGCAGATTTAATGCCATGCATTGATAGAAAGTCTTGAAAAATGAAACTCCTTCAATCTGGGTCCAATCGTACAATCATAGTGACTTTTTCAATAATTGATAAATTATTTATCAATCTGACCATTCTGAAGCCAGTTCAATTTTCCCTGCTTCACATCAATTCATGTCAGTGCAAACTGTGAACCACTGATCATAATATCTAGGTGCATTGAAGACTGAACTACTGGGCAACGCTGCATTGTACCGCAATACTGAGTCAACAGCACCTAGGGCCTGGACTGACTCCTGCCCTGCTCTTTAGGGAGATTTTTAACATTGTTATTAGCTTAAGCTTTTTTCACCAGTGCCCAAGTGTCGTTGTTGGCTCATGATTCATTGCAGGTAACGGATTCCCTTGAAACCCAAATCCAGAGTTAAAGTCCTCTTGATAAGGAGGTGACAAAATAGAGGGGTCCATACCATGGTGCTGAAGATGTCCCCCAATGTTTTGCCCTGCCTTCATGTACCCCACCCCGCCCTCATACTCGAGGGTCGGCAGTGTGTCCTCAAACAGAGGTGGCACCGCAACAGTGTCCCAACAACTTCTTCCTTGCATATTTGTAGCATACACGGGGTTTTCTGGGCCCATGACTGTGGCAGTTCTTTCTCCATGAAAATTTTGTGTTGCATTATGCATTTGCTGTGCTGCTTTCCAGTCATATCCCTGTGGTTGCATGTTTCTCTGTTGCATCGGTTGTTGTTGCTGTTGTTGATGATAATGCTGCTGTTGTTGTTGTTGCCAGTTAACAGCCGCATTTTGCTGCATTCCTCTGGGACTTGTCATCGGGTTTGGAGACTGTCCCGTCACACAGCTTGGCCCATACATATCGATCTTCTCCATCTTTTTTATTGTAGCCGAAATCTGTGCCGATTTGCTTGGAACTTGCATCGGAGGCTGCGGTGATGGGTTGGTAGGATAAGGTGGAAGAGTCTGTTGTGGAGGGCAGGGCTGTTGTGGTTGAGACGACACTTTCATCTGAACCCCCCAGGAGATGTTCATTGAAGGATTGCGACTCCCAATGGGGGAGGGCTCAGGTGTTGGCAGACCACCAGGAGACATGCCGGGAGACATACCAGGATGTCCAGGGGAGGGGTAGGGCGATGCAGTGGCTGGAGGGTTTGGTGAGAAATGTTCAAGGTTTCCTTTTGGTGGGCTTTGAGATAATGAAGGATGGCTTCCACCTGGGCTTGTTAGCCCAGTACTTTCACTACATGAGCTTGAAAGACACTCTGCTGCAAGACGTATTGCTTCATCATATGTTGGTGGATCAACAGCCAGCAGAGACATGGAGGACGACATTTCATCCATGCCTCCAATATTCTCAAGTGGTTCAAGATGAAGGTCATCTAATGTCAAATCTGTGCAAACAAACCAAACAAACACAAGTAAGCAAAGGATGAGACCTTGGTGTGTCTCCTGTGAGGAATTATCTACTGAATTAGACAAAATCTCTCTTCAATCAAATCAAATCAAATCAAATAACTTTATTATAGTCGCAATCTTATAGCCGTGCACAAGTGCACTACTAATTCGGGAGACTGAAGATCGAATTGGAATTTGGAGATGTCTTTTCTCCAAGACTTGCACTAGTTTTGCTTGAATACTCTACTTCCATTGGTGTGTAGTTGTAGGATTTTTCCTCTATGGTGAATGCAAGGGAACATTTTGTCACATTTGCCTAACAGTGGCGTGACAATATAGAGCAATGCTGGTCATTAAGAACACAACGTTTCAAGGTATCAACTTTAAATTCATGAGCCAGTATACTAATTACAGAAACAATACTTACTACAATTGCTACTAATGACAAAATTATCAAGACACCATTAGCACACAAGAAGACCACATAACACTCCATTAAACATCTTGTGAATGGAAAGTGCACATCGATGTGAATTAACTGAGTCATGACACTACTCAAAAAACATGTGCAAATGTTGAACAACATTTTAGTTTTGTGTTATTTGTCATTATCATTACTGCTGGTGATATTAAATGTCATAACTGTGCCTTTCCCTAGCACTCATTTACAATTAAATCTAAATGACCATTTATCATATAACATTATCTGTGAAAAGCAGAGGAGTGTAAAACTTGCAGTGGTTAGTAATATCACAACAAAGAGAAAAACATTAATTTACTAGTATGCTTTTGTGAGATAGGCCATTAACACTTTCTCTTTGCCTCTTTTTCAAAGCAAGTCTTGGTGAAGATCCGTTCCTGTCTTAATGGACATAACCTGGATCACAACGTGGTGTCCACGACAACAGAGTCTAATAACAGTCCAAACTTTTCCACCACAAAATGCAAAACAATAATTAACAAGACATTCTCTGCACTTGACAATATTTTAAACAGAGGCAAAACATCTCGGGAAAGGCCTTTATGAGCAGTATTTCAGTGATCTTCAGAACACTAAACTAAAGCAATCAGAGAACCTGTGGAGATTCCAAATGCGTAAAAATCAAACGTGACACGACAAAGTTAAAATCATGGAAAAAGTGACACAAGCCAGTGAAGTAGCAATTGCAAATTTTGCACAAGACTGGGCAACACAGCAGCAAGTTTATCCTGTCAAAGGAGACACCATGAGCACTCTGGTTGGCAAAACAGCACGCCTGCAGGTAAATTGCCAGAAAAACGTATGCCTTCTCTATCTGGTTAGATCATATGGTATCAGTTTCTTTAAGGAGGAAATTACATGATTACTTTAATTTAAAAGTCACTGAAAACTGCTCAATCACAAAAGCAATTTCTTAACATAGTTACCATTTAATTATGTTTACATCAAATAATTTATCAGAAAGATTACTCAGCATTAAAAGACATTAACAGATATTTACTTTTAACTAGGTGCAATGCATTAATGTTACATTTAACACAACAGAGATCGCAAAGTAGAAAAAGAGGAAGCAAAAAGAAGAAAGCAGCAGTGAAGAGAAAGCAAGATGGCTGGAAAGCAACACAAGGCCGCGTCTTACCTTGTGGATCAAGAAGCGTCAAGTCAAGCTCTGAAACATCCTTTTCAAGCTCCGCTTGTATATCTACACCCAAGTCCAGCAGGGGCGGAGACAGGGGTGCAGAAGTACAAGAGGTAGAGCTTAGTAGGGCATCAGGAAATGGGGAACCAGGGTGCTGTGGTGGGAGGGGAGGTTCTTCTTGCATAGGGGTAGATGAACCTAACAACAACAGAAAAAAAAATTAAGTCCCGATTTCTTGATTTTGAAAAAAGGTCTAAGCCATTCCCATTATTAATGCAGGTCTACAGTGTTAGTTAAAATGGAAAGAAAATCTAGCAAAATTCTATAGTCATTTCCCATGGGAAGTGCATTGTTATTTGTGAATTGCCAAGAGGTGGAATTCATGGCAGATTTCTGTGATCGCAGATTATGATTCACAGTTATCAAGGTTACCAAATACTCTCAAAGGCCAAATTTGTTAAAAATTTATGTTTGAATCAAACAACATTTTTTGATGATGCCCTGTTGTGTGAATGGAGAAATCTTGCACAAAAATTTAACATGAAAATAACATTCTGTGGTACAAGTTTTCATTGATGCTACTTTTTGTATCCAAAGTTTTTTATGTAAACATGTTTTTTGTGATAAGAACAATGTTTTAAATGCTATAAACTATTTTACACAGACAAACTTGTAATTTTCACTGTAAACTTCAAAATACTTTGCTCAGTAATTTATTTTTTTATTCCAAAAAAAACACACACACTTAGTAAATCCTTTGTTTTCACTAATTAAAGAAAGTCTTTGGATTGTTTTGCAAATCCAGAGGTCCAAAATAATTTGATTACAGGGGCACAGTGAAGGCATTAGGTAACCTTAAAGTGCAGGGAAGTCAAAGGATGGGAAAGGAAAAGGTGTCACAGCACCAGCAGCACAACTGATCCCCATTTCGCTGTTTAGAAACAGCGAGACTGGCAGCATGTATGGATATTGCAGCACATAGCAATAACATTTACACTGGTAGCTAGCTGTGGACAAGAATACCTCTGAATAACGCAATGGATTTAACACGTCAACTAAATATAAATTGAATGTTTCAACAAGAGAATGATCTTTCCAGTTGCAAAAACAAATTAAAACAAAAATGTGCAAAAACAAGCCCTTAGTGCAATGGTTGCGAATAGTGACTTTCTCACTGGAAGGTCATTAACAAATGATTATATTCAGTTGTTGGAACTCTCTCCATGGCCATCTGTCCACTTAAGAGAAGTGCCCGCTTCAGAGAGAGTTATTTGCAGACAAGCTCATGAAATGCAGCGGAATACATGTAGGCCAACCTGTTGGTAACTGCCCAAGAGAACTGACTGCCTTCCTTATAGTGGTGTCTGCGTTGAGAATCCAATGTACATTCATGAATTGACTCAGGTCAGGCAGTGTTTCTTTGTTTAGTCATTGAATTGCAATGATTGCAAAGCATTTGGATGTTGTGGTTAGGTATTACAAATTTGACAGGTTCAAGTCATACTGAAGCCTCAGCTTTTTTTCCTTCTGCTGTTGTTGTTGTTTTTTGTTTGCAACTGAATAAGATTCTCCCGACTGCAACAATAACTTTTCCATTCTTGCCATAACATACTGTTCACATATATGATTTATTTTCTGTGTATTTCACAATAAAAATCATGCACTAAAATAACAGTTAATTTAATACACTTCTTGCAATGAGAAACTGATTCTTTTCTTTCAAAAGAATAGTCAACAACTGAAAGTGTGGTTCCACTTGTCAAAAAAATATCTTCGTTGTTGCACAGTCTAATTTATCAAGCTCAAAGTAAGAGCTTAAAACCCATCCTGCAGAGACTGCGACTTGCTCTTGGCAAAGTTAGAGCAGGGAACATACATCCTAAGACCACTATTAGGAAAAACATGTTTTCTTCACAAACCTGTTAGATATTTTCTTCTGCGATATAAGTATACGATTTTAATATAACATTTCTGGCAAACTCTGGTACTAAAAATAATAACAAACAAACAAAAACTAAAACAGGAATTTCCAAGTACACTTACCACTTGCCGGAGAATGAGCGATTCCATCTTGAGCATGATGTGGTTTTTTCTTGTTCACCCTGCCATTACTAGCGTACTTTTGATGCATGCTTGGGAATTTAAAATTACTCCTAGTGGCAGAGAAGCTTTCCCATGGGATTGCCTGAGGACTGCCTCCATTACTATAGGTACTAACACTGCCTGGGCTGCGAGGACTTCTTGGGCTAGGCGAACCACACTCGCTTGCTGTGAAAGGCAGTGCAGGGAACTGCCCTCTTTGCCTTAATATTTCTTCACCTTCCTCATCACTAGAAACAGAAAATGAAACAATACATAACAAAAACTTCAAAATAAATGAAAATAACAATAATAATAATAATTGCTGTGCTTCAGGGATTTGTAGACCTCTGGGAAGGCGACATGATCATTACCAGGTCGACTCCCAGGAAACAGTCACTTGTGAAAATTTGCTTCATGTCCAACAACTCAAATGTTACCAAAGACCATCTGATGGTTGTTCTTGTGGACATGGCATGCAAAGCTTAGAGATATCCAGTACAATACAGATTCAACTGACAGATGGCTAAGAACTGGGAATAGAGCATTCCGAATGGCGAAGCTGCTGGAACAAGGGTACAAAGGTCAAGGGAATTCTTTGTGCACTCTACTATACTCAAAGAAAATAACAAACTGCTTACAATCTACAAACAAAATTACTACATGCCATACCTTAGCGGCCTGTTGGTCGTGATAATAAAGTCAGCCTCGTTCCCTTTAAACACCACCTGTGCAGTGCCTGTCAGCCATTGCCACTTGAGGTTCTTATTAAGCATACGGAAAGTTCCCTGGCATTTTCCAGTGCTCATCACTGTCAAAGACAAAAGCATTTACATTTAGAAGAACTTCTAACATTAATACATTCAGAATCACTTGAGCTAAACTAAATGTACATAGCATATATTAGCATGAATGTCCAGCAAATATCCGTAAATCAGATACAGAGTTTGCCATGATTTACATAATTTTTTCACTACTATAATGATTGGTATTGCGAAGATAGTCAATAAACATGAATATCCAGGTTCTCAGGCCAGGTCTTTCCTCTCAGCGTGCACAAGAGAGGACAAACTCTGGGAACAAGGTTGAACTAACATACAGAATTCGTGTCCATGATGTAGCCCTTTTACAAAGTCAATCTGAAGGCAAGAGCTTGTAAATTGGATACAACTCAGCCACTCCTTCTGTACATATCACTTAACAGGGCCACTCTACAGTGGCGGATTCCTCAAGTTTCCCCCCAACCTCAGCCCTCAGAAAGTACACAGGGGACTTAACGGGGTTACGTCACGAGGATTTTGCTATTTCAGGTCAATTCTGTGCTAAAATCATTACTTAGTGCCTTCACTCATAAAAAAAATGCTCCTGTAAAACTACGAGGAGGATATCAAATGAATTTTATCAGAGAGAGCTAACCATAACATTTCAGTTGGGTGATTTTTGAGAAAAAGTATCAAACTTGAAAACATTGGCCCAATTTGTTCAAGTTTCAATCCATTTCCATCCTTGCCATCAGTAGCAACTGATGACAGGAAACAGTTTCAGTGCTGTAAGGGAGCCTTTAATAACAAAGCTGGACCATTATTTTTGAAGTTCAATTGATGCAAAGACACTTTTCAGCTTTTTAAAAACGTACTAAAATAGCGTGACATAGCCTGTTTAACAGTTCTGCCTCTTGCAGTTCTTGCATTTTGATCAAACAGTTAAAACAGGAGGTGCCAAAGGGTTTTTACAGGATATAGATACATGTATGTTGCCAAAAGTTAACAAAACAACTTTGCCAAGTGACAACAGTATGGTGTAGCACTGTCAGTAACTTCACTTACAGTCGCTATGAAGAGTCTGGAGCACAGGGATGTCATCAAAATGAATCATGCAGTAACTAGACTGCAACGCTATATCTCTCTTGTGATAACCAAGTAAAGAACGGCCCCTGTAAGCAAACAAAAACTGACATCAGTTAACAGCAGCCCCACCCTCCATCAAACACACTCGTTTGGGAATCACACTTGTAGTTTCTCTAAAAGGAAGAAAATGCTCCTTACTTTTGATCAATGTCCATGAAACTTAGATCCATTCTGTTCTTGGTGCAGAATAAAGATGTTTTTAATCTGATCTCCAGCATTGACGATGACATGGTTTCCAGAGGGGTACAAATCATGAAGAGACCATATTCACGTCTCTCACTGTCAGGCAGTGTCATCTCACGCAAACGACCACTACATCTGAATGGCTACAGAATAAAACAAAATATACACTAAGCATCCACTTCTAATACCCTAAGAGTTAAATGCTGATCGATCAAAACTTCAAAATAATTACTTTCTCTCTTCTTCAAGTACTTTACCTTGAAAAAGCCAGCACTTGTGTTGAGTATGCATTTCATCCTGCATACAAATGATCTCTCAGTCTCAACATCATCACCTTTCATTTTATCATCTGTTGATTCGAAAAAAAATGTATTGACTTTTAGGCTGCAAGTAAATTAATGGTGTCACTACCACCCACTCAAACAATTTCTTAGTCAAAATTTAACCAATTTTCTTAAATTTCCACTTGGAAGGAATTTAAAAAAGAAGAGTACCATGTGGATATAATATTAAATCCATCTCTCTGCTTCCTCTCTCCCTCTATCATCATAAACCACTGTTCCTTGTTAACTGACATTTTACACTGGTGACCGGCATTTTTATCCCAAGGATGGTTGTTCCATACAATCCACACAGAATCAAACTGGTTTGCAAGTTCCTTCAAATTCATTCTTCACATCTCCATCACAGGGTTTCAGTGACAAAGGCACAATTTCATCTTCAATTTCCTTGAAGAACAGATTCACTTTGCGTCCCATAAATTCTTCAGCTTGTGGCCCCAAAAAGACCGATGATTTGCGCATCTGCCATGTAGATTTCTAAGCATACACCATCAAAATCATGATCAGAAGACTGAAGATATCTAACGGAGACTGGGTCATGTCGAGACACTTTGTTGGTTGGTGACAAAGGCGTTTTTTTGGTTTTCTAGGACTGATATGGCAAAACAAGTACACCTCCAGTGTGTTTAATCAAGGAAACAAAAGCTTCTTTTACCTCCACTACAAGCGCTTCCAGTTTCCGAGGCTGTCCCATCATTCTCTTCATCAAGAATTCTAATTTTCTGTAAATAAAATTTAAAACAACAAATTAAAACTCCAGGAACACAATATATGAAACTGTTGGTTCACTGCCAAATATTTGGTTAACAATCACTTCAAATTATAAGTGAAATTGGCACAAGCTATGATTAGTGGTAATTGTGCCTTGATTAGTTTAAACAATATTTGGCACTACCGATTTGAAACTGAAAAGTCCTTGAAAACAGTCTTTTCCTGCATCAATACATGATATAGAACATCATCACAGATCTTTTAATGTCACGCAATGAAAATCCTTTTTTGCAATATACAATATCCACTTCAAGGAATTAAGCCACAAAATAACACTTGTTGATTAATTCAATATGACACAATTCACCAAAAGTTGATGAAAGCTTCTAGAAAGAGACCAGGAAACATTAATTGATTGGGGAGGTTTCTCCAAAACGGATAACCAAACCTAAAATTTCATAGTTTTGGTGAAAGGAAATGATCAAATGATTAAATATATCTTATTATATATTTAATCATTTAATCACTTCCTGTTGTCCTTGTGAGGTATAAAACCATACTTAAAGAAACTCTTTTGCTGGAAATTTCTAAAGATCTCCTTGTAACATGAGATTGTATCTTTACACGTTTTAATGTCAACATTTTTCCTTTTATACACTGATGCCTCTTTCAATGGAGACAAAATACTTGAAGTGCAAAGAAATTTGTTCCAATATAGGATATCATTCCTGAAGTTTTCACTGCAGAAACACAATCAAAACATAGTAATTGTATTGCTTTCATTTAAGTGTGAGTGATCAGAACTAAAATTTAAGATGCAGTTAATAAAGTTCTTGAAAGATATAACAGTCATTATGAGAGCTGATCAAGACTGTAATCAAACTGAAACTCTTTTAAGCACAATCCTGACATAACTTGATTTGTTTGCCGAGGCCAATATTGGTTTATAAAGTAAACACTCATTTCCATTTTGTTTAACCATAAGAAATCTAACTGGCTTAAATGGCATAATACTGTTTTTGGCAATTCAATCACTGGTTCTCTTTAAGCAGTAACAAAATTTATACAAAAAAATACTTGTACTGTTACATTTTCTTGGTAAAACACAGTCCTTTCATAAGACTATGTCATTTAGTTTATTAAAAGCCATAAAGAGGTGAATTTGTCATACAATAAATTTTGTAACTGGCTATAAAAGATAATACTATGTTTACTATAAGCTCCCACCAAAAACCAGCTGGATTTATTAAAGGTGACCAGAATTTTGTTTCTAAGCTACACACCTATGTTAGATCAATATTAATTTAAAAAAAAACTGCAGTCATTAATGAGAAGTCATAAACTTGTTGGCTGAGTGGTTTCCCAAACTATACAAACACAGAACTTACAATTTCATATTCAAAATTTTGCATAATACAATCAAAGAAATAGAAAATTATGACTTTTGAATGCCTTCTCTGGTTGCGGTGGATTCTTAACAGTTTTGAAATCACACTATGGTCTGTGTTAACTACGACACAGCAAAAAAAGTCAAGATTCATGCAGTTCAGGAATCTTGAAATTGCCTGCAAAAAATTATGTCTGTGGGAAATCATTGACTTCTAACTCAATTAAGAGATTACGCATACATGTGTATTTGCTTTCAATCAGTACAAATCTTCATTAACACCACTTTGTTAGAACATTTAGAGAAGAGATTACTCTTATTTCAGTCACAAATGTAACAGACTTGATACTACTAGACCCTAATAGGATCAGCTGTTTGTACAACTAGTGTTCATTAGAACAGGATTACAATCCCGGGGGGGGGGCTCCCATATGAAAGAGATGGGGATGCTCGTCAGAAAATTAGAATTAAACCCCTAAAGGAGACCAATCTGGGCGTGGCTCAGGCTTTATTTGACCCCTAAAGGAGACCATGCTAAAGCAGACAACCAAATAAGAACTATAGTGATTTTAATTGCGCTAAAGATGTTGACGTCGAACGCTGTCTTCCGTATTTAGATTTTAAAAGCATTGTCGTAAATCTTTAGTTTTCGTTCATAGTCTACTCAAAGCGATACCTGCATAGGTAAAAATATTGGCTTTCCGTCCTGAACGCCCTAAGTGAGACCAAAATCCACAATTTACACCCCTAAGCGAGACGACAAACATCCCCGTCACTTTCACATGGGAGCCCCCCCCCGGATTACAATTAACCCTTATTGTTTGCATTTTCCAACTTAATTGTTATTTCACAATATTTATCGATCTTACTTGTTCCTCTTCTTCTGGGAATGGCTGAAGATTTTTTCTGATGAGATCATGATCGTCTACGTGTATGAACCTCAGAAAATCTTGATGAATAACACTGGCCTGGAAATACAAAAACAGTTAACTTTAAGTGCATTCGGTCCTGGGCAGGAGTAAACTCCTTAGCCAGCTTTCTCAAAAAGCTTCGTATTAGGAGACAGGATAACAGAATGACTATGCAGGAAAGGCTGGGTGCCCTTGCTCATCAAGGGAAATAGACAAAAGTGCAGTGTGTCGAAAGTGGCAAAATTGTTGCCTGTGAGCATATTTTGAGAAGACTGCATGACTTTCCACACACTGTGCTGTACAAGGTCAAGTTGATCAAATACTACAAGTGAAACCAGTCAAACAAAAGCTAATTAGCAGTACTTTACTGTGACACTGTTTATTAAGTTGTATGACACCATTCTACCTTTCTAGTCTCTGAGTGACATTCTAAAATATAACCACTCAAATGAAAGCTATTGAGCACTACTTTCCTGTGGTGCTGTTTATTACATGTATGCTGCACAAGGTGGTTCTAACAGTTGAAGGGAATGGGAATGATAATGGACATGATAATGATACACGACTGAGCAGTTGAAGTACCATATGTGTATACATTTTGTTGTTTTTGCTGTTTGCTATTTTGCAAAACGGTTTAATGGAGCATTTGTTACCTTTTAAGGTTTTGTTATAATACAATGAAATGTTTACTGAAACACATTACATTTTTTAATATCACCTTTCAACCATTTGTGGAGCGATGTTGTCATCAAAAAATGTAATAAACACAGCTATCCACAAGATGGAATTTCAGAAATGAAATGTAACAAAAAGAAACCTTACACTTCAAATACTAAAACAACATCTTGAGTAAAACAGGAAGACTAATTTCCCAGAGGGTGTCAATTGACACCTCCACCACCCCACTGAAAGCTTGACTCATGAATTGAGTCTCATCTGGTTCAGACTTTTGGAGTTAGACTGGAGGATAAAGAATTCTATCCACCAGCCTTTCTCTGGCAACACACAAGAAACAGGTTCTAGTTCTCCCCTACTTCTTAAAATGTCACACATGATCATTCAACTGAGAGAAGTTGATAAGTACATCCTTGTCATACCTGTGTATTATGCCACACAAGGGGAGGTTCTAATTTTTGAGGCTGTGGATGAAATCTTTAAGTGTGACGATTCAAATGGAAGCTGTTCATCCTATGGTGCTTATTATTATGATATGCAAGGTGCTTCTAACTTTCGAGTCTGTGCATGGATCCCTTAAGTACAATCACTCAAAGAAAAGCTGATGATGAGTTCATTCCAGTGGTGCTAATTACTGCGTACAAAGTGGTTACATTCAACATTTCACTTGGTGAACAAAATCCTACAAAGTCACTCATACATTGTACAATAAAGACAACCATGCTTCCCTGTGGTGCCAGGTGACTGTGAGTAGTTTACAAGCTGTATATTTCCATGTCAGATTTATATAAGTCATAAGTAAGCTCTTGATTACATCAAACACCCACTACCTTACAGACAAGAGGATTAGACCACTATAATCCAAGGACAAGGGGTATTAACCTCCAAAGAGTGTCAAAAACCTAATGTGATAATTTCCACTTGGTAGGAATTTAAAACAGAACATGCACAATGAACAAGGAAGTACTGCTTTGCAGCATAACTTAAATGGCATCACTTGAGGTTTTAACTCACACTCTCAAGTTAAAACCATCTAGTACAGTATAATAACAGTACCACAGCAAAGAACAGCCCAACAGTTTTCAGTTGAATGGTCACGCTTACCCCTTTAAGCCCTGATATAAAAATGCATATTCTCCCAACTGTTTTCTGACATTTCTTGTGGAACTAGTAAGGAGAATTTGTCTGAACATCAAGACATCTTATCGTTGGTGATCACTTCCCTTATTCTTGTCACTCGAAGGTTTGAACAAGTGGTGATAATGTAAAGAGACATTTCATTTTTGTTACTGTTAGGGCTCAAAGCATTTATTTAAGGATATCATCCACACACTCAGCATTTAAAACCAACTTATACAATATAATATACAGCACCACAGCAAACAACGTTCAGTAATTTTCATCTGAATCAACAATGGGCAGAAGTTATTGTTGGCAGCCAAACTATGACCAGACTGACCACAGATGGGAAGAGGTCAAGGGAAAGTTTTTATAGTAACAACAATATTCATGTGATACTGTACAAGTTTCAGTTTAACTTTAATGAAAAATAAAGTCATGTAATAAAAAGATTTTTAAAATCACCTGTCAGTAATTTACCACAGGCCAAAAATATCCATCTTATTTAATGTGCTATGCCAATGTTAATGAGAAAATAATATAAAACAGGTTATTTTGTGTTTACTTTCAATCTAGCTTCAGTTACCTGTGCCAGTCCTAGATATTCCTGAACTGTCTCAGATGCATAAAACACCTCAAAATCTCTTGTTAGAACAATAACAAAGCCATCTAGTGCCTAAAAAGGAAATGATAACAACAATTTAATTTTGGCACAAAATAACACATAAAGTATTCACATAATATTTCCCATAACTTACTACTGAAACTGTTGAAAAGAAACACCAACATTAAAACACAATTACAGATCAAATGTGTGATATTATTGAAAGTCTTGTATGAAAACTACGAGGAATTCTGTCACATAGTTCTGTTTGTTTTCCAAAATTTTGCAGAACCAAAATTGATATTTTATTGAACTTTCAACTTGGGTGAAACTCAGAGGGAGAGGTTTATAATTAAGAGCCCACCATACCTTTGACAAAAAAAAAATTGAAAAAAAAATTGAAATATATTGTCAGAGACCATAACACTAATTATGGAAATATGGTTCACTGTGATCTAAACTTGTTAATGAAACCACATTACTGCAAAATAAAATCAATATTGCCTAATCAATGTATGTTTGTATGACAGTTTTTTAAATATTCTATTTAACAAAACTCACTAAAAAGACAAATTTATACAGTTAACATGCACTTAAGTGGCCAACCAAAAATATATGCAAAGGCAAACATATGTACTCAAACAAAATATCAATTCAAGTAAATGAGACTCACATCTAGAAGAAGCTTAGAAAACACTCCATTGCCTTCAAAGTCATTGTGCCCATCGGCAAGCTTCCCTACTTGGTTATCCTCTGTAAACTGTTGGCCTAAAACAGAATTTCAAGACATAAATGTTGGTTTTGTGTAAACTGTTTACTGTGCAATCATGTGGTTAAGATGAAATTGTCAATATTGTTGGGAAGCTCTTCAGCACGTGCACAACCTATCTTAGTGACACTAAGATATTGAAACAGTTTGAAGTTCGGAAATGGAGAACATTTAATCCAAATAACACTGGACACAGACATCTTAATCATACAGATTGATTTCCCATTTAAATTACCTTTTGAGCATTACCTACAAAACATCTGGATACATGTATAGAAGTACCCAATAAACATGATCCTCCAAACCATTCCTCAGGTTTCTAACCAAACAATGTTTTCAACATTGGAACAAAATTGAACTCAATCATTCGATTATGTTTCATGGTGTTAGCAATTCATTGAATAAAACTGAACATGAAACTATTTTGTAACTGGTGAGTTTGACTATCAAGCTTATAGAACATAAATCAAGTTAAACTGATTGAGCAAGTTGAGGAATCAAAAAGAATCCAGAATGTTGCCACTTTGATGAGCAAATCAGACATGGGTAACTGTTCATTTTCCAGTAAATTATAGATGTCGAAATGTGTTCAACTGCCACAATGCCAACTGGAGTTTGTTTGATTGCCCAACACAAGGCAACTTAACCACAATATTTAAGGAAAAGAACCCTACGGTAACGTTTTGTTTGGCAGTAATTAATCCACTATTCCTTTCCTTTCAAGACTTTGGACTTTGTACTGAAAATTCAAGTGATTTCACTCCACAGTACATCTTTATTCAAGTCTTTGCATGAGTAGTTTTAGTCTGTGGATGGATTCCATTAAAGTATTTGAACACATGAACAAAATCAAGCACCACAGCACTTTCCTGTGGCACAAGTTTTTAAAAATCCACTTTTTATCTGAAACACAACCATTTCGTTGAAAGGGTGTAAGCTAAATAGCATACCATACCTTTGAAGAAATTCTTTGCCCTTAGATAGCTGGCTGAGAGTCTCAGAATTGAGAGTTTGTCCAATTTTTGGATCACATCATGTGGAAAAGGAAGCAACTTCGCAAGGTTGTCTAACTCTATATTGAAGCGGTCACGGTGTCGTTTGGAAGGATTCAGGGAACCCTTGAGGCTGAAAAAATTAACAATTATTTGTTAACTATAAACCTATGACACACAAGATTAACGGAAATTGAGCAGAATTTTTATTCTTGACTCTTGAGGAAAATGCAAAGTTGTAGTGTACAAAAGCTGGCAACAATCTGCATAGCAGCAAAATTGTTGTACAATAGCAGGTAAAGGAATTGGGTTTTGGCTCTAGTTATCTAACATCTTTGTTTCATTCTGTTGCAAAATGACTACTTGAACTGGCAAAATAAAAAAAAACTTCTTGGGAAAACATTAAGGGTCAGGTCAGGGAGAAATCAATGCCTGGATGAAAAATAATTAAACCCACGCTTAAGTCACCAATACAATGCAAATTAATTTTTTTCATTAAAGCAACTAGTCGCCTAAGGCATAAACTGTCTAAGGAATATTTAATTATACAGAGCGCAGGACAATACATTTAACATGAGTGAAATTCACTTTAATGAAATCTGCAGGAGAAATGCAAGATTTTATGCTCTCATTCTTAAGAATTGTTAAAGGACCTTTGAAAAAATAATTGGAACATGGTTGCTAAAAAGGCTGCTGTTCATAATATTTCCCTACTTCTGTGCACATACAAAATGTTACAAGCAAAAAGCAAAATGTTACTGAAAAACATCAGAAACATTGTACTGCTACTCAAGATAGAAAAATTTAAGAAAACACAGAATTTGTCCGGGCCCCTAACTAAAAATAAGGATTGTGTTCAAAGATAAGACAAAATAGTCAACCTCAGACATCAACAAATCTTAAGTACTCTTCAGCAAATCTGCACAGCAGAAAAAGTATTTGTGTGGATCAGATAAATGAAGTTTTGCATATTTCCTGCCTTAGGTCATTTATGGTTCCTTTGATTCCATCAGGGAGGGGTTATCATATAACAGTTTACTGATAAAAAAATGTTATCTCAAACAAATATGAAACTATGTAGAAACAATGGAAAAAAGTCAGACTGTCTCTTAATACTTTCCCTCGGCAACCTTGAAAAGTGAGAAAAAAGTTGTTAAGAGTGACAGGGCTTCTACAGAAATCCTTCTTAAGCAGAATAAAAATAAAATAAATGCCAGACATCAGAGGACGAACAAGGGATTGGTCTAAGGTTAAGCTGCTTATTCAAAGCAACTTGACACACAAAAATATTGTGATTTCTTTTTTCTTGTGTGAATGTATGTAAAAGATGAAAAATTCCATGAGCAAGAAGTTACACCATTGCCACTTGCCTGAAAAGGGCGGCAATAAGAGGTTTAGATACCATGGTATCCAAGAGAGGAAACAATCTGTTTGAAAGGCACTTGGAAAAGCAATTATTTTCTGACTGTCAAATTGAAACCTTCATTGCATTATTCACATTCCTTTTTCCAGCCTTTTGAATGAGCTGTCAACACAACTTTTCATACTTAAACATGTCACAAATTAAGTGATGTGGAGATTTCAGACCTACAGTACAGTAAATACTGTTAAATGCTCAAAGCATCTGCGATGTATTTTTTAAAGGCAAATTCAAGATAATCATCAAAAACTGAAGGAAAAAGAAATAGTTCAAATCCTGTGTATGTAAATTCGCGTTTCCTCCTCTTTAATTAATGGCACTTGATGCTAGCTTAACGGTCTGTCCGGTTTACCATTCCGATCGCAAACAGGAAAGATAGTAGCACTCAAATCAAAAGATCTGCAGTAGACTGTTTCATTGAACGCCAGATACGGCCATTCAAGGTTTTGACCTCGAAGGGCAGCAGTGAAACCGCAGTTAATTTCAACAGACACGAAAAATCATAAACACGGAAAAGTGCGTAGTGTTTCTTGGCGATGCAAATAACAAAAGTTGTTTATTTTTTCCCTAAAGTACCAAAGTGGAAAGAGACTTTAAGCCATCGAGCACACTGGGGTTGCTCAAACATTGCTAAGCACGCTCGGGGGAAACAATCGACTCGGGGTGAAAATTCTCCGAGACAGAATCACCTAAAAGCGTTGTCGATTTCACACTTCACTCACGGAATCTGTTTTTCCAGACTACTGAACCTAGAATGTGAAACTTTCAAACTAAATTTGCATAAGAATTGAGCGACGCACAACAAAGATAAAAGACATGTGTATTATCCATGAAAAAGAAAATGGAACGACTTATTTGACAGGCCAGCTGAATATGTAAATTGCCTGAAACATTTGAAAAATGTTCAATGAGTTCTGAGTTTTTACGCGCATGTAGAGGCCTCCTAGACCCCCTATCTGTAGAAATTTCGCACTAAAATCGATCTTTTCAGTTACAAAATTTGAATAGTTCTCAACTGTCAAGCACAGGTTGTTGAGAACCGCAACAAACCGCTTGGAATAATATAGATCGTCTTGAGGATTGTTTTTCTCCGTCGCAAATTATTATGACCATGGAGGCGAAACATGTAGGAACTCGATACATGCAAAACATAAAGAAATCGACCACGCAAACGTTATAAAGCTCTTTTTCAAGCCTCGACGAGTCTAAAGACGCAAGAATCGTGTTATTTGAGCTTATAGATCGCGAGAAATTGATTCCGTGCAACGAGGGAAAAAAATTGACGATCATCTCGAACTCGTAAAAGACAAACATGGCGGGTACGACTCTGCTAAACAAAAGCGTTAGTTTGACACAGTAGGAACACAGAGGCTGAATAAATCACCACCGCGACCTTTAAAAAATGAAGATTTGAGAAAAATAATGAAAAGATTCACGATGATCGTCAGGAAAATTTCTCCTCAGAGGCCTATCCCATAGTGTTTTGCTCAAAGAAAAAAGAGAATGCTTTCAGCTAGGTTTCTTTGATCGACCGCTTTCACGTTGGGCACGAAAACTATTTTCTCGTTATCTGCCTCTCTAGTTCAACATCACACCGTTCCTTTTAGCCAAAACGTTTATTTCTATCGCTTTTTAAGCAGTAAAAGTATGTTGTCCTGTCAAAGGTCACATCACTAGAAATACACCACTTTATATTCCGCGCGTGGAGCATCGAATATAAACCCAGAACTTATGAACCAAAATCCCCGCTAGCGGGCAATTCGAACGTTAAATTGACAGACTTGTTATTTTTACTTTAGATGGCCAGATTTCAAAGCAAAGTAACTTCAATTAAAGCAATGGAAACGAACTCAAAGGTTGCCAATTTCGCGGGGGTTTCAACTCGGCGTCTGTAATAATGACGAAGAGAATGCTAATTCAACTGCCAAGTTATTTCACCGACAGATCGTAGCGGCGAATTTAACGTATTTGCCGGTTGGTGGGACTGTTTATACCATTGCTGAGAAGAGATAAAGTTGTGCTCCTCGCGGGGAGTGAAAATCGAAGAGTTTCTGAAACACTGGAATTAAAAAACATACACCGGAAAAAGCTCTAGTATACATTTAACTTTACTATTCAGTGTCTTCGATTGAGACTGGAAAACTAAATCCATGACAGATTTACGACAGCGGACAAGTGAAACAACAAATCGAACTTTGTTCTCAGTATTATTTATCAGTTCTGCATCGTAATCGAAAAGAATCTGAGTTGAAGTGGTTTTCAGCCGATCAAGATTTGAAAAGCACAGACACACGACGGGCAGCCGAAAACAACACTTATTGTCGCTTTTCCATGCACGGACATTATAATTTCGCTTCCTAGCGCCGTATCGTCTCAAACAAGACCAAAAACGAAACATCACAAACAAACTTACCTCGAACTACGCTTCTTTCGTTTGGCCGTACTCATGTTTTCGTCTGCGAAGAACAATTACAAATCAGCGCGCCGTGCCATTCGTTCTTCACGACAAATTTCTTTTCTCCTCGTTCGATGCGTGTTCTGTGGGTTCCACCGAGTGGTTTACAGTTCTTCGATAGCGTTAAGATCTCCCAAAAGAATGATAAGTGGACTCCTGTTTGGTTATGCCACTAAATGAGCGCTTATTCACGGTAACCACGTCTAAAACTGGCCGCCATATTTTCATTCCCCTCGCCCTGTCTCGCACAATCGCGCGTACATGAGTACAAAAATCGTGCAGAAGAGAGAGCACAATAGGCCCAAGCTGATTGGTCAGTTGGAAAACTCGTTACGTGACGTAAAACGTCACAACGGAAATTTACATGTGCACTAAAGCGTTTCGACGCAAATTTGAGTCAAAAGATCTGATTTTAATCAGAAAATTTTCCAGTAATGAAAATGTAATTTACTAGTATTTTCCATAGCCATTTTAGGTTGCGTGGTCGCGAGAATAGATCATTTGTTACAAGACCCCCCTGAGCAATGTTCGCTGTACAGGACTCGCCCCCTTTGAAACCAACAACATGCTTGAACGTTGTCCATTGTTGATCTATTGTTTATAAGTACAAAAGTGGCCAAAGGGAAATCGCTTTGCATTTTATTGAAAAGCAGAAACACTTAAGAATGTCCTTTGGTCAAGAGCTTTTCTTCAATCTTGGCATTTTTTTTGAGAAAGCATTTTCGTGTTGGTTTGACGCATTTTGACCAATTATGTGTTGAGGGTTTCGTCGTGAATCTTTCAAAGCCATTTGCGGGAAAAGAATAATATACCAAACAGCAGGATAAAATAAAGTGCGTTTATGAAATTCAGCATCTTGACAGCAGTGTAGCATTGTGCCTCGCCCGTTGGTTGAATGAACAAAAATTTGTCTTTTAATGGCCAACCACCGTCAGACGCAGTATGCGATAAGAAAATGAACGCGGGGGGTAAAGTTCTTGCCATGTTTATGTACCACGAAACTCTTCGAAACTGACTGATTTTCGTCTCTTTTTCTCACAATTTTCGAATTTACAAGAAATCTACATATGAATGTTATTGCTTTGTAACATTTCAAACACTTACGGCAGGTGGCAGTCTTACTTGTACATGTAATTCTCCTCGTGTTGTATTTTATTATTTATTTGCTGCTTTTATATTTTTTTTCAGTCTTATAAATATAAATCTTCTTCCTAATGGTTTATTGTTATCTCCTTTCCCTTCTGCCAACCACAAGCTTTTTTTATATTTAGTGGGACATTTTTGAAGATAACTTCCTCGTTAACAGTTAGCTTTATCGTACGGTTAGCCACAGGCTTCTAGTCGACGCCGGGTAAAAAATGTGTTTCCTTTTCAGTCTGTTCTAGAGCGAGGAGGAAAAGAGGGATCTCAAAATGTACTAAATATTTTAAAAATGCATTTCCTACATTCGTCTCCCTTCCGAGTGACTTTTAAAATGGTACTTCGATGAAATTTTGCAAATGCTTTCCGTATTTGCTACTACCACTATAATAGACTAGACACAATACCAAGCCGGTTCCTGTAACGCCGCAAAAATCACGTTAATGTACTATCTTTTGTCACTTGAACACTACAGACACTTCGCAAAGCCGGGTAACTCTTAAAAGCGGTAAAACGCGTACCTAAATTGTCAAAATATATCAAGTTTGACACATATTTGACATGTTAACGAAAACAGTTATTCAAAAACAAACGTGCCGTTTTTATATTGCTTTTGTCACTCTTTTTATGCCATTCTCTTTTCATTCTTTGTTGTGCATTGAACATTTTCTTAATACTTAGGGTGTGTTTTATTAGGACACATTCCTCTTTCGAAGTCGGCGATCGGGAACGAGATAGCTATTTCTTTTTAAATCGGAAAATTCGTTTTTCGGAAAACGCGCCCTTAAAGGTACTGACTGGTACATACCCTATTTAAAGAGAATTTGTTTTCTAGGCCACGTGTTATTTAATATTTCTTTACTGATAATTTCGAATAAAAGTTTAGTCGTATCGATGCCAACGTGTATTTTTATAGTAAGAAAGCAAACTAACAACGGTTAGTTTCTGGTTTCATTGTCGAATGTAAAAAAGGAACATTTATGCAGTAATTTAAAAACTCGAGGCTTTTTTTTTGCCAGTCGTTTGTTTGCTCGTCGTCGTGAATAGTTTTAAATTTCAGTTTTCAGACTACAAACTCGGCCACAGCAAACAAAAGCCACTATATTTGAAGTCTAACAGACGTGCATTCACTCTTCACTCTACGTTGTTTACATTTAATTTGGCGGGAAATGAAACACCTGTCACTCAAGCGTGCTCCACGCTCCCAAAAATTAAAGTGGGTCATTTGGTAAGGGTTGCTAAGCAACAAGTACGTGTTTAGGCTTTGGCGGCTTCCATTTCCGCAGATTCAAGAAAGATTTTGGTTTTTAAAACCATAAATTCAATTAAAATCGACAATTAAATAACTGCGGGAAATTTGCCTGCCGGTGACACAAAGCAAACAAAGGTAAACCTGTAGCAATTTGATAGAAAGCGCAGGTAATAACCATGTTTGAAACACACGGATTCCAGAATGAAAACATTATATGACTTAAATTTCTTTTAATCAGGATTCTATCACCCTGTTTACAATAAGAATTTCGAAACTAATTCAACTCCTTTTCCTTTTCATTTCTTTCCAAAAAGGACAACAAAACTCCATTGAAAGGACCAACAAAAGGTCTACAATACACAACACAGCTGGTTCTATTGTGAAGCTGTCAGATCCGTTTTAGACATGAATTTCTTTGCTTTAATTTGTATGTGGTGAACCACTTTAACTGTCCAATGTGCAGTGGACGACAAATCAATTGTGTTTCTGTGCCAAGTGAAAGAAGAGATCTGAGCGAACGAGCAAGTTAGCAGGATTAAAAATAACGGCAGATTAAATACTCCCTCCCAATGGCTTTTAATAACGTCGTGCAAAGTGAAGAAGAACTCAGCCAGACGGAAATAAAAAGTATACATCGGGAGAGATCTTTGAGTACATCTCAACCCGAGGAGTTAAAAAAAAAAGCCGGAGAGAAAAAAATCCTGATCGGATTATTTTATACTTTCGAATTTTTACAGTCCTTAAATAAAAAAGAAATTCCATTTTTAATTAAAGTTATTCAGGCAAATCTATTAATAGGGATCTTAGGAAGAGACTTTTGCTTTACTAGTACATATCAAGTTGCACATTTCAAGAGCAAAGTACACTTTTTCTTAGCAAGATTAAGTGTAAACCCTCACCTTAAATTAGCATATAATTTGTGTTCGTAGTGTTTTTAACATAGATTTTTATATAAGATAGACAGGGGCGAAATGTGTATTGGGGGCTTTTAATTTTTTTTTTATTTTTTATTTTATTTTTTTTTTATAGGTATATATATATATGAATTATTTTTATAAGTATATTATTGTTGTAATACTATGATAACTATTTATGTAAAGCGCATTAGATCATATATGCATGGATTTTTGCGCTATAGAAATAATAAAGTTATGTTATGTTATGTCCGCCTATACGGGACAGTTATCAGATTTCGTGCAACTAAGTTCAGAATCAGTTGGTCAAAGCTTTTTTCCAGTTGTTACTCTTCGATGACCTTACTGTTTGTGTCACGAAGAGGAAGAGAACTGAGCGAACGAGCGAGTTATCAGGATTAGAAATAATGGCAGGTTGAATACCGGCCTCGCAATCGTTTCAGGAAAGCCGTGCAACGTGAAGAAGAACTTTCCAGGCGGAATTAAAGTATCCATCGAAAGAGATCTTTGAGTACATCTCAACCCGGGATGTAAAAGAAAAAAACAAAAGTGGCAAAAACCAAAAGGAGAGAAAAATCCTGACCGGATTATTTTTATTTTTTTACTTTCGAATATTTTACAGTCCTCAAATAAAATAAAAATTCCATTTTTAATTGACGTTATTCAGGCAAATCTATAAATAGGGATCTAAGGAAAAGAATTTTGACTTACTGGAACATATCAAGTTGGACATTTCAATAGCAAAGTAGCAAATTGTAGTGTAAACTCTTGACTATCATTTGTCTCCGCCTATACCGGACCGTGTTCTATTTCGTGCAACAAAGTTTAATCAGTTAGTAAAAGCTGTTTTTCCAGTTGTTACTTTTCGATAACCTTACTGTTTGTGTCACGTCAGAGGAAGAGAACCTGAGCGAACGAGCGAGTTAGCAGGATTAGAAATAATGGCAGATTAAATATTCCCTCGCAATCGCTTTCAGGAAAGCCGTGCAAAGTGAAGAAAAACTTTTCAGGCGGAAGTAAAAGTATACATCGGAAGAGATCTTTGAGTACATCTCAAACCGGGATGTAAAAAGAAGGCGAGAAAAAATCCTGACCGGATTATTTTTTTACTTTCGAATTTTTACAGTCCTCAAATAAAATAAAAATTCTATTTTTAATTGAGGTTATTCAGGCAAATCTATAAATACGGATTTTAGGACATTTCAATAGCAAAGTAGACTTTTTTTTAAGCAAAATACAGCGTCAACTCTCATTGCCATTAGTCTCCGCCTTTACAGGAAAGTGTTCTATTTCGTGCAACAAAGTTTAATCAGTTAGTCAAAGCTTTTTTAGGAAAAGACTTTTGCTTTACTGGTACACATCAAGTTGGACATTTCAATAGCAAAGTACACTTTTTTAGCACAATACAGTGTAAGCTCTCATTGCCATTTGTCTCCGCCTATACAGGTTCGTGCAACAAAGTTTAATCAGTTAGCCAAAGCTGTTTTTCCAGTTGTTACTTTTTGATAACCTTACTCGGTTCAAGGGTGTTTCGAAGACCTTGCCCATTTTAAAATTAAAATGTCCAAAGTTTAGTTCAAATCCCACCCCCCCCCCCCCCCCGCCCTCCCACAAAAAAGGAAATGAGTATTCGTAAGAAAATAAAATGTCCGAAATTAAAGGAGTTAAACCTTTAAGCCCCAGTTTTATTGGTGGCCAGTAGCTAACTTCTCCTTATGATATAACTGCATAGTCATACAAACAGGTAATGAGAATTCTCCCAACATGTACCTTGAAAATATACGAAGGCTAGTAAGGAGAATATGCATGTTGATGTTGCAGCTAAAAGGGTTAAATGCAACTGCGTCTTTGGTCTCTGTAGAGCGGAGACCAGAGCTCAGATAGTCGCCCTTCTGACTTAATTAAAAACAGACTGCTGAGAAATCTCAATAACCGTCATCGGATCGTGTTAGTTGGGCTGAGTTGAAAAACAGCCAAAATTTTAACTCGCAGCTGTTGACCTAGAGAGAGTTTTTCCTTTTTAGATGCGAGGCAGTTGAATAATTGTCATCTGAGATCGTAGAAGTTTGGCTGAATTGAAAGTGTTAACAGACAACTGAAAACTGGCCAAAATTTTAACTGGCAACACCTCCCATTCAGCTCGCCACGACGTAATCGAACGTAAAGAATGTTACAATTTTTCACAAATTAAGTTTAAATTATGGCTCCGGCTTGTACCGTACGAGAAACGATGTCTACAATTTCATGCATGTTGTCAATTACAGAAGATTATTATTAGCTCGATCTGTCTTGGCCGGCTGCATATTGGCGGAAATGCTTGGAGCATTTTTCTCATACCACGATGAAACTGCACGAAAAAGAGTTGGGGGGGGGGGGGGGTGGGAAGGGTAAAAGCTTTATAGGTGAAGTTGGGAACACATTTCGACAATTTTGGTCTGAAGTAGTGTATGGGGTGTAGATTTTTAATTTGCCGTTTTGGTTTCTGGCCTTGCATAAATCAAGAATTCTCAGCCATTCCCAAATAGTTCTTTCAAGAAGAAGCAGTGTTCCTTATGCGTCATCTTTCAAACATTTTTTGCAATAAACACTACGTAACTCTTTAGTTGGACGGATTCACATCCCTGTTTTTCTTGCCCGTCGCCCCTCATCGAGCCTCATAATTTCTTGTGACGGCTACTACATAACTTGCGGGCAATATATTTTACTACTTCTGCATTCCCAATAAAGCTTAGAAAAGGGGAAAGGGGATTAAAATTGTATAATTCAGTGTGACGGATAGGATAAGGGTTTCAACCTCTAAAGCACTCAAAAAGTCAAGGAGTACCCCCTTGCGATGAAACTTAAGAACGATGACAACCGATCTCGAAAGCGCGAGAAGTCGTAACGAAACTCAACGAAAAGCTTACCTTTCGTCAAATTAATTATACAAGGAAAGGACGATGAAAATTATTTTAATCAGTGCTATCACTCAAATTATAAAATGCAACTTACTTTCTGGCAGTTTAAGTCTTTCAGTTTTCCCTATTTGTTCTCAGAGGCAAACCTAAAATCCTAAATCTTAAAGTATGATCATGCAAATGGGAGCAGAATGAGAGCAGAATTTTCTTATGGCACTGTTTGCTATACTGCACAAGGTGGTTCTAACGTTTGAGTCTGTGGATGAAATCCTAAAGTGTGGCCATTCAAGTGAAAGCTACTTAGCAGTACTTTCCTGTGGTGCTGTTTATTGTGCTGTACAAGGTGGTTCTAACTTTTGTGTCTGTGGATGAAATTGTAAAGTGTGACCATTCAAATGGTAGCTACCGAGCTGTAAGTTTCAGAAAGTACGATTGTTCTATTTCTAAAAGAATAATTTTATTTGTCTAGAACTGGTTGTTGATTTATTGCCACAAAACAGAGTTTAACTGCCACTGTAATTTTTCAACAACACCAATTTAACAGTCTAGACAATCCATTTCCGATTTTTTTAAAGTTATCTATCTAAAATCAACTCTTGCCGTTTCGATATTAAACTGAAATGCCTATTGTGCTGATAAACTTCCGGCATACGAGAGGCTGGCATCCTAAACGCTAGACTAACAGCCGACTTTCGCTATTTTCGCTCAAAGAAAGAGCACCTGATCGCAAGTTGTATCCCAGACATACACTGGAATCATGTTACTGCAGAAGCAGGGAACTGTTTCCAGAGGACCGTTAAACATATGTGGAAAGGATCTGATGGGAAGAGAGGATAACAGCAATCTCGATACAAGGGTTTTTTCCTTTTCTTCGGTGGTACTGTTTATTGTGATAAATAAGCTGGTAGTTCTAAATTTTGAATCTACGAGTGAAATTCTAAAGCTTGACCTAGAGACTCTGAACTTGACCATTCAAACGAAATGTATTTTTGAGCAGTTCCTTCCTGTGGAGCTGTTTATTGTGCTGTACAAAGTGGTGCTAGCTTTTGAGCCTGTGGATGAGATCCTAAAGTGTGACCATTCAAATGAAAGCTACTGAGCAGTACTTTCCTGTGGTGCTGTTTATTATGCTGTACAAGGTGGTTCTAACTTTTGAGTCTGTGGATGAAATCCTAAAGTGTGACCATTCAAATGAAAGCTACTGAGCAGTACTTTCCTGTGGTGCTGTTTATTATGCTTTACAGGGTGGTTCTACCTTTGAGTCTGTGGATGAAATCCTAAAGTGTAACCATTCAAATGAAAGCTATTTAAAAAATGCTTTCCTGTGATGCTGTTTATTATAATGTACAAAGTGGTGTTAAAGTCGTTAAGTGTGTTAGTGATTAGCACGTTCCTGTCGTGATATTTAATGTTGTACATACTTGGCTCGTCTAACTTTTTTTTTAAAAGATCGTGCTAAAAAATCCTAAGTATGGCTACATATTCTCTTAACTACATTCAAACGAAAGCTAATGAGCAGTACTTTCCTAAGGGACTGCTTATCGCTTATGGTGTCTTGCAAGGTGATTTCTTAAGATTCTATGGATGAAAATCCTAAGGTGTGACAATTCAAAAGAAAGCTTGACTCAAGACTGATTTGCAGTTCCAACAGTCTTCTGTTTTACAAATGAGCAGCTGTTCAAAGTCTAGGCAGAGCTTCAGTGAATTTACACGTTGTAATCAACATCCAACCCACTTGGGCGGGGCGTTTTTAGCATACAGTCTAGGCTGCTTTGATGAATACAACACAAACAGCTAACATGCATTCCACGTCAGAATAAGTTTTCACGAAGAAACAACACCAGCAACTGAAAGATATCTAGCGGCCCCAAAATGTGTAACAGAGCGATTTTCTAGTAAGCTACTTACTAACGGAAAACATCGAGATTTGAAGGACAAAATAAGTCATTTTTCCAGAAAGGATCCATGTGATGGTTGGGGGAAATTTAATTCCAGAAATTAGAGATTCAAAGGACGTTAACACGTCTAAATATCATTCTTCCTTAAAAATTCTTTCCAAATGACATGATGTAGTATTATTGTATTTTTCAAAAATGTCCAAGCGTCACCCATGTTGGTAACAGCAACCATTATGCTGTCACAAGTTTTATTTTGAAGAGCATAGTTACCTTTTAGAACTAACTAGATTGATTTATGAGAAGTGGTCATCAGCCAGTCTATAGACATCTAGACTACAACCGTAAACTTTTCTACTTATTTTTCTGTCAATGAGCGAAATGTTACACGTATACACGGGAGAGCGAGCAAAAATTACCTGCCGCGCAACGCAACAGAGACCGTCTGGTGAATCAAACTGGGAAGGCCGACCAGAAACAACGAAGTCGATAGAAGCCCTGGAAATAGTGTATGCTAATTGGAATGGACAAAATTCTGAGACTGAGATACATGTGATGTTTCCCTTCCAGGAAACGGTTATTGGCTACGTTTACTGAGTGGAAAATGAGTGCTCCATAAGTAATGGCACAAAGCAAAACCTAGATTGTTAATCACTGTTCTGCGTGGTATTTGCTCTTCCTTACACGTAAAAATAAAGAATCTTTACATAAAGACAGTCTAAAATCTAGGAGGTGACTGAAGATACTATCATGGTTTGTCATCTTTCAGCCAGACCTCTTAGAATTAACTGTTTATTTTTATACCAAGATAAACACCTATCAAAAATTAATCACCTCCCTGTTTCAACATGGTAAATGCATAAAGGTGGCGATTTTTTTGTTTTTAACACATGTCTGGATGGCCACATTTCAATAAAAACGAACACACTGCTTGTATCTGGAAAACAGTTCCGCCGAAAAATAATCTCTAAGGACAATGACAAAAAATATATTAGAAAAATGCACTGAGTAGACAATAGCAACTAACAAAGAACAGGAACATGTATGTCTGAAAATTATGGTAATGAGTCGCGATCTGGCTATGGCCTAGTCAATTACAAGGTGCTAAAACATTCTGTTAATGCTTCGTAATAGAGCGGATGAACAAAAAATAATAACAGATTTAGAAGATGACTTCACATTTTCGCTTGAGTTGCTTCCTGGAAGTCTCTTGCCTATCATAAAAATGTCTTCAAAGTCTGTTTCTGCCATCCGGTTTTGTAAGCTGGTTTTTGCATTGTTTATAACAACCTTGGTTGAAGATCGGTTGCAATGTTTTATCTCAAAATTGCGTATCTTTTGTCCTTCAAAGGACAGAATACGACCACCAACAGAGCATTGGCTAAGAAATTTGTTGGTACGAGGTAGCTGGATTAACGGACTTTAAGATAAGAAAAAAACCTGCCTTTGCGCAATATCAGTTTCGTCTGGTAGAATATTCCTTAGCGTTACGTATAAGCCTAAGCAGGAGCGAGGTTTTCGGTTGTCAAGGGGGAGGGGTGGGGGCTTTCAAAGGTATCTCCCTCGTCTATGGGTGCAGTTCCCGAGGGGGGTACTCGGAAAAATTTTGATGGGAGTGTGCCGCTGGGACTCTGAAACCCTTAACCTATACCAGACCACGTTCATGTCGTTTTTGCAACCCTATTCTAGACTAGATGCCAAAAATCCCTACCCTATCCCAGACTAACTATTTTCGAGCTATCCATCAGAAATATAACCACACAGTGCTTTTAATGGAAAACCATCTCTCGATCAACAATATTGTTGCGATTTCATTTATATTTTATATTTCCGAGTTTTTCAAACCCATTAATTAATTGGATTAAATTTTAACACCACCCATTAGTTTCCCGGTAATTGATACCCTATCCTAGACCAAGCCTCCCTGATTTCTATACCCTATCTCAGACTAAACTGCTTGAAAACCATACCCTTCACAGCGGCACATACCTATATAGGTTATATATGGGAGTACCCCCCCCCCCCGGGGTGCAGTTCAACTTTGTAAACAGTATAAACAGACACGATGACAAAATGAGTTTAGCTTAGATTTTATAATTTCTTGTAATGCATGTTTTGAACAGTTCATGTTTTTTTCGATCTAGTACGGTATCCTAAAATCCAGCCGTTCTTTTGGTACAGTCTTCAACGTGCCCTCCTTCGCTTCACGGCTTTCTGCCTTCATATTGTCGGCCAAATTCAATATTTCAGCGTGAATTAAATAGCTTCTCTCATACTTCACTGGCTTTCAGCAAAATAAAAAGTGAAGCAGAATACGAAAAAGATTTACTAGTCTCTCTGTAGTCCTAATTTGTAATGACAGCGGACGAATACTGCGGGCGCATAATGCGCTTTTCCAATATGGCGGATAAACATGAAAATGAAACTTACAAGTTTTAGCTGCAATTATGTCGTTTTTTAGTCGATCAAGGAAGCCGAAAACTTCATCTTCCCGAGAGAAAAAAACTCAGACTTCCGGAGATGGTGTTAAAAGTACTTCGGTGAGTAAGGTTTTTATTATTTCCAAAACAAGGTTTAACTGAAAGGTTCACTTTACTTCCGCAGATCATGTCATAACATGTCTTGATCTCGTGTGCCCAACAGTATTAATTTTTCATTTCGTTATTGGTGCTTTCGCTGGCTAGTTACTTGCTAATAATAAAGCTTTTATGTTGCAGCTGTTTCTCCATGATTTCGTAAATTGGCTAGGGTGATGCTCTTGTTTACATGATGATTCTTTTGTCATAAATGTATTTTATACTCTGACAATACATAATTTGAATTGACTTACCTATTTAGAACTGTTACTGTTACATGTGGGAGAGAAATACTAAGACTCTGGAGCAATATCCAAGAAAACTGAATTTACATCTATTAATTTTACTTAATTTCTTCCTGGATAGGGAGATCACACAGGAAGTAGTGAAATCGGTGAATCACTGTTTAGTGGGATGACACTAACAGCTGGCCCTGCAACCCCACCTGGCAATGATCTAAATTTAATGGGACACAGTATCTTAATGTCGACAAAACAGCAAAGTGATGCAACAGATAGACCCCAAGCAATCAAACAAGACTTTCCATCAGTCCTTGGTAAGCTATTAAAGTTAATAATAATTATTGTTGTAACATTTGATGACTTAATTTCTTTCATTTAAGACTTTGAGAAATTTGACATTTTATACTTCATGCAACATGCACAAATTAAGTCTATTTCGATTGGTTCTTTTGTAAGTGCACGTGATTGGTCAATCTGACATTTTAAAGATCATGGCATCATGTAATTGTCGCACAAGTGAAATAAAATTGGAGATGACTGTGGAGTTGAACTGCGATTGTGGTATTGTTTTGGGGGAACTTTTTCGACTTTTTATTTACTGAGTTTTACAGACTGTGGGCAGGAAATTTTTCTGTTGGGGATTTTGCCTGAACAATTACATAAGGAGGATCATAGCCAAAGCCATAGAAACCTTATTATAAATTATTAATAAGGTTAATCTAATGCATTGTTTGAATATGTGCAGTCAGTCATACTTGAAATTAATAGATATTTTCAGTGATAAATGTTTAATAGGAACTGATCTGTAACAAGTTGATGGAACTCCAAAGGAAAAAGTTGAGAAAAAACTTGTCAGGATCAATGCTTCATACAATTTTACAGTGTATAATGAGGTTAATCAAAATAGATAAATGTTGAACACAAGTGCAAGATAAGACTGAGAGGCCAGAAGTAAGACTGGGAGCCCACTGATTCCCACTAATTTAACCCTTTAAGCCCCAACTTCATTATCCAAATTCTCCTTACTTGTCTCCGTACATTCTGTTCAGTACCAGTTGGGAGAACTTGTTTAAACATGAAGACAGTTCATCTTTGGTGATCATTTTCTTGATTCTTGTGACCTGTACGTGTTATAATGCACCGATATGATTAGGAGAAATTTGATGCTGATCACTGTTGGGGCTTAAAGGGTAAAGCTCCAGAGACCAGATACTCTTCTCCATGTTACTGTTTTCCACCTAACCTGCTTGACCTGTTTCTGGGGTGACTTTGATGGGATCTTTTTATTATTTTGTGTCTTAACATACAGCCACATCAGAATCTGAACTTTTACCTGAACCAATACAGCCAATACCAGTTAACATTCCACAACAAGCTAGCCAATCAACGACAAAGAAGAAAAGAACTCGGCATGTTATGAGGCCTGGATATGCACGACAACCTGATAGTAAAGCTAGGTAGTAACAATGAAATAATACTCACATTTTGTCCTTTCTTTATGTCATTTGTCCCAGTATTAGACTTCTCTTTGAATGGCTGACTCAGATTGTGTTCCAGTGTTCTTAATACCTATGTTGGTTTTTCTTTTAGTGACCTTTGTACACAGAGTCAAGAGGAGGCCAGTGAGAAACCTAGTGATCCTATAGAGCAGCAGAAAGATATCAAGCAAGGTAGGATACTGGTTATATCTCAATAGAGAAGAACATACATTTACCTTTAAGATCATCTTTGGGTTAGTCAGGTACCCTTTTCTGGCAAAGTTGTTACCATATCGCAGTCTGTTGGCATAGTACACTTGATTTTCAACTGTTTTGTTTGGCCATGTATGTCTGGGCACATCATGACTGGATGTTGTTGGGAGAAGAATGAATACCAGACTGGCTTAGACTGGTTGAAAATGAAAAGCAGACTGGTTGAAAATCAACCTTGCCATCATATGTGATCCCTTGTATCTTTGACAATACCAGCATCTTTTTGTCACATCAATCAGTTTTGAAGAGTTCACAGCTTCACTGGATACAGTGTCTTTATTCCTGGCATAAAATGGCATTACTTTTCCAGGCCTCAGGGTTGATTTATAAGTTCTTTTTGACATTCAATTTGAGTAGGTCCCTGAAAAAGTTGTTCTCTCCATCTACATAAACCATGTTGAATTGGAGTTACCAACTGAAGGGGTGGGTGGAAAAAAGCCCTAAATGACTTCTGATAAACTGCTAAATTCTCCTTCCAGTTCCCTTTTAAATGGTTGTGAACAAAGGGAGAATATGACACTACATCAAGAGTCACTCAGGACCTTATTCCACGTACCTCTTCAATTCAAACTTTTCTTTACTTATTACAAACTTTTACTTCGCAACATTGTTTTCAGATGTCAAAAACTTGGAAGAAACTGCAAAGCCTGAAGATTCTGCCTCTGTACCTCAGACGCCATTGTATTCTATTGGAACACCGTCTTCATCAGAGGAAAACTTGTTTCAAGATGTTGAGATTCGTTTGGGCACTGGGAGTCTAACAGAAGCAGTGGGTGAAGGGACCTTAAAAGATGACTTGGCTTTACATGTAGATACTCAAACTAAAGATCGCAGTGATAAAGAACTTGGAGGCACTGTGGATGCTTTCAAGGGTGAAGACCTAGATGTAGACTCTGAAACAACCACACTGGAAAAATACTTTGAGGTGCCAATGCTGCAGGACACAGAGGAAATCAGTGATAGTTTAGAATTTGATAAACTCTCTGATGTGCTGGCAAATCCTCCAAGTCCTTCACTGAATCTTACACTGGATGACCGTTCTGCCTTGCCTAGTTGTTTTGCTCAAAATAGTGGATTAGAAAAAGAAATGGCTGACTTTCAAGCTGATGTGGAGTCAACTGTAGATGTTGATCAAAACACAGAGAAAAAGCAGCAACAGGCAGCAGACGATGTTGTTTCTATGACTGACATGGAGAAACCTGGTCTTAATGTGAATGAAAAAAGTGCACTGAAGATGGACGAACCAAACTATTCCATCCGTATAAGCAGTGAGGACAAACTAAGCATTACACTCCAACAAATGAAGTCGCAGCTGGCAACTTTAAGGTAACGTGAATGCATTCTGGTTAAAAACATTTATATCTTGTTCCATCCATGACTTGCTCCCACGTGGCTTTTCCAATAAGAGTATGAAGTGATCGACTAGTTCCAAAGGTTGTGGAAAAAAAGCCTCAGGCCACCAAATAGTTACTGTTTCAGCTAGCAATCCTCTGCTGTGATTTCATTAGTCATGATAACTTGCACTGTAATGTGTATTTCAGAAATGGTTCTTCTATCTTATGATTTTCTATTTTTAAACTTGTAGAACTGTCATTACAATTTTTAGCTCCAGCTTCTTTGATAGGTAGTCAAGGCTTTATTACTAATGGAGCTGTGTTTCGACTGGCTACTTTTTCCAGCTTCTCCAAACATTAGTGACAGCCGTGAACTTGTGAAAATATTTATGAACTAAAGAATGATTTTTGACTGCGTACCTACCTTGCAATCCAGGCTCTATGTGAATTAAAGGGCTGGTCATTAAAAGCTGTGTCTGCTCTCGTAATCCTCTTCAATTGCTGGTGGAAGAGTTTGCCCTGTCAGTTTCACCAGTGTCCCCGTTAGTCAGCACATTGCAGGGGAGTTCCAGGCCGGGTTTCAGCAGCAGCCCCACAATGGGGGGGAGGGGAAACCCCCTGCCACACATCACCCTGCCTGGCGATCCCCTGCTTTGCCTGTTTCCACCTCCTACGGCATGGACGTGGGGATTGGACTTTAGGAGGTTGACCTATACATCCATCTGTTGGTTTGATAACTCAAGCTTCTCAGAAATAGCGACTGCATATAACTTAACTCAACTTCATTATAGAGTGGAGGGGGACAGGGGGGTGGGAGCCCAGGAGAAAAGGAGGTGGGAGTGGGGGGGGGGGCAGAAAGCAGGATTCCCAAGGTGGCGGGAAGCGGGAGAAATAGGGAAATTATGCAACATTGCTCAATGTTTCACAATTGAAAAACCACAAAGAGGTGGGAGCCGACAAAATTAGGGCGGGAACCAGGATAAAAGGGTAAGGGAAGTGGGAGGTTTAAACCCCCCCTGTCCCCCCCCCCCCCCCCCACTATACAGTAGACCCTGCTATCATGAACCCTGGCTATCTTGAACTGAAATGTGTTTCTGCTGGTTGCTGTTGCTCTGTCCATCTTGAACTCCTGTCATCTTGAACAATAATTATTTTTGGTTCTCCTGGTATAATCGAGATAGTGGGAGTCCACAGTATGCACATCTTGTAAAGGACAGCTCCAGTAACAGGCAAAAACTACAATGACATTTTCATATAAAGTAGATCCATCACAGAGAAATCTAATGAACCTTTGGTTTGTTTCACTGTATAAAAAGAAAAATATTACCATGGGGCACCATATTGGGGGGGGGGGGGGGGAATCAGAGTTAACCTGTTGCAGACATTCAGATTAACTGGAAGGAAAAATAAATGCAAGGGGGCCATATTTTTTTGGCTAGAGTAGTGAATTCAGCAGGTCATTTGTCAGTCCTTTGCTGTTTTAACTTGTAGTGATGGCAAACGTTCTCTCGCAAGCCTTGAGGCAGAGTTATTGAAGATGTACACAGAGATGGAGAGTACTGAAAATGAAAAGGAACAGCAAGTTAAGGCACTCCAATTTGAAGAGAGTCAGGCTCTGGCTAACGACAACTATGATTTAGCTGAAGAGATCAACAACAGAATAGAGCAGCTTAGAGCAGATTTGGAGACTTCACGATACAGACTGCCAGCCCAAGATGACAAGGTGAACAACACCATACCCTCTTTAACCTTTTAAGCCCCAATAAGTGACAAGTATTATTTCTCTTATCAATATCACTGCTCAATCAAATATGCAGGCCATGGAAATAAAGGAAATGATCACCAAAGATGGAATGTCTTGATGTTTAAGCAAATTCTCCCAACTACGTAGTGTTATAAGAAATGTATGTGAAGCAGTGAAGAGAATACACATGCTGATATTGGGACTCAAAATCATTCAACCTGGGATATGAAGATTATTAGATCAAAATGTGGTCTCTACCGTGGTTTTACACCTTCACCTGGATGTGAAAATGGAGAGCATTAATTAAACGTGTTGGTAAACCTAAGACAACATTGGAGAGGGGTTAACTGATGCTATAGCATCACATCCAGGGGCAGTTACATAATGCTCCTAGAGACTTATTCTGCATTATCCTATCCCTTTGGCCCATGGGCATAAGAATTGATTGCATGTTGACTGGAGAAAACATTTCTGCCAAAGATCAGCCGGTAGCCTGATGAGTCCCTACTAAAAATTGAGTAAAATGGAAGGGATTGCTTGATATAAGTGCTCCACTATAAAGGTACATGTAGTTGGTAAGGAGATAAAAAAAATGTTCTTTGACTGGCCGTAAAGCTTACTGATTACTGTTAATGAGTCTTTTCCCCTAGAGAACTCGAAACAACTTTAGAAATACTCGCTTACGGCTTGCATTTCCATGGCTCTTCTCATTCTTCCAAACGTTTTTGTTGTTGTTGTTGTTGTTGTTGTTGTTTCTTTAACTCTACATAAACAGAGGCATTTTTCTTGTTTCTTAAAGATGACATCAAATAATCAAGTTTTCTCAAATTTGTTCCTCGGAAGGTTGAGAAAGCCCTGAAGCTGAGAGCGGAAATAGCAGAGAAAGAGGCTTACATTTACAGAGAAAGTCAAGCAGCGCTTGAACAAGTGCGTAAAGAACAACAAGAGTGTCTTACGAGCCACAAGGAGATAGCCACCGCCTGGAGTGTGAAGGAAAAGCAGCGTTTGAATGCCGATCGACAGAGATTAGAAAGAGCTAAGGATCACTTAAAGCTGGACAAGGAACACATGGAATCTGAGAAGTCTGAGTTAAGTAGGGAGATTTTAATACAAACAGAGGAGTTTGAGGATAGAAAGAAGGAGCTTGTACAGATGAGAGGTAATTTGCAGGTGAGGGAAGGTCTATACTGTGAAATGAGTAACTGTTTAGGCTGTATAAAGGGCCAATGTCATGGACGTTTTATTGTTTTTTTCTGTCAAATTGTGTTAACTCTTTAAAAACAAGCATCAATTTCTCCTTACAATGTCACTTCTTGGTCAAACATACAAGTGGTGAGAATAAAGGAAATGATCAACAAAGGTAAAATGTCTTGTTGTTTTAACACATTATCTCAACTTGGTCCAGAAGTAACATATAAAGGCTAGTAAAGAGAAAGTGCATGTTGATTTTGGGGCTTAAGGGTTAAATTTATCCGTAGGTGCCATTCGTATGCATCAATTCCAAAGGGGCGATATCAAGTGGGCTTCAAAGAAAGAATATGAGCCACAATCGTTTTCTACTGATTTTGCAGGAGACAAAAGAGAAAAATTTGAAAATGTTGGCAAATTATCATCCTCTCCATCATGGTCCTCCAAAGCTGAAGACACTTAGTAATTATTAATAAGTACTTAATGATTAATGATTAATAAGTACTTAACATTACTGGACAATTCCTGTTTGCCGGGTTGATAGAGATGTGATTTTTAGCTTTAGTCAAAATGACGCTAAAATAGATGATAGTATTCCTTAAACATTGTTTACTGTAAGACTGAATTGACCGTGTAGCTTCCAAAGATTGCCAAAGGAGAGTCACATTTCCGAAGAATTTCTCTTATTGGTTTATTTTGCATTATGACCACGATAAAATAAGCCCACCAACTTCTTGTGAAGCTCCGTAGTCAAGTGGTTATCCACTTAAACTTTACTTCAAATGGTTTCTTTCTACCCAGGTGTATAAATGGACACCAGCTAAATGTTTTACAGTGCGACCACACATATCGAGGCCCATCCAGACAAAATTTCAAGACAAAGTTTTATGGACATTGAAGGTTCTGAACAAATCACGGACAGTTTAGAACATGAACTGGTCAAAGAGAATTGTCCGAATTTGTAGCCATTTCATTGTTTTGTACTCCGGATTTCAAGTGACGGGGATGATCGAAGGATTTTTTGGGGTTTGAAATTTTCGATTCCGGGATTTTTTTGGGTAGGAAAATTTGGCAGGTATATTTTGGGTGGCTTCATTTAAGTAGGGATTTTTGGGGGTATTCAAAACAATCTGAAGATTCATGGTAGTGTCCGCGTATGCCGGCAGCATAGTTCTGTGAAAAAAAGTACAACCAAACTTGTTCTTGCCCGGCTGGTCTTGTTTAGAGTTGTCATTTATAATGTTATTGTTGAAACAGAAGATGTTCTTGGGTGTCCCTAGTGTTCTTAGAATGACTACCAGATGAGGAAAAGATAAAATCATTCTGGTATGATGAATATAAACAAACAAAAACATTCAATTTCTAGTGTTTTTTTTTCGTGTTATATCATTTAATACTTTCTGGAAATTAAGGCTCGGAAATTCGGCGTGGGATTTTTGGGGGTTTAGTTTTGGTCCAGGGATTTTTTGGGGTTTTGTTGGAAGCCTTAGGGATTTTTTTGGGTTTTGATTTTTGCCCTCATTCGATCATCCCCGTCACTTAAAACTCGGAGTACCCCACTGGGGACGATTTATTAACATTTCATTCAAGTGGGCCACTTGTAACCTTAGTACAACCGTACTTTAACACCGTCTTCGTCGAAAACTGTGGTCTTAGACATTTTCTTACTTTTTTCAGGAAGAAATTGCGGCATTGGAAGCAAAGCTTGCCAGGTTAAAGGAAGAGGAAATAGAGTTAACAGAATCTGTTAAACAGGAAGAGAACAAGATTGAGTCAGTTAAAATGACGTTCAGTTCTGAACAGAACGCTCTTGATAAACAGCAACAGGAAATAGAAGCAAGGGAGAAGTCACTACAGGAGGAATTTGTGAGTGAAAACAAGTTGATTCGTTACAACTCGGACATCACATACATCACACTTTTGTTGTTTTCACGTGGCTTTCAAAAGTAATCACGTGTTTTGTTTAGATTGCTTAAAAATAGTGTTAAGGTCGAAATATTTTACAGTCAAAGAAATGCTCTATGAGTCGGTCGAATTTGTTTTCGTATGTTTCCAGAGCGGAAAACCAACCTTTTCACTGAGTAGTTTCCCTCATGTTCCAACCAATATCAGTAATTTCATTAATGCATCTTCCGTAAAAGCAGTATGCTAACTAGTAGGAAATAAACCTAGTTAGCTCGTAATCTCGCAAAATGCACGCGCTGTTGGGCGTTTTAAGGTCATTGCCCTGTTTTGCATTGCACATCCTTACTGCGCACGATTTGTTGCGTCATTAGCGCGCGCGCTCATCGCGCACGTCCAGGGAGTAATAGATTTCCTATGAGGCTAAGCTGACCAGAGAAAAGAAAAGTCATTTACTCTTGAACAAGCACGGTGATCTACCTTTTTTCCCACTTATTTTTGACCTATCATTCATCCTCTTTTTGTTCAAAGAGTTAGAAAAAAATCACATGTTCGAAAAAAAAGTTATTACTAGAAACGCGTTACTCACAGAGATGAAATCACGACCTCGAGAACACGCACGTAAGGAAGGTTGTAAGTCAATTTCGTCTGATGCTTCGAGCATCTGCCATAAAACTTCTAGTAAATTGTTCCTTGTTGTCGATATTTTACATCTAGTACGTTGTTTCAAGATTTACTGTAATCATGTGCTTCCTCTTCCTACGGAAAGTAGCGTCAACTGACCAAATAAACATGTGTTCGTTAGGGGAAATTGCAAGGAACTATGGGGTAACTTGAGACGATGATATCTCGTAAACGGACATGGCGACCTATTCTTTTTATTTTATATTTCAAAACATTGCACGATAGATAACAACTTGTGAAAGTTTGACAAAAATCTTATGTTAAATTTTATTTCGGGGGAATGACCTCAAGGTCATTTTCTCTATTGTCTGTCCGTCTGCTCTCCTTATTGAATTTGAATTTTCGCGCTGGGTACACATTTAAGTCCCGGATGTGGCGTGGCACTGTGGGCAATGGCGTGCATGGGGTTTTTTTTTCTAATCTTACCAAAAAGAAAACGTTTATGCACTTTCCAATGAAGTTGCATGTTTTCCGTCGAGTTCCTGTTGGTTCATTGTGTTAATTGCTTTTGTCCCGTTTTGTTTAATTTCGTTTTGGTTCCACGAGAGACTTTAAAGTTTCAGAGAAAATATCCGGTGCTTACTACCATTGAAATGGGAGTGAACACCGGATTTATGCTCTAAGACTTTTACGAAAAGCGGAAATGTTTCCTTGAATTTTCGCGCTGGGTACACATTTAAGTCCCGGATGTGGCTTGGCATTGTGGGCAATGGCGTGCATGCGTTTTTTTTTAAATCTTACCAAGGAGAAAACGTTTATGCACTTACCAATAAAGTTGCATGTTTTTTCGTCGAGTTCCTATTGGTTCATTGTGTTAATTGATTTTTTCCCGTTTTGTTTAATTTCGTTTTGGTTCCACGAGAGACTTTTTAAGTTTCAGAGAAAATAACCGGTGCTTACTTCCATTGAAATGGGAGTGGACACCGGTTTTATGCTCTAAGACTTTTACGAAAAGCGGAAATGTTTCCTTGAATTTTCTTGCTGGGAACACATTTAAGTCCCGGATGTGGCGAGTTTCAACATCGGTTTTATGCTCTGAGACTTCCACGAAAAGCGGACATGTTTCCTTAATTTAACCTAACCTGACTATTTTGCCGTCGTCAGTCGTGCTAACTTTCTACTGTCTTCCTGTCTTCTGTCGAACACTGTTCTACAAAGATAAACCATAGAGAGATTTAGCATCACGTTTAAGGCAAACGGCAGGTCTGCCGTTTAAAAATGGAACATTTTCTACGTAAGTTTCGTGTAATTCATTAAAAGCAAAAATACACGCGTGCGCCATAAACATGCTGCTAAATCTTTAAATGTTCATGTGTTGTGTCTACCTCTATCTTTAATAATAATAATAATAATTTAGAACTTAAATAGCGCATTTTCTATGTGAATATAATCAAATGCGCTTTACAAGCAGGTGGAATTGGAATTTGGAATTATTGGTTTTGTTTGGAGGGAGGAAAACCGGAGAACCCGGAGAAAAACCCTCGGAGCAAGGAGAGAGCCATCTACAAACTCAACCCACATATGACACCGGGACCGGGAATCGAACCCGGGCCACATTGGTGGAAGGCGAGTGCTCTCACCACTGCACCATCCCTGCTCCCCTATCTGGACTAAGGTTAATAAGTCATGCTGAAAATATATGATAGTGCCAGTTTGCCAATGACTTTGTTTTGTTTCTTTAGGAGTTGTTGCTGTTGACCCAGGAACAGTTTGATGACAAAACTACAGAACACTCTACAAAGGAGAAAGAGTGAGTACCTAGTGGCATGGGTTCGAACACCGTTCAAGCCTAAATTTTTTCAGGCTTTCTTTTTGCAGCTGATTAAATTACGTTCATTACTGTGAGGGTCTTCCATCTATTAAAAAGTTTCATTCACAGTATTTCACACTGAAGTGCAAAGTATTTGGACTTAATATTTCTGACTTGTGAAAGGCCTTGTGAAGTGGTGCAAACGTCGCGCCACCGAGTTTCATGAATAACTGCAGCGTGTGACATACCGTAAAGTTCCAAAAGTAACTGTTAAAATTTCTCGGTTGATAGCAAAATCCCAACGTCGCGATCCCCCGAAAGAAAACCCCTCCAAAAATAACGAACTCGCAAGTAACTTGACCTTCTGTATGAAAGTCAGCGGGCAATAAGTTAACAGATACTCTGTACCTGATATAAGGTTGAAATAGTGCCCTAGGGATACTTTATAAACCCAAAATAACCGCCCGTCCTACTGTGTGGGACAGACTTGCCCACTTCCTAGTCGGCTTCTTCCCAGGCCTTCACGACCAATCCACCTCGGCGAGGTACCTGAGACATATGGCCGGACCACGTGACCCGTAAAGGATTGAAAGATCTCAAAAGGAAAAAAAGTTGATTTCTTTGAAAATTAATTACTTTTGAATGAAAGCCGTAACTTTTTATATTTGCCACGATTTTACTCAGGAGAATCAGCCCATACACGGTTTTGGTACGCGAAAGTAGCGAATGCCCGAAAGGTAACGAACTCTCAAAAGTGACGAAAGAAAAGACTGCTAAATGAGAATGTGACCAGGAGCTGTGTCACTAAATTTAGCCACATTCATTCATTAGGACCTGGTCACCAAATTAAGGGAAGCATAAAAATAAACACTTAAAACGTTGGCGAAAGGTTTAAATAACACAGCAAATACAAAAGAAGGCACGGATGGGCCAAATTGAAGAAGATTAACACAGATTGCGATTGGGGTTTTTGAAAAACTTTTCAGCCTAACAGCCTAATGCTCGGGATACATATTTGTTTGTCACGAAGCTGTGATTTTGTCATTTACAAGTAATTTCTTCGCTAACGTTAAATTCCATAGAAAGTGTGGGCAAGTATGTAATTGGAAAAACTAAACAAATTGAACTGGACTGCCGTGACGCAGTCCCTTAAACGGTATCGTGGAATGGCTGTATTTGTTAGACAGCAGCCGTTGATTGGCTGTAACCGTTGCTAAGTGCCCGGATGAGATTGGATCACTTTAACCTGATTTCTTCAAGAAATCACGTCAGTGTGATCCGAAGTTCTCCGACCAGTCGTGCCTCCTAGCCGGACAGTCACGCCAAGTTCAGAGGGACGCGTGCTCAAAGACTTTCTCTGACGACCTTGATTCCATTCGAAATAGATGCTCTGACATAGCAAACGTAATTGTTGAGGTGTTGTTTGAGAATTAGCGAGAAAAATACTCTTCTATTGTTTCATTTAGGTTGACCAGAGTTCTCTCCACTGCCAGTGATGAGCTGGACAAATCCAAACAGCTGATTGAAGTTCTCGAACGACAACAACTATTTGTTAAGGAATTTCTTGGCATGAAACATTTTACTTTGGATACAGATTCTAAACTAGCAAGGTATGTCGAAAAATTTGTGTTTCTTCTGCTTCTATTAGCTTTCGGCCAATCTTTGTCTGTCTGTCTGTCTGTCTGTCAATTTTCCTCCAGTCTTGACATCTACTGACTCGATGGAAGGAAAATTGGCCACCGTAAAGAGAGTCAAAAACTGATATTTGGAGCTCAACTCAGTTGATATCAAATTGAAGTGTATTACCAGATGTAGTATCAAAATCTCTTTACTCATATAGCAGGAAATGTATCGAGATTAGTGTAGAGAACAAATACGTTTAACTCAAGGATGGAAAGGATGACTTATGAAAAGTAAGCTACTTAAGACTGACATTAAGACTGGAGTTGCAGCAGTTCTTGTAACCTGCTAACGTTACCGGCCTTCCTTATGTAGCAGCTACATCTCTATTAAGCGTCACCCTTGGGGAATGGAATACTGACCGCCTGGCCCAGGAAGAAAACTTTAAAGTGGAGAAAACCCATCGTAAGACGAATTGTCTGCAAAGCGTTTCATACCTCTCCTTGTGATGGAAGAAAGGAAGCTACAGAATTTGTTTACTGGCAGGCAACGCAACAATGCATTTACTGGATACTACTTTGATTTCTCTTGACAAATTGACCTTTTAACACAAGTGATTACAAAAAAAAACAACTCGTTGTGACCCAGGTGTAGGTGACCGCTATCGCTTAATAAAGGTCAGGTTTACAGTAATTAAGGGGAGAACTTTCCGGGACTTTTTCAACTGACCGCTTAATAGAGGGTGATCGCTTCATACAGGTTTGACAGATTTTAGGCCTAGAAATGTTCTTTTCATTATAAAGGCGCCTTCGTACTGTTTGCAAACACTTCGTGCCAAAACAACTTGGGCTTCACCTCCGCTGACCTGGATTTCAAGGCACCTTTTGGAGAGCTGCAACATCGCCCCATTCGAAATGCACCCTTGCCTCTCAGGTAATTCTTCTATATTTCGTTTTAGTCTTCATGCCAAGCAGAAGGAAGTGTCCCAGCAAATCAAAAATCTATCAAACAAGATACATCTTGGGCAAAGAGGCGTGGCTACACTGCGGAAAAGTCTGAACGAAATCGAGGCGCAGATCTCTGATCTGGACGCAGCCAAGGAAATAGCAAAGCAAGGTAAACAGTGTTTAGATTAGACTCCTTACAAATGTTTTGAAGGGAAAAAAGGGGAAAAGGGGCACGATTTTCTGGGGTGAGGTACGCAAGGAATGCGTTTCATTTGATGTGCCTGAAAATAACTCTCATTTCTTTTCTTTTGTTATTTAGAGAGAAATTTCAAGGAAGCCAAACGGTTGAAAGAGGAAAGAGAAGCTTTAACCCAAGAGGGAGTTGAAAGCCAAGAAAAACTGGAGTATTTGCTGAAGGAACTCACTGAAGATAAAAAATTACTGGAGAAAGCTGAACAAGAAAGTAACGACTTGGATACAGAAATCAACGAACAGGATCGTCTAGCTGGTAAAGATTTACATTTGCTTTTCAGTCACGTACATCTTTCTGACTAGCCCACGTAGTAAACAGTCTTCGAGCTACTTCCTCTCCATTGTGAGACCAGAGAGGAGTCTCTTGTCAAGAACACAATGTGTGGATAAAAAACGGGACTGGAATAACCGACCATTTTGGTGGAGTAACCTGAGATGAACCACTGTGGCATCCCAGTCAGGGAGATCAGCTGCAGCACACTCCGCAGTCGTGTGGGCCACCTGTATCACACTCTTCGGCTGTGTGGGCTACCTGTGGTACACTCTCCAGTCGTGTGGTGTTCCTGTGGTCCTTGTGAAACTCTGTGTTCAGCTTGCAGGGACATTAAGCTTGGACAGATACTAATTCAAGCTGGTTTTTTTTTACTTAGCTATAGTTACCGTGGAGAAGGCATCCCTCGTTATTCATGAACTCCACGAACAAATGAAGAGGTATAACAAGCTGTTGTAATTGTATTCTTTTTAAAATTTCTTCACCAAATCAGCAAACCGCGCGGAGAATTATAAGGTGGATGTTGTGGTACAAACGATAACTTGAAAATGCCTTTATGGTGTGGAGAGTTTGAACACCTGGAGGTAGACTGCTAGCAGTCCCTTTCTGGAGAGTCGAGAGGGCGCGCGAAATAGCTGTGCGAAAAAGCCGAAACCTGGAGCGGGGTCTCCCCCAGTCTCTTCTCGTTTTTTTCTCCTCGCTCCAATCTCGCCGCGCTGTTGATAGCTCGCGCTCTCAGCTATTTCGCGCGCCCTCTCGACTATCCAGAAAGGGACTGCTTAGTGTCTAACCTGGAGATTGCGAGAATTATTTGCTGTGTTGAATCGCGAGCCTACGTTTTTTCTGCTTAGGCAATAACCAATAAACGTATCCATGCTGTCAAATCTTTATTAATATTTGTTCGGGAAAGAGAGCAGGTTACGGATAGATAATGTCTATAGCGTTGCAAAACTGAAAAGATGAGCTTCTTATAATAATTTGAAATTGCTAAGCAAACCTTTTCAAAAATTTTAATTGACCTGCTTTTTTTCTCTATCATTTTCAAACAGAATCAGTGATGTTCTCATAAAGGCATTGCTTGAGACCGAAGTTAAAACGTGCAAGGTAATTTACAGATGCTTGGAGTGATTTCACAAGTTCTCCCTTGAATATGAAAAAGAAGCGAGTAATAATTGTTTGAGAGGTATTCCCATTTGAAAAAAAAAAAACTCCTGAAGAAATTCTGAAACACAAATTTCTGAAAAACGTTGGCGACAGTGGAGGCTAACTATATTTTTGGCCCAAGTTTGCCAACTGTTTCTGCGACATTCACACAAGCCGACTTCTAATTTGCCAACATGAGCAAACGTTGCCGTATGAACACGCCACAAAATGCGCTGAAGTTTTATATACAAACATGGCTTCAGTCAATTCTCGGAGTACTTAACTTTGGTATGTACGTTTGCTGGTCAAACGTCTTATCACACTGGTTGCTTGATGTTAAATATATATGTTCTCTTTTAGAACCTCATATCAGACTTGTGTCAAAAGCACAATATTTCAATGCCAGATCTGGAGCACACTCAAGACAACATCAAAGAAGTCGCCCAGGAAACCAGTGAGAATACCGTAAGTGACATTTACGATCGGTACGGTTTTGTCACTTTGGGGGCTCCACCACTTTCCTGGCGCTCCGTTCGGGGAGTGGTCTTGGGGCTTGGCAGCCGCACTGCTTGGGGAGGACGAAAGGCAATTTTACAGTATCGTAACCTAAAGGTCTGCTAGCTTTTGAGCAAAACAAGAACTTCAGTTATCAGGTCTCGACCAAACGGATTCAGCATTGCCATTCAACAGTGTTCAACATTGTTTCATTCAACATGTTAAACACGTTTGGCCACCCTGTTGAATGATGTTGATACGACATTTCCATTCGACACCATTCAACAATGTTAAATTGAGCATGCCGAACGCGTTTGGCCACCCTGGTGACTAATGTTGATTCATCATTTCCATTCAGTCAACACTGATCAACATTGTTTAATTCAACATGTTAAACGCGTTTGGTCACCCTGTTGACTGATGTTGACTTAACATTTTTATTCAACACCATTCAACAATGTTAAATTGTTAAACGCCTTTGACCACCTTGTTATGCATCAGTCAATTCCAACTGCGCCCATCCCCCCCCCGGGCTAACCCCCGGGCATTAGCATTTTTTTTCTCTTGAATGGCAAATTCCCGGGGGTGGGGACACTTTAGCTGCCAAATGCCCCGCGGTGGGGACTAAGGAAGAGGGCAAATGCCCCGCCCCCGGGATCGTACGTCTCCAATCAACACTGCAGCAGTTTTCATTTATTGCACAATGATGCCACTTTCAGCATTTTTATGTGTGATTTTTCATTTCTGTAGGCCTGCCTCTCAGTCTTCTATTGTTTGTAATGGAACTATCCGATGTTTAACATAATAATAAAGTTAGTATAAATGCCAAGCGATGATATTTTACAATACTACATGAACTGCATGAAGTTGATTGTTACTTTAATGTTTTGTTTTAAACAGTTTGCTAGTACACAAAAATCTTGACATTATAAGTCTGTTGTAACGTCATCTGTTGTGAATATTTTAATAATATGCAAAAGTATAAAACGACGATCCCTATACACATGTTTAGAATTCAATAATCGATCGTAATAGTTTAAGAATCATCGCAACCAAATTTTGCTTGAATCCTTGTTCAAAAAAGCATTCGTTAGTCGATTCACGTTGATCGTTCCCGATCTCGCTATATAAAGTGATAGTTGTGCCTTGATAAGCAATGAAGAATTGCATAAAATCGAGAAAACCTCCACAAGTTTGTCCAGTCCATAATGAACGATCCAATCTGCGACGAACTGCTGGTCCTTTGAGAAAAAATCCTCCATGTTTGGATTTCGAGTCGGAAACCCTGTGTGTGTCAAAAGCCCGGGGGTGGGCAAATGCCCGACCCCCGGGCCATGCCAGATTTGCTAATGCCCCACCCCCGAGACTGACAAGGCACGCAAATGCCCCGCAGTTGCCCGGGGGGGGATGGGCGCAGCTGGAATTGACTGATGCATTAAATGACGTTGTTTCAACATTTCGATTCAACACCGTTCAACATTGTTGAACGGCCCACCCTTGGCCACCCTGTTGGATGATGTTGATTCAACTTTACTGTTTTTCTCAGGTGCGAGAAACAATGTTGAATTCGTTTGGCCACCTCGTTCAACGTAATAGAACAAAGTAGTTTTCAACAAGATCGAATGATGTAGTTTGACTAAGGCCTTACCGACAGAATAACATGCTTTGCTGTTAGGAAGCGGCATCCGAACAGAAAGAGCCCCCAGAATGCAAGACTGATAAACAGCAGACAAAAGATTGTGCAGAGTTGATAGACAAACTGAATGAGCTTGAAGGAAGGTTGGAAGCTGTCGTGGAAGTAGAAGACTTCGATGAAGCTGATATCCTTTACTTGTTTCCATAATAACGGTTGTGTGAGTCGTGGGGATAAGAAGGGCCCTTTCAGTCAATCTGCTTCACGCGTGGCCAGTATTATGAAGAATTGAATCGAGTCTACAAAATTACTCGTCAGTTTAAATGAATAATTGCTCCTTACGTTACACGAAATCCTTCAAAGTTCGATTCAAACTCCACAAATTTTTGTGGAAATTAGAAATCACATAACAAATTTTATATTTGCACTGCACAAAATCTTTTAAATTTCGACTTTCACTCGAGAAATTTTGATGGAAATTCGGAATCTCACACCGAATTTTCAAACCTTTCTAATTTTGGATTATTCAATCCAACTGACGCGTAAATTTTGATTCAAATCTTCGTAATACTTATCACGCGTGATGACCCGAAGAGTTGACAAATTTTCGCAACGAATTTTTCAATTCTTCTTTGCAAATTTGAATCATTCACTCCAACTAACTTGTAAATTTAAAAATCTTCGAAATACTTGACACACGTGACGACCTGAAAAGTTGAAGATTCTCGGCTATTTCTCCATTCAGAATTCTAAACGACTGCGGCAAAATTCCTTACAATGATAAGCCCCTATTCCCGAGTATATTCATGACCCTGCACAAAAGAAGGGAAAGACCAGCCCCCCCCCCCCTGGGAAAGACTATTAACACACTAAAACAGGGTTGCCACATATCGGAATAAAACAAGTTCACTGACTTTTCCCTGACCACAATCCAATTCTCACTGACCAGGTAGGATGACTCCTTTGGCAGTAAAGCCACAAAAAAGTTGACTGAAAATATTTTGAAACATAACCTTACAAAAAATTTTAAAAATATCCTTACCAAACCTAGCGGGAAATGAAAAAAAAATAATGTCAAAATTCCTTGACTTTTTGCTGACTTTGCGGTAGAATTAAGAATTTCCCTGACTTGATTCAAAATTCCCTGACCGTGGCAAACCTGTAAAAGTTTTCAACACCTAGCTGTATACAGGACGAATGTCACCTGTTACAATAGTGACCAAGCTCGCTACCAGTCTCCCAGTAGCTCAGTGGTTACAGTATCTAACGAAGTGTGGAAGGTCATGGGTCCTACCCCTTCAGGTTCTCTCCCATGTTCTCGATAAACTGAATTCATACATTTTAATGACTTGAGCTTAGTTAAATATCAACATTTATATTCTCCTCGTTTATTTTAAAAATATTTATGGTACTACTTGGGAGAATTTACTTAAATATCAACACTTTCCATCTTTGGTGATCGTTTCCTTTATTCTCATGACTGTAGGTTTGATCATGCAGTGATATTGTAAGGAGAAATTAGATGCTTGTCACTATTGGGGCTTAAGGGTTAAACGGTAGAATGGATTCTGGGTCCTTGATGGAAGTAGACTATTCTCAAGGAAGATATAAGTGTCACTTCCTTTACTGCTACAGATAGAAACCATCTATTAATTTAGAGACATCCATTGCGTCTTTTCCTTGACCTATCATCACACAGACTTCAGCAGGAAATAACCAAGCTCAAGGAGATGGTAGACCAGAGGACTGGTCACGAGTAACCCAAAGAAAAACGGCGTCATCTGAGGAACGTGATTCAACAGTACACGTGATACTACAGTCACGTGATACTTAAGCCGGCAAGTGAAACAAAGTGGACAACGACCGGTACTGGAGCAATACGGACTGATACTGAGTTGATTTTGAAAACCTTCTTTGACTGAGAGCAAGTGGGTTTGCCTCATGTTTAGAAAACATGTCGGATGAGACAATACGCTCGACAAACAATTCACATCAAAAACTAAGAACTCTAGTTCTTGGACACCAAACCGCAAAGCTGAACTGTTACCAGGAAAACTGTGTTTCTTTAATAGTTCACACTCTGTCAGCTACTTGTACAAAAATAATCTATGCATTCATAAATAGTGAAAAATTCTAGTTTTAAATAGCTATATACAATCCCTTTGGCTAATGTATTTACAATTTTGGCTAAAAAATTATTAAAAAGCAATCAAAACGATTAAAAGAGCTCTCACTACGTATTTATAGTATAAAAGTTAAAATACCATGGTAATATTTCTAGATCCCAATTAAACAATTCTAAGCTAATGTTCACTTTTTCTTCTTAAAAATATTCCCCAGAACACCCTTCCTCTTATCGTGTCTTTTATCATCATGCGCAATCGCTCCACTGTCCACCACTGATCGCAAAGACCCAGAAAAGCCTTGAGCCTGGTTACTATTCGTTGACCGCTGGCCAGTTAGATTCACGGGCTTGGGCTTGACTGGAGGCTTCGGGCCTCTTCCTCCTGAGTCTGTGGAGTCACGCGAGTCGGACCGTAAACGCTCCTCCGGTTTAGGCGCCACTGGCGGAGGACCCGCTTTTGTTTTACTCCTTGGGGGAGGGATAGGTTGTTGCAGTTCTGAAATGATATTTGCAAGAGGGCTGTCTTCAACCTCATTGTCAATGCCATTTTCATCATCTGAGAGGAATTCCGGAGGCGGGGACGTCGGTAAGACAGGAAGTTCCTCGCCATCTGAAGAATCGTCGAAATCAGCGAAATCAGGAGGCGGGACGGCTGGGGGAAGACTATCAGGTACCGTGGGGAGATTCCCCATATCTGTAAAAATGTCATTTACATTTCCGTGGTCGCTTTCTGCCAGTACACTTTTGTTTGAAAAGTCCGAGGGAACAACAGGAGGGGGTATGTTAACAGGAGGTGGGGGAGGGGGATCAATGAGGACATCCTCGTCATCATCGAAGCTAGTAACTGTGATGAGAGGCTTGGGGGTGTGCCCGTACGGACTCGTCACTTTAGGGGATCCGCCACTTTCCTGGCGCTCCGTTCGGGGTGAGGTCTTGGGGCTTGGCAGCCGCGTCGCTTGGGGTGCAGGAGGAGGAGGGGGACTGGGAAGATCAGTTTGTCCAGCTACTTTACTGACGTTTTTCATCCAGCGTTCGAGGTCTTGAGCATCCTTCGCAACGAAGAAGAACTCAGAATCGTCGTCACACAAAAGTCTAAAAGCGTTCTTTCGCCTAGCAGCATCGCTGGCCTCTTCACAGAAGCCATCTGTCAAATCGACTGGAGGTGCAGCATAGTTGGTGCTTTGAGCATCCTTCTTTTCGCGATAGAAGAAAAGTTGGTGCCCGCGCAATACTGTGTACAGCGTCTTCCACGCGCGGGCGTGCGCCTTTCTGCCACCAGGTTCAAGCTCTTGTTTTCGCTGCAAGACGCCTTCAACAGTGGAAGAAACTGACGCTTTCCGCTGGTCTTGAGGACTGCCAACAGATTTGTTCTTAATATTATTATTGTTCTGTTCTCTCTTTCTTTGCTCTTCCAGTCTCAGTTGTCTTTCAGCCTCCTGCCGCTTCTGCTGTTCCTCTTTCTTCGCCTTCTCCTCTGCTCTCTTCTTTTCTTCCAAAGCTCTCAGCTTTTCCTTTTCCTCTCGTTGCCTTCTTTCTTTCTCCTTCCTCTCGTTTTCTTCTCTTAGTCTAATTTGCTCCAGTCTTTTCCTTTCCCTCAACTCTTGTTCTTGTCGCCTCTCCTCTTCTCTCCTTCTCTTCTCCCTCAGCTCTTGTTCCTGTCTTTCTTCCTCTTCCTCCCTTCTCCTTTTCTCCTCTTCTTCCCTCATTTCATTCTCTTCCTCTTTCTGTTTAATAACCCCTTCCTCCGGCCGCGTCAGTTTCGTAATCCCCGATAGTTTCATTTCCTGACCGAGCAGCATTTTTTCAAAATCATCGTGCTTCTTCAACAGTTCCTCTACCGCCTCTAACGAATCACCCACGTCACCCGACTCCTGATCAAGCTCACGTGCAGTAAGCCAGGCCTCTAACTGGTCAGCATCCCGTTTGAACACTTGTATCTCTTTACTTTGTTTTAAGTCCACTCCTTTTTCGCTCCAAGTGGTCTGCAGCTCATGCCACGCTTTAGACAACCGCTGCTTTTTCTCCTTGACATCCGCCGACGCAGAGTGACCGTCCGCAATGAGTTTGTCAGCGGCTTCGTAGAAATCATTGACACTCCTTTGCCGCGTGTCTATTTCAGCCTTGTGTTCCTGGTGACGAGCCAGAAAGCTCTCCGCGCTTGTGACGTCATCAGGTAGCTCATCCTCAGTGATAACCGATGACATGTGACCAATCCATGACCTACGAGACAAAGATCCCGACTTAGTAACTCCTCCTAGCCCTACTTGGCTCCTATCATTTGAACTTGAAAACAAGAAATTCTGAAGAATTTACAGGCGACCGATAGTCTCTCTCCCCCCCCCCCCCCTTCCTCTTTTCCTTAGGAAAAAAGGCTTAAAAGAACAAAAAACTTTAGTAGTTCTTGGTTTCCGGTGACCTGTTATGGACAATTTGCACTTGCGGTATGTAAGAAATTAAATGTATGTAAACGTATTACCGGTGACAGATTACTACGGTATTCACGAGAAGAATGTCCGGTATTTGACAGATTGGTTTCAGAGGGAGAGAGAAAACCCTGTTTTACCTGGAGAAATACAACGTTATTAAACCGTGATATCGTGAAGTACGGCCCCTCGGCATTCACGACAAATGTTTCAGCCTTCAGGCAAGGGTTCCATTTGGATCCCAACGACACGAGTGCAGGCTACTGGCAATCTAGAATCTACTGTTATAACAGCGATGCAATTGTCGTTCAAAGGTCATCATTTACGTCATTTTCACAGCAAGGCCATTGTTCAGAGGCCACGCGACCCCCAGAGGACTAAGTGAACTGACGGACGACGACGAAAATGAAAAACAAAAAACGTCCATTTTACGAGTCGGCGCCACGTGCGCAAACGCACGAGCCCGCCTAACAATGCGATATATTAAGACGGAATCCATTGGGTAATCGAGTAATTTTAATTTTCGGTGGACAAAAACCTTGTACCAGAGTAATTTAAAGCATATCGCATTCTTTTTTACATTTTTTGAGAGCTATGGATGTAATTTGTTACCTGTAATAACCCCAAAGACAATTTCTTATGGGAGCCCGAGAAAATAAATTTCAAATTTCACAAAATGAAATCTTACGCATAAAAATTTACCTATTTTACCCGTGTTTACATAATTCCTGTGAAACTTGAAATTTAATTTCACGGGCTCCCATAAGAAATTGTCTTTGGTGTTATTACAGATAACTAATTACGTCTATAGCTCTTAAAAAGTGTAAAAAAAAATGCGATATACTTTAAATTATTCTGGTACAAGGTTTTTGTGCACTGATTACTCAATTTCCTGATGGATTCCCTCTTAATAACTGTTTTAGTCTTTATCATCCTATACAAAGGAGTTTCGAAGACCTTTTCGTCAGTTCTTAAGCTTTTTAAAACAAGGCTGAAGGACAAGCTGAAATGTCTGTCTAACTCAGTTAAAAAGAGACAGTTTCCAGATACGCTTTAAAGGTAGGTAAAACTTTGGTATCTTTTGATCTGAATGTAACATTACAAATGGTATAACCTACGAAAAAGCTGGAAGATAAAGACTTAAATACCTGGACACATCTGAACTCTTCAATGTCTAACTGCCTATCCCTGTGCATCTTGTTATCTTCTATGACTCCCTCTTCCACCTAAATGTGTAGCCCTTGTATGCATCTCTGTTTAAGGCTTGCACATTTTTCATCGTGCAACTGCTCGCTGTTGTCCGTCACTCAAGTGCGTCTAAACGTATCACTCTGTCTTTCTGCTGTAAAGCCCTGTATAGCGCCTTTACTCGGTTCTTTGACTCCCTCAGTGAATATTTAGTTGGGCTATTACACCACACTTCAGTACAAAGCTGGCGAATTATTCACTATTTAAACTGCTGGTCGTTGTCTGGCAGCCATTAAATAACCAGTAAAGCACGCATTGCTATGCCCTATGACTGTTTCTGCTTTATGAGTTAGCTGAGCTTTTAGACCACAACAGAGCAAAGCTGGTGAATTCTTCACTATTTAACTATCTGCTGTTCTCAGGCCCTCGATAACGTCTACAGGATACCTTGCTCTGTTCTAGATCTGTCTCTACTATCTAAACATTCAACTCACATCACAACGTTCGATCAGTAACGACGGGCGCTATCACGGCATTAGCAGCCTTTCATTAAAGTTACTTTCAGGATGTCACTACGTTTGGGTGGCTGGGCTAGTAACATAATTATGGGCTGATCCAACTTGATAGAAATCGTGACATCTGATAAACGTTATGACCGTTTGTTTCTTGCAACAAAAAATATCACAGATCAGAGTTTGTCTAAGAAATCTGATTTGCTCGCCGATACTTTAGGAGTTTACTACTTTAACATCAACTTACTTAACATCGATATGTTTGAACTTCGAGTGAATCCTACACCACTGACGCCAGAATCAAGTGCTTGAAGTCTTCTTTTGCCGCGAAACGGAATGCACCTCTTTACTATTCCGTTAAAAAACGTTCAGCACTTGGAATGGCCTGTTTTGACTTTCAATCTGGCATGATCCACTAATTGGTGGTCAACAGCCGTTAAATCTTGTGACATAGCCTTTTAGTCAAATATACACATATATTATACACGGCGATTTACGGAAGACCAGCTAATAAGCTGATGTGGCCGTGTTATTAACTTATTAAGAAAGTGAACAGGTTTCCACGCTACACACACGAAAGAACAAACAAACAACAACATTAACAACAATAAACAAGCAGAAACTCACATGAGATCCCTGAAGTCGTTCAAAAACTTTTGCAGCTCCTCAGATTGTGTCAAGTTGGATTTTTTACTGCTGGCCTTCTCCTGCAGGCGACGCCATGATGATACCACCTCGTCCCTCTGTTCCGTTAGATGTTCCTGTCCCTCAGGGAACCTTGAGGCGAGGTCCTCTGCTTCGCGTGAGACTGATTCCACCTTTTCTCCGAGCGCCTTGAGATCAAGCTGAAGAACAGAAAGCATCAGTCTGCCAGCCCAACAGAAAGCAAGATTGTGTATTTTGAATTCAGTGTCGATCAATTCCAATAAAGGTCTTCACGGGGCGACACTGCGATGTTACACAATTTTATTCGCCGTTCAGTTTCAAGAAAAGGTGCATAAAATCCTGCAGCAGAGGCAGTGTTCTTACCAGGATTTTCTTCTTTGGGGTCCACAGGACCCACAGGGAAGCTAAAAGGGGATCATTAGGGAGAAAAGCGGGTCACAATTTAGATACAGATAACTTAAAGTTTTCCTCAGAGCTCTGAGCTAAGTAACTACCTCATACTTTCTCAGTTAGATAATAAATGTTCAATGTCTGAATGAAGACGCCATAACCAATAAAATTTTGGTTTATATTGAAAAGAAATGTACAGTTTGTTACATAAGGCGTTTTTTTTTTCTTTGCGCCCTTGGGAACTCCTTGGGCTAATTTTAGTGCGGCATTTCCTGAAAGAGTGCGGCAATGCCGCGGTTTGGTAAGAACACTGGCATAGGGTCTTTAAAAAGCCACTACTTGAAATTAACGACGCAATCGTGAAGATTAAAAAGAACGTGTTAAGGAATGGAAGGTAAAGGCACTGAAAGTTCACAGCTTTTATTAAGGATGACTGGCATGGAAGCTTACGCTGATAGCATCCAGTTGCTCTTTCTTTATTACAAGTATTGTTTTTCATATTGCGTGGGACGCGAACTCTCAGCAACACTAACCTGAAAGCCTTGATGCTTTCTCTGTAGGGCCTGGACACTACTCAGGTCACGTGCCCCATCGTCACTGAACATCAACGCAGCTTCTTTCTCTTGGATCCAGGCCCTTGTTTCTTCCACGTTCCGATTGAAGGCGTGGATCTCTCTTGCTCGGTCCAAGGCCTCCAGTCGCGAGTTGGTTCTTTCCTTTAACGTGTCCCACATGGAACAAACTTCCTCCATTCGGTTTTCTATTGCCTATTTAAAGACAACAAAAGCAGGGCTCATGAAACTCTTAAAATAATCTGAGTGAATAACTACGAAAGCAGGTGGGGGGGGGGGGGGGGGACAGCCTACATCAATTAAATATATCACAATTAATATATTAATTAATAATGCTAGAGAGTTTGTTGGGTAAATGCACCTATCACAAATAATATAAGTTGCATATGAAGGTGTTATTGGAAACGAATTAGATATTTATTATTATTATAATTATTGATTGTACTGTACTGTAATGGATCTGGAAATAAAACGTGGAAAAAAACAAAACCAAAAAACAAAAAAAATTACTTAATGGTAGATCGAAGCATTTTAGTTGGATTGCCTCTGTATGGAGTGTTAGTTCGAACTATCGTTCGTCATAGAGAGTGTTGGAAACTGTTGAACAAGATTGAAATTTTACGCGGGCAGGACTATTAACTGCAAGTTAAAAATTTGTAATTCAGGTCAAAAGTGTCCCCAGTTATCAGGCCACTTCTCAGTGACCAGCCTAGTAGCTTAATAAAGTTATTCATCGGTTGAAAATTTTCGAATGTTTAGTCGATTCGGCATCCAACTGAATGGAATTGTTTGATTTTTTTTTTAATCACAGAAACATTATTGACAATCAAGCACAGCACAGATTACAGTTTACATTATTACAGTTGACATTATAACTTCTTGTTGTTATTATTTCAGTGCATACGTGTACATGAATACACAAAGTACAAAGCAAGCCTACATTAAACATACACATAGTACTTGACTAAATTACTAACACTACACTATTCACTTACGTTACTTACAACAATATTAACATACACTAATGGGGGTTGGGCTAAGCTTCAAGTAAGAGGGCAGTTTTTCCACTTTCCATTGCATCTTAAGTTTGATTTGGAATTCGTGTATAGTGGGTTTTCTGGAGAGCGTCTTGCACGTAGGAATTGTTTGATGGTTTATTTGTGACTTTATAGAAGTCTGCGTTCATTTCAAGAATAGCAACGCCTAAAAGCTTGAAAATAAGTCGCTGCTTCTCACGGCATCTCTTAACGCCAATCAAAATGCCTACCATGTACCGTTATGGCTAAAATAGTAGGAACCTTTTGGAGACCACATGGGCGACGACAACGAAAACAACACAAACAGAAAGTTAAATTACCAAAACAATACGAAGTAGTTTAAAAAGAGGTGAATTCACCATCCAGGTGGCGTTTCCCTTGACGTTGCCGTTAAGGTCGCTAAGGACCCTCAAGTAAAGATACAACATAAAGAGAATGACAGACAGACAGAGACAGAAAGTTTGCGAAATATAAAAGGCAGTCCAACACGTTTCTTTACCTCTCCCTCGCTATTCCCCTCGTCCAACAAAGCTTGCGCCTGCGCAGTAAGACTCGCAATTCTTTCTCCTGACGTCACCAAGTCACGTGTGAAGTCCTCGAACTTCTTAAGCAGAGTCTCCACGTGCTCAAGATCGCGACCGTAATCATCGGACGTGGCAATCGATTCTCGTTCGGCAATCCACGACTCGACCTCGTCAGCCTCTCGGTAAAAGTTGAAGAGTTGGTTGGAGTCGAGGAGGCGTTGGCGACGATGAGATGCGTTCTCGCTAAGTTTTTCGAAACGACTTTCCATCTCCGACTGGGAAACAAATGAACACATTTTCAAAGTCAGTACTGTTTGCCCGGGGGGAGGGGGGCACTCAACAAGGTTTTATACGGGGAGGCTCCGCCCCGATGTCCAAACCCTTACCCTTTTATACACCATTTTTGACAGAAAAGGTACCCCTTTCGTATACCTTTCATTGAAAAATGGTACCCCTTTCACATACCTACTTAAGAAGACTGCATCCCTTTTCTAAACCCTTGGAACGCAGTTAATGAACGATATTAGGGGAGAACAGTACTAACCGGAAGAAATGTTAACTAAAAAACAATATTATCTACTCGAAAATTAAAGGCCCTTTTAGATACCTAAATGACAGATTTCCCTACCCTTTCATATACATAAGCTCGTGAAATCCCTACCCTGAAAAAGGTAACCCTTTCGGGCGGAGCCTCCCCGTATAGGCCATTATAGGGAGTACATCCCCCCCGGGACTATTTGAAAGAATCTCTAAAAGATTGACTAACAACTCAAGGTTTCTACACACGAACAGACCTTTTCTTTGTTTCTGACACCATCTTGGTCTCAGGGAAAACACGAGTGTGGGGTTCTGGCAAACTCGCAATTGACAAATTTCAAAATTAAAGGTCTTTGTGACGTGCAACCATTATTTGCATCATTCATGTGATCGAAAATTAAACCATTAGGGAGGTTATGACGGTCATTAAAATCTTGCTACGTGGCTTATAATTTCCGGGTTATTTACATATTTTGATTCAAAGGGTTTGTACGAGGTTTTACAATGTTGTTAAGGCCGTGATACCCTGAATCTGTTATTTATATTAGTAGCAAATCATCATAGGGAAAATGCCCATTCGCTGTCAAAATCTGATGCATTCGAGCCGTTACAATTTAAGTTTAAAATCAGCAAAACTCCTATACATCCACTGCTTTTTAAGCTGTGTTTTCACCCCAATACAAATGGTGTTGGTGTCGGAATCCCAGAAGAGGTCTAAAGACAAAAAAAATCCTGGTAATTTCAAATTAAGTATCTTTCATAATATTTAACAGGTATATCAAAACATTACTTGACGCCGCTGAATCCTCTCCGCGTCAAAATTCTCTGACGTCACCAGCTCTTGGCACGTGCTCCTGAGATCATTCACCTTTGCCCTGTAGCTGTCTAACTCAAGTTCAAAAGTCTCGTGCTTACGCAGCAAGGACTGGGCACCAGTTTCGTCTCGGCCATAATCCTCACTGGAGACCCGCGGAAGTTTCTCTCGTATCCAGGTCTCCACGTCAGTTACCTCTGTGTAGAACTATGGAATAGAGAGAACAACAAAAAAATCACAGTGTAAGGTTAACCCTTTAACCCCTTGGAGTGACCAGCATCTCAATTCTCCTTAAAATAACATAGCCTTTTCCAGGCGTTCAGATAGTGGAGCGCAAGCGAAAAAGAGAGCGAGCGAAAAAGCGGGAAAAAAACGAGGGGAGACTGGGGAAGAGGACGAGTCTTCCCCAGTCTCCCCTCGTTTTTTCCCGCTCTTTCGTTCGCTTTATTTTCGCTCGCGCTCCACTATCTGAACGCCTGGAAAAGGCTAAAAATAACACTGCTTAATCAAACATAAAGGTCAGGAGAATAAAGGAAATGATCACCAAGTAGAAAAGGTATGCAAATTGTTAAGCATATTCTCCCCAACAGTACCATAAGAGATGTATGGAGAACAGTGTGGAGATAGTTTAAAGGGTTAAATTGTCAAAGTATCAGGGGAACTGGTCAAACGGAGTCGCAAGTCAAATCAAATTAGGAAATATCAAGTGAACTTGCGTTGGATTGGCAAACCGGCTTGTTAGTACATGACAATTGGACAGCATCCTGCAAATACCACGGAAGTATCACGCAAGTTCTAAGTTTTTGCAGTAATCGCGGAGAGAAGACTAACTTCTTCTTTCTGCGAACAAAGCAGCAGACTGTTGACGGTTTTGTTCGTTGCACGCTGCGTTGACGCTGCAATAATATCGACTCTAAATCGACTTTTTTAAGCGAGGGTAATGCTAGCCTGACAAACAAGTAGTACAGGGAATGCCGATGGACTTGGAATGAGGGGATGTTAGTTTTTGAGGACAAAAGAAAAACAGAGAACCAAGAGGGAAAAACCTTCAAAGCAAAGAACAGAAGCAAAAACAAACTCAACCTACCGGTTTCAATAAAATTTGAAGTAGGCAGCTGGTTTGAGTAGACTAACCAACTGTATCAACAAGGGCTTTGAAAGAATCTTTCTTTAATTACTTCAACTTAGGACCAAAAGTAGCCGACTTCTCTGAGCGAAATAGCTGACGCTTTTCATCAGCCGTCGGTGCTTACTGAAAGCACTTTGGCCGCCCGGCCCGCGGGGCTACGTGTGAAGTATCAACTTTAGGACACATCGGTAGCAGCCGAGTGTTCTCACGACTATTCAAAGAGTTCCGAGAAAAGCTAGAAACACCGTGTAAAAGAATGAGTACAAGAAGAAGAAATGATGAGGACCCTCACAGTTAAAGATATCAACTTAAGCAGCTCGTTAAAGAACAACCTGAAAAAATTCATGTTTGAACGGTATTCGAACCCATAACCTCTACGATACCGGTGCAGCACCCTAACCAATGAGAACAGACGTCACATCTAGTTGTAACGTTTTCTTTCTAACCTGTTGAGCCTTGAGTGAATCCTGTAAGCTTTGCTGCCGAGCTGCTGATAGACTTGTTAGCTCGGCCCACTTCTCTTGCAACTCTGCACATCGAGCCTCGATTTCGTCCGCGGCAGAATGTTGTCTCTCTATCAGCTGGTCAGCGGTGGACGTCACAGCATTTATGAGCTGTTCGTGTGCTGTTATTTCGGCGTCAACGGCCTCTTGTTTCTTGATGAGATTTTGAACACCTAAAGGCAAAATAGGTTTTAAAGGGGTTTATCAACTGACTTCCGGACCTTGAGTGTTTTCTTTCGATTAGTGCGCTGCTCACTTCATTTTTGACCGCATCATTCCACTAAAAGAATTGCTTTAAAACAAGACATGACTTCCAGAATGTTTTATCATTTCGTTATTATTTCATTTTATTTCGTACCTATGAGGTTGCGCCCAAGGTCATCCGACTTGACCAGCGGTTCTTTGTCTCGTATCCAGGCCAGCTCTTCTTCTATATTGGCGAGGTAACGATGAAGAACAAGTGAGTCTTGAAGTTTTTCTCTCCTTGCCTCAGTCGGTTTGGAAAGACGCATAAATCTACAAAGAAAGAATAAGAAGCATTAGGTAAACAAGTCTTGGGCGCAGGTGGGTAACCGCTTGCCTACCATTAGTTTCTTCCAAGTTTATTTATTTATTCATTTATTTATTTAACTAATTATGCAGGCAGGTCCAATTCAGCTTATGCTGGTAAATGGAGTCCTGTGAAGCTGATTAATTAACATACAGTTAACTAATGATTAACATATGACTAAATGAATAAATAAGTAGATAAATAAATAACTAGTTAATTAACATATTAATAAACTATAAATGGCCTTACATATTCAACTACTGGACGCTACATTCACATCTACTGGCTACAGAAATACAGCCTGGTGAACTTGGGGAAATAAGTGGGTTGTTTTTGTTGTTTACTCCTTACTCCGAAGTTTTTGTTTTGATCGGTGCTGTTTAAACAAAACAACACAAAACAAAACAAAACCTTGCGAGCCGAAAACCGTCTACTTCTAACAGATTGCTTCATCAATGATTTAGTCAAGATTACAGTTGTGCTGTGCAAACCGGTATAACGACCGATTTCAAGTTAAAATGACTTTGTTGACAGTAACAATTCTTCACACTGGCCTCTTTACCGTCCATTATCACTACCTTTCTGCAACAGCCTTTGCCCTGTCTTCGATCTCGTCCTTCTCGAAGTGATCTGCTTCTACAAACTCGGCCGCTTGAATTAAAATCTCGTTCACTCTCTCCTCATGTGAGCTGATGTCTGCTTCGAGAAGCTGGTGTTTTTTGATCAAATTATTGGCGCTTTTTACATCCCTGCCAAAATCCTTTAAAAAAATATTTGTTAAATTAAGTATCAATCTAATTTTAACAGCAGCTTATCAAACTGTTCCTTCCCAAAGATATTTCTGAGACTAATAAATAAGAAGGAAACTACACTAATCGCTGACGATCTTGAGTCGAAGAAATATAAAAGTGCCACTGGTGCCACTCTTAACTTTGGAGTCTGTGGATGAAATCCTAATGTGTGACCATTCAAATGAAAGCTATTGAGCAGTACCAGAAACTTATAAGGACTCATGAGTTTCTGGCAGTACTTTACTGTGGTGCTGTTTATTATGCTGTACACGGTGGTTCTAACGTTTGAGTTTGTGGATGAAATCCTAAGGTGTGGCCATTCAAATGAAAGCTACTGAACAGTACTTTCCTGTGGTGCTGTTTATTATGCTGTGCAAAGTGGTTCTAACTTTTGAGTCTGTGGATCAAATCCTAAAGTTTGACCATTCAAATGAAAGCTATTGAGCAGTACTTTACTGTGGTGCTGTTTATTACGCTGTACAAGGCGGTTCTAACTTTTGAGTCTGTGACTGAAATCCTAAAGTGTGAAAATTTCAATGAAAGCTACTGAGCAGTACTTTACTGTGGTGCTGTTTATTATGAAATTATGAATATATGAAATTCATATATTTGAACTGCGGAATGAAGAAATAAATGTAAAGAAGATCCTCGCAGTTATTAACGCAACTTATGCAGTTGCGAAAAGAAAGCCTGAAAAAATCAGGCTTGCCGGGACTCGAACCCTGACCTCTGCGATACCGGTGCAGCGCTCTAACCAATTGAGCTAACAAGCCAACTGGGAGCTGGTCATTAAATTGGTTCGTAATATACCCGGGAAAGATGAAGATGAAATTATGAATATATGAAATTCATATATTTGAACTGCGGAATGAAGAAACAAATGTAAAGAAGATCCTTGCAGTTATTAACGCAACTTATGCAGTTGCGGAAAGAAAGCCTGAAAAAATCAGGCTTGCCGGGACTCGAAGCCCAGTTGGCTTGTTAGCTCAATTGGTTAGAGCGCTGCACCGGTATCGCAGAGGTCAGGGTTCGAGTCCAGGCAAGCCTGATTTTTTCAGGCTTTCTTTCCGCAACTGCATAAGTTGCGTTAATAACTGCGAGGATCTTCTTTATATTTATTTCTTCATTCCGCAGTTCAAATATATGAATTTCATATATTCATAATTTCATCTTCATCTTTCCCGGGTATATTACGAACCAATTTAATGACCAGCTCCCAGTTGGCTTGTTAGCTCAATTGGTTAGAGCGCTGCACCGGTATCGCAGAGGTCAGGGTTCGAGTCCCGGCAAGCCTGATTTTTTCAGGCTTTCTTTCCGCAACTGCATAAGTTGCGTTAATAACTGCTGTTTAGTATGCTGCACAAGGTGGTTCTAACTTTTGAGTCTGTGGCTGAAATGCTAAAGTGTGAAAATTTCAATGAAAGCTATTGAGCAGTACTTTACTGTGGTGCTGTTTATTATGCTGTACTAGGTGGTTCTAAGTCTTGAGTCTGTGGGTGTCGAACATTTTCGTGCAGCTGTCTGTCTTTCAACATACTTTTAAAATACTTGTCCACTTTCGTGAGTGGAAGGTTCACACTTACTACAACTGAATTAAGCTTACCTTGGAAGCCAAATTGTTTTCCACTTCAGTAATCCAAGACTCTAAATCACCAACGTTTTTCTCAAACGTTTGACGCTGAATAGCTTCCTTAAGCCGCTGACCCTTGCTAGATGACATATCACCAAGAAACTTCCACAGCTCCTTCACGTCTTTGAGCCTCGTTTCCACGGTTTCACGTGATCGAGGCGTGGAAGTAAGCAGCGCCTGCCCTGCTCGGAGCACGTTGTCCAGTTGGCCTTTGTTCGCGGTAAGCTCTGCTTCAAATGTTTGATGTTTCTGTTGTTTCTGTAGCAGGTTGGACGTTTCTCTGTATGAAGCTTCGGAAGCCGTTTGGAGCTTCTCATTCATCCATGACTCGATCTGCGGAGTATGAGAACAATTACGCTAAAGTGTTTCTTTAAAACAGTGGGAATACGACCACGATACGATTAAAGTGGTTTTCATTTCAGTCATTTGAGTGTCGAAAATTATAAGCGTTTGCTTTGGTTTTGCTTTACGATGCTGTGATTGGTTAAACACAGTCGCGCCATTTTCTCAACCAATCAGAATTAAAACTAAAATCAACTCTGGCTTAATCGCACGCGTTTCCCGCGCTTGACGCTTGCTTCGAGTTCTGGTTGGTTCATTGTGTTGTTAACGTCTGTTGTGATTGGTCGAAGTAATGACTTTGGTTTTGGTTTTGCGACACTGAACTGACAATCGCCCTGTAACTTCTGCAGCAAGAAGCGAAGGCTCTGGGGTCAAAGCTGGCTTAAAATCCTAATATAGTACTCGTACTCAATCTCTCATTCCATTTTTAATGTAGCTTAGGTCAAGTCACGCCTTACACTGACGAAGCTTAACCCTAGTCCCTGTAGCATGAAGCAAACTGGGAGCATTACTCCCCCCCCCCCCCCCCCCCGCCGGATGGGAAGCGAATCTTCCAGATAGGAAGCAAATCCATCCACTATGTTACGTTTTCCTACCATTTCGCCGGCAACCACTCTATACACCTGGCTGAAGCGAAACAAAGTGCAGTTACGGTTCTTGTATAGAGGCAGAGACGTAGACAAGAGCCATTGACATTTAAATCGAAATTGTGGTTTCCAAAGTTTAAGGAAATTTCCTGCTACGGGTGCCGGCTTACAGCCCCTCTCCTAGACCTCACTTCGCTACACAACGTTTTGAGTTTGTATAACTCGTTCATCAAATGCACATAATCAGAACAATAACAATGTCCTCCAACGGCTTTTAGAACATTTCTTTGGTTCTTTTTTACAAGACAACCACCCACCCCAACCGGACATAAGCCACACCCCCGGAGGGTTGTCCAATACTCCGACAAATTTATGCATGGCATTGTATTGTATTCACTTCACATAACAATACTCTACAAAAGCATAACAATAAAAAATGAAGCAAAACAATAAGAAATTTAACAATGCTATGCATAAATTTGTCGGAGTATTGGACAAGTATGCACCCCCGCCCGCATACGCACTCAAATCCAGTTAAAAGCCCCTTAAAACCCGTTGCACCTTATTACCGGACTTTGCGGTTTAAGAAATACTGCACGCCACACCATTCATAATCTGTTTATTTACCTCCTCAGCGTCTCTCAGAAACTGAAACAACTTCCTTGACTCGCCCAAATCCCCAACCTTCGCTGTGGCGCGCTTTTTCAGTCGTTCCCAGTTCTCTAGAACCTCTTTGCATCGTTTGCCTATCAGCTCCGAATCTGCGTGCTCCTGTTGTATCAACTGGTCAGCGGACTGCTGCAGGGCCTTGATTTTCTCCTCGTAAGCTGTGAGGGATTTTTCAAAGTTAAGTTGATTTTTCAGCAGCGTCTCCACTGTGTCAAGACTGTCGCTGGATTCCTCTGCCTGTAGGAATGCCTCTTTGATCGCTATCCACGTATCTGCTTGATCCGCGTCTCTCAAGAACAGCTACAAGGAAAATTCACAAATTATGAGTGTCTAAAAATTAAAACAGTTGAGTGATATGGTCGCTCACAAGAAATTCTGAAGGCAGTGTTTCACTGAGAACTGATTTAGTCTGGTTCCATTGTTTCTGGGGTGGGGTAGGTAATACAAATACCGTGTATTGGCCAATGAAATGAAATAGTGATATAACTTAAAACATATCAAACAATTTCTAAGACTAAAGTCGATTTACGTTCGGCAGGATCGATCCTTTTAAGATTCACGATCAAATGTCAAATATTATTTTCACTTTTGAGGCGTCGCTCTTTGCAGAACGTACATTAACATAAGACAGCATATGCCACACCTGCAGTTCATACGACTGCGATAGCTCAATCTGTTTCTCGTCCCAGGACTCCATCAACTCGTCCTTGACCAGCGCCATCTCCTCACAGTTCTCTTTAATCTCCTCTGAAGCAAAATGATCCTGGTCCACCAAACTGAGACCAAACGCATGCGCACTGTTAAACGACTCCATACGAGCCTCGATCACACCCTGCAACAGACAAAACAAATCACTGACTGATGGGAGAGAATGCTTGAACTGCTTTAGTCGCTTTTTTCACTTAAAATCAAATCGCCAGAAACGCGGATACTCGCCCTGAGCGCGTGATCTTAGGGCGTCACTCTCCGCCTTCGCTCCAAACCTTTGTTCGCGTAGTTAGTACGCCGTATCTTGGACCAACTTACTTAAAATGGGGACTCTGTAGCAGTCTAGAACTGCTTTTATTTGTATAGCTCTAATCAAAAAGCGGCAAAACTTAAACGTTTTGCGACGCGGTATAAACTGTATACTTTTTTCTCTCTTGTTTTCGTTTTCCCCCATTTCTTAACCAGCCTCATGTGTAACGTTGAAGTATTTCTTGCATTTTGCTTCGCTTGTATCATTTAGCAGGACAAATAATCACACGCACAAAAAGAAATCAACAAAAACATGAAGAGTAAGGCAATGACAACAAAAACACGAGGTCTCTGCAAAGCAAAAAACAAAAAATAAAACAACCATCACCACCAACATCAACACCAGAAAAACAAACACCAGTTTTGTACCTTTCTCTCCGTATGTAGTTCCAGCAAGGCCTCAGCTTCCCTGACATTCTTGGCCGGTTCCCCGGATGAAATTCGCGTGGCTAGGTCTGTCATCCAAGCCATTAGGTCACGGTAATCCACCAAGAAGATCTGCAGCAGCCGGTTAGCTTCCAGCTTACTCTTCCTAATAGCAACAAATACAGCATGTGCATTGTAACAATGTAAAATTTTCATTAGCCGGTAATAGGCCATTTCCGAGTCGTCGTTGTCTTGTGCCTCTGTTTCAAGACGAGTCTTGGTGCATTGCATAAGTTTTCATTCACGTGCAAATGAAACATTTTCATACGACAGGTTGTGCACCAGGCCTCGCTTTGAAAAAGAAGCACAAGACAACTCGGAAATGGCCTTTTATTCATCCATTACTTCAAATTCGAGTTCAGTTCAGTGTGCTGATGTGATGGTGTAGTAGTTTGCGCGTCTAACTGCCTGGTTTCACTAAAGTTTAGGGCCCCACTTATATGGTCTTGGGTAGCCGAGACATATTTCCCCCCAAGTTACCCTGGGCGAGCTAAGTTTTCACCTATTTCTTTAACAAGTTCAAAGAACCATTTACGTGAGAATTACAAACACGCGTCGGGGGGGGGGGGGGGGGGCAAGACAACTCGGGGGATGGGGGGGGGTTGTCTTACTTCGGCAGGTAGGATAACCCTGGCAAGCAGGACACCTTTTTCTCATATAAACACTTTGACACGCTTACACAGGACGACTTTTTGCGTTCCGCGTCTCATGTAACGTCTGGTTTTTGGTTTAAAAACGACTAATTCAACATAATGTACATGGAAGTACAATTTAAACAAACAGAGGCTACAATGATCGAAACAACGAAGACGCGTACTGAGGTCATGAACATCAAAGTAAGATTTCGAATGATGAAGTAGGGTCAACTTTGACTCGATCAGCAGGACCAACTTTTTTTTATCATATAAACGTTCAGTTAAGTTGTCTCGGTTACCCGGGACAACGTCTCTATATAAATGAGGCTTAGGTTTACTCAGGCGAATTGACTTTACCATACTGAACGAGCCGCTACAACAACAAAGAAAAACGCGTTTGGTCTAACTCTCTTTACCTTTCGTCAAACAAGTCATTCAGTTTTTCCCAGTTTTCTATAATTTCCGTCTGCTTGGCTTGAATGGCGGGAAGCATGTGAGCCTGGGACTTAGCCAGTCGGTGAGCCTCGCTTTCGAGCACTTCCATTTTCCCTTCAATGACTGTCAAGTCTCGCTCCAGGTCATCGTGTTTTCTCAACAGCGCCTCGACGCCAGGCAGATCACGGCCAAAATCTTCGCTGGAAAACATGACAGCCTGCAAAACAAGGAAAGGTCAGATAAAGTTTCTTTAGGGGCTAAAGGCACGCTCTTGTTTGTACTTTTCATTTTGTCACTGCAATAACACTTCTAGTTGTTACAAAGAGGAAAGGGAAAATACCTTTTCACTGATCAAATCAGAAACATCCTTACAATCCCTGTCAAACGCATGTATCTCACAAGCCTCAGCCAACCGCTGACGCCGCTCGCTGGCTCTGTCCTGAAGTCGATTCCAGCGCTCGTTAAGCGCCTGCTGGCGATGGGTGATATCCGCTGATCCAGCATGTCCCTGGGATACAAGTTTTTCTGCCAGTTTGTTAATGGTCTCTACTCTTGCAGCTTCCACAGATAAGTCTTGATCGAAAGCCTTCATTTTCTTTTGTAGACGAACACAGTGATCAAAATCTCGCCCAGTATCTTCCGAGGAGACCACAGCTTCCTGAAAATATAAGCAGATTAGTCCTTGTAGGGACTACAGTACATCTGAATGTAAAGTGGCGGTTTCAGACTGAAAACAGATAGGCTTATTTGAATGCCAGTTTAATTGTTACATTAACGGACTGAGGGAAAAAACAACGCTTGGTTTTCAATCGACCAAGTAAAAGGAAAAAAAGCCAAGACATTACAGTGAAAAAAGCGCAGCAATGTATTGTAAACTTAATCTGACAACTACACTGCAATCTGTGTGGTGCCTTTGAAATGCTCACAAAGAAACCTTCCAAACTCTTCTGGAAACTTGGGTTTGTCCTTGTTGTTTCTTAGTAGTAGTTTCTTACCAAACGGTAAAACAAATGCAGTTATTGGAATTTGATGCCCTGGGGACCGGAAGTAGGATAGACAAGCTTTGCCCAGTTAAGGTTTTTATCCGGAACTGAAAGTTCTTCATTCACGTAATCAGGATAAATGTCTTTCACAGTCTAAAAGTCATTGTGACAACCTTTTACCCGCCACGTAGTGTTTTTCATTAGGACTGTACATCTTCAGTGTGGTGTAGGCTAGAAAAAAAAATTACCTTTTCACTAATACAAGAATCTGCGATGTCAACTTCTTGGTTAAATTTCTGATGATCTCTAGCCTCTTCCAGTCTCTTGCCCTTATTGGCTGAAGCCTCGAGCAGTTCTTCCCAGTGAAGATACATAGCCTCGATACGGCGCTCAACTTCATCAGCTGCAAAATGCCCGGATGTGATAAGCTCTTCACCAGCCTCCCGCACGGCATCTATAGCCTCCTCATGGGCGGTGAGCTCAGCTTCGAAGGCCTGGTGTTTCTGTAGTTTGCTCTCTAGATTGGCTGGGTCTTTGTAGCTCTCATCACTGGCAGTTTGAAGCTTTTCTGTTATCCACGACTCCGACTAAAGAAAGAAATGAATAAAGGTAAAGTTTGTGAGGAAGCCAAGCTACACTCATTTATTTGACTAAGTGGGGTGCCTGGTTGCAGATTACGGTGGTATCATTTGTACCACCCCCGTACCCTCTTGTGGCTCTGTATTTCATTTACATCATACCAGTTCAAAATGTTGTGCAAGTTATTATAGTACACGTCACACCGTGACCGGCTGCCCTTGGAGATTGTAATTCGGTTAGGATAACTTACACCCATAATGGTATCAATAGTCGTTCTATATTCACTTCAGTGTACAGAGGGGCAACAAATACTTGTTTTTGACTGCCAACCATTTCACAACAGAATGAAATTAACGGTATCAAAATGCCTTAGGTAAACCCACCCTTACCCCGAATTTGTTGAATTGTTGAAAAGAAACCCTTCCTTATGTTGCTCCTACGCGGGAGTAAACCACTTATAAGTATTACTGAAATGATGCGTATATTTCACTCAATTCTTACCTCAACAACATCTTGGTAAAACTGTGCAATCTTCTTTGATTCTTCCAGTTTATTTCTCCTCTTTCCCAACTCCTCTTTCAGTTTGTTTCTTCGTTCGCACACCGCTTTCGCTCTAGCTGTTATCATGTCCGATTCATTGTGACCATTTCCCACCAACGTTTCACCAAAATCGCAAAGATTCGCGACTTTCTCGTTTTGTGAAGCTATAAGTTTCTCTGTATTTTCGTGTTTCCTTAGTAAAGAATCAACTTCATCAACGCTGTCGCCAAGCTCTGCTCCGGCAAGCACTACCTGGAAATGAAGAATATGTGACAATGTATGAGAATGCGTGACATAACATCAGAAGGCGCTAATATACTGTAATTAATATGAACAATACGGAAAAACTAATACGGTAGTTTTAAACAAAGCTAAACCATTATAATTGGATTTGTTTTGATTATAATGTGTCTTGTTGCTTCTTAAAGAAATACTTACAATAGACAGCACAGCCCCTTTAGGGACGTTCGCGCGAAAAACTTCTACAACACAGATTTTTTTCATACTTCAGCGAAAGTCAGATAATGAGTTACCTTTGTCAGAAATATAAAAAACTTGGGCGGTCACCAACTTCGTTTTCGAAAAAGAGCGCGTGGAAAACTACCCCAATTTTCACAAATCGGTCCTCGTAACTCGACATGGCCTCAGTGGTTGTTAGTTGAAAAATATTTAAAATGATTCTCTGTAGACCCACTTTCTTAGTCAAATTTTATTTAAGTGGGTCTGTCAAGTAAACAATTTGAACCGATGTTATCCTTTCCGTTAAACTCAACCATTAAGATGGGCTTTTGCGAACACCGTGCAGCTAAAATAATAGCGGAATTCGATGATGCGAGGGCAGAAAAGTTGAAAAAAATCAAACTTCCACAACACAGGTTTTTTTCAAGTTTTCATAAAACGTAGATAATCGACATAGAAAGTGATCTATCAAAAGAAAATCTGGAGTCACCGAACGCTGACTGCAGCCCAATGTGTCTTTTAAGGTCGTAGTACAAGGGCTAAAACCAGGGCACAAAACCCATCAAGCCCTTGATTTCTAATTGGGATGTGCTTTTCTCCCACAAACCCAAACTTGACTTTACAACAAAATATGAAATGTAAGAATAGTTACGCTATACCTCTTGTGAACTAGTGAGGGTATCAATCTGTTTGGCATCCCTAAGGAATACGTGTAAATCGTAGGCTTGGTCCAGTTCTGTCTTATGATCTTCCCACGTGGCGTATAGACCTTCACGTTCCGTTAGAAGAAGCTCCAACTTCTCTGCAATCTGAATAATGGTTATACAAGTCAGGTGGTGTACTGGCCCGGGGAGGGGAGGGGCTTAAGCTTCATAGGGGGACGCTCTGCCGTGAGGTTTAAACCCTTACTCTTTAAGATACTAATCTTCATCGAAATACCCCTTCCATGTACCTAGAACAAAAATAGCACCTCTTTTATACTCAAAAATATGCCAAAAACAGTAGATCATCGCGGGATTTAAGTCGCTCAAAGGGTTTGTAAAGTAAATTCAGATGTAACTGATTCATTTGGTTTTAAGAATGTCAGGCAATTCCTCTCAACGTAAACTCGCCATTGAGTGAAGGTAACGTGCCGAAACTTGTGAAATTAAGACCCCCAATACTAAATGGAATGTTTTACACCTGATATACCATGTTGACATACGGGGCGAAGTAACCAGTTCCCGGCTTTAGGAGCCCTCAAAAACTCTTACCTCATCAGCAGCAAAATGTCCATTATCGATCATCTTTTCACCAGCCTCCATGACCTTGTTGAAGCCTTCTTCTCTGGCGTCCATCTCCGAGCGGTACTCATCAATTCGCCTTAACAGAATTTCAGCATCTGTGACGTCATGTACTGGCTCTCCAGACGAGATAGTGCGACTCATGTCAATACACCACGATACTAGGTCCCGGATCTAAAGACATCACGAAAAAAATATAAATAGTGTTTATAATACGGAATTGGATTTACCAAAATCATAAAGGACGGGAGCCTCACGCAACTATGACACAGTACCACCAAGGAAGGCATCACGTAAAAAAATTTATAATGATTACAATTATAATAATAAATTCACGTGCTTTAAAGCTACTTCGCGATTTGTCTCGCGTCTGGTTTGTCTACGAAAAATATAGTAACATCCTGAGACATATACATTCGTTAAGACCTGGACAAGCTGCAAATTTCCTGCGCTATTTTGTGACTATGGGTGAATCAAGACAGGCGAATCATAGACGGTGAGACACGCCTAAAAAACCCGGGCGTGTGCACACAGCTGCGAAATCGGCTTCAGTAAAGTTTGCTCTCTTCAGAAACGTAGTGAAGTGTCCGTGATAAGGAGGAAAGGGCGGCTCGACTGTGCACGATAAAAATTCCGATTGCTGAAGCCGAAGGAACTGTTAAGACACTCAAAAACTAACGGATGCATTTAGTCTCTAGTTTTCCTTTCCTCCACCCCATTTGCTCTTTTCATTGCGCGAAACCTCAGAAATTCATACCATTTATTGGCTAAAACGAGAAGAATTCAACTGTAGTTTTACCTCGTTGTTGAGTTTGTGAAAGTCGTTGGAATCCTGAAGCTTGCATTTCTTCCTGGAGGTTTTCCGTTTCAGCTCATCCCATAAACTCAGCACAAACTCTTCATGTTTTTTGATAGACTCAGCAGTGTGACCTAACAAAAATTAAAAAATATGTTGCCGTCACGTTTCAAGTTCCTTTCTCTTCATTCTTCGTTCTTTGGAAATGTTGAAAATACGTCCTTGTCGACGTATTTAGCAAACTTTTTTTCTCTTTGTAAAAGCACGTCTGCAGCGAGTGACTTTCCTTTTACAACTGAAAGCTTTCCTTTGTGACACAACAAAGGAGGAGAAACGTGCCCGCAAAAACCAGCCAATCAGATTCGCTTGGTAGCTTACGTGATAAGAGCGCGCGCGGCAGTTTGAATTTCGCCCCCGCGCTGTTTATCTTTCGAAGTCGAGCCAAACCTTCAGAATTCAACATAGCAAAGTATACCTTAGATCTAGTATGGTTTATTTCGAGAGGAAGTTGAGGGAGATGTATTTATTTTTGTTTGGAAAGTAAAGCACCCCCTTTTGAAAATGATTTCCTTTTAAGCTGTGACAAAGGGAAAAAAAGATGGTACATTGTAAACCTGGTTACGAAATCAGAACGATAGAACATTCAGCACGCCACAAGCGTAGGACGAAGAAAGTGATCTTAACATAATGAAACGCATATTTCATCTTTCTTATTTCTTTTAAATTTTGTTTGGAAATAGAGTGCAAGTGGAAGCGGCAATATAGTTTTTACCCTGAAATGGTAGGAGTGATACACAGTCCAAAGTAAATAAGAAATGAATGAATAAATAAACTGAACTTGGCACTTTTTCAACAAGCACGTTTTTTTTTTACAAGTGATACACAGTCCACCCACCAGCACCATGCATCACACTCGTAATTTTCGATTCATTGACGCGAATCACACGAAGGACATACTCCCAACTGGCTTCGTAGCTCAGTGTGAGTGATCTGATCCGGGGGTGGTGGGTTTAAATCTCACCAGGTTTGTACTCCCGTTGGTCCAATTTCCTTTCTACGGCTATTAATTTAGGGGGATTTCATCTTGCACCCTCTCACGTATACAAATTAACATTTCCTATTCACAGAATAACATTGTTCAACAGCTACCGTTTAGTACCTTGATAGCGGGCTTGCAATTTTCCTGACTCAGCACTCAGTGTTTCAACTTGTTGTTGCACTGCTAACAAATCCCTCTCGTGCCCCTCGTGTTTCCTTCGAAGGCCCTGGACACTAGCCATGTCTCGGCCCAGGTCTTCCATGGAGAGAGACGCATCTTTCTCCTGGACCCGAGTGATCAACTCGTTCAGGTCTCTGTTAAACCGGTGAATTTCTGCTGCACTGGCGAGTCGCTTGTTACGGAGCTTGATTTGGTCCTGTAGTTGAGCCCACATAGATCTAAAAAAACAGGCATTGAGAATCACGAGAGCCGTCTATACAACAGATGAATTAGCAGGGCGGCTGGTTTCTAAGAAGATCGTTTTGATATCTAAGTTGAGCGATTTTTCCGATTTTCCGATCGCGTTATCATACGATCGTAACAATCGTTAAGAAACAGTGCACACGGGGTTGGCTGACATTCAGCAAACTCTAACAATCCGTAAAGTATGTTCATTTGCGCCTTTTACCTCGACCTTTCGTCCAATTTTGCTTCTCGACCATTTATGGCAGGTAATTAATTACAGTACCAGTACAGTACCCACCTTGCGACGGGCTTGACATTTACTTAACTTCTTTTCCGATTCTTTGCCACTCGTGTCGAACCTTAATCGTTTTACAGATACCCAACTCTTTGCACTAACTCTTATAATCTTACGAAAATTTCTAGACACAGTGGAATGTTTAAAATATAATGTACATGTGAAACGAGCAAGTATAAATATTAAACATTATTGTTACTATTATTAAAATCCAGTTTGAGCTGTCTCTTATTCGAAGGTTAGCTGCATAATGTGAAATAGCATTCAAATAAAACTGTTCACGGCTTTTTTGATTCGCAAAGTAACTTCAGACGTTGATTCCTTTACAAGGGAACCTCCGTTAATTTAAACACCAGTTTCCTGTTAACAACATACCTGAGAATATCCTGCTGTTCCTTGATTTCTACAGTGTCTGTGTGTCCCTCGGCCACCAGACGCTTGGCAAAATCGTCCACCTCCTTGAACTGGTCAGCTTTCGCCATTACGCTACGATTAAAATCTTCAAACTTTCCCTGGATCATCTGTTAACAACATCACATACCAAATTGAATGAAAATAAATGCACCAAACATGTCGCATCGATAACGACGAAGTAACTACTTTTCACCGCAAGTGTTGGAGCAATTTCTACTCACCTCCAAATGTTCAAAATCTTTCCCATAATCCTCTGCAGATGCCACGTGAAGCTGTTCATTGATCCACTCAGCGGTTTCATTCACTTCACGCAAGTACTGGTGCAGTTTTTTCGACTCCTCCAGTCTGTGACGCCGCGAGTCCGTCAGCATCTGTAGCCCTGAAAACTGCTCTTCTATGTCACGCTAGAAAGCAAGATAATTGGATTGACAAAGGACGAAATTGATTTGCTGAAGGACAATAACTTACAGGGTTTATTCTATAACAAAGCGACCATCTTCCTTACGCTATGCCACCTTCAGAAAATCCAGCTTGAAGGTTTCCCTCCCCTCTCCTCCCCCTCTCCTCCCCCCTACTATAATCAAGGTTGTCGTGATTCAGTCTCACAAGATAAGAAGTCAACTCTTTTGACATAACACACGGGTTGTGGATAACCAATATCTATCGTGAAAACCAGGCTTGATTGCCATATCACAACATTTTACTGTACGCTCCCTTTAAACGTGGTGCATAAGTTGGTGTATTTTTATTTTACCTGTCTAGTGGCGATCTTCGTTGCAGCTAAATGGCCATTTTGTACCAGTTTCCTAGCGTGCTCGGCCAGCCCTTGGATGATAGGAGCGTATGTATCTACAGCAGTCTGCAAAGCAGCATGCTTGGTCAGCAACTTCTGAGCCGACAATTCGTCTTTTCCGTAATCCTGATTGGCTGCCAGTCCAGCCTTGTCATTCATCCAAGAGTCTGCTTCATTAGCTTCAGTGAAGTACTAAGATGAAAAACACTTTGTTTAGTACACACCGTGGGCAACTGAGGAGCCGAGTAACATTAAGGCCTTACTTCGTAAAAACAAAATTTCACTCAAAGGAAATTTCGTGTGAACTGCCAAACTAGGTTTGGAAAACAAAAAACAAACAAACAAACAAAGTAGTCTAAACTTTTCTATCTGACAAAGTCATTTACGACTATGAGCATTGGTTAATTTCTGCTCGGGAAAGTCGAGTATTAAGAACACGCGAGTACGCATGAAAATCGCCTGCTGTACAGAAACGGGCGCTGGCGTGTTCTTTTTCGACTATCTACATATCTAACAAAAAGATTCTATTTGGCTATGCGTGTGTATCACGATTCTCAGTTTCTTTCGATTGTTTTTGAGACGTCAATATATATATATATATTAAACTACGTGTCGTGCTGTATTTTGACGAGCCCGCACGGCGAGTCAAAATACAAACAACGAGTAAAAATATATAGAGGATATTACACGGCGGCGCGAAGATATGAATTTTATTTTCGAGTGGTAAAAACAACATTTTACGAACGAGCGAAGCGAGTGAGTAAAATATTGTTTCTTACCACGAGAAAATAAAATTCATATCTTCAAGCCACCGTGTAATTTTCTTTTTATTATATAGACGAGTATTTTTTTTACAAATAACAGAGTAAGCGTGGGGAATTACGTCATCGATACCCTCACTAGTGAGGATATGGAAAATACGCCACTCGAGTCCCGGTTTCGTATGAACTTTACAAGTGGTAAAACACTCGTCTATATAATAAAACTACGTATTGACGTCTCAAAAGCGAGCCAGGGATTGCTTGAAAATTTCGCGCCGTTTTTGTTGGGCTCCTTCCATTCAAAACAGAAATTCAAGGTTTCTCTTCAAAAGGCGGCCAGAGATGTAAATTGCTTTGCCGTTTGAAAGATAAAGGAAAGCGATATTCAACTTAAGAGCCCATGTTATCGAAAAGGCAAGGTAAGACAAGAATTAAAACGTGTTTTCATTTGTCTTTCACAGTTTGTTTTTGTCGAGGTGGTGTTGTGCGCGAGCTAATCACGCAATCATGTTTTTGAAAAAGTTTTGAACGGAAAGGTCGTCGAGTTTGCGTTATTTTACCTATTTTGTCGACTTCTGGAACCTAACAAAACTACATAAACATGCTACTTTGAGTTTATTTGTATGAAGCACCGATTTATGGTGAGAAAAGTCCCCATTTTGATATTTTTTCTGCAAAACAAAGATTTGATAAACATTCGTGTTCAACACTTGACAAGTTTTAAGAATTTATCTTTAAATCCGGGCAGTAAATTCTCAGTTTTGCGTTTGTTTTGCCCGCAGAAAGATTGAATCGTAATACAAAACTATTTGCGATTTTGAGACGGCAATTCTGCATTATATTGACGACGTTGTAAGAAAATATATTGTCCGTATCGGGCTTCGTCGCCTCGCGACTCCGCCTAATAAGAAATATATTTTCTTCCAACTAGCCGTCAAAATAATGCAGAATTGCCGTCTCAAAATCGCAATTAGTTTATAGTATTTTGACATCGCCCAGATAACGTCAAAATGTACGAACGAAGAAGTAAACTAGCTACCAGCTGCAGGCAAGTAGCGTGACTAATGTTTTTTACCACGTTTTGACGTCCTCTGTGCGTTATCAGAATACACACGCAGGCCAAATTAAATTTATTTGTTTTATACGTTGCTTTAATATTGGTTATCCCGCACAAACTGAGAAATGTTTTGAAAATCTTCGTAGTGATGATTTGCGCGCACAGAACTTTGCGGCTCATTACATAATTCGTGCGTCTGTACTTTAATCACAAACTCCCCTAGACCAATCAAAACGTGCGTTCTACTATGTCCACTGTACAAAATCTAATAGTATATACCAAACCAGCGAATAGCGTTTTTCGCGCACTCTGATTGGCTACTCCAACTCGGGATAACATCTGCTATTCACCTCCAGGCAGTTTTCTGGATTTCGCGCGCAACTTTTCCCTCATTTCTCAGAAAAAAGAAACTATTTGGTGCTGGCTATCCACTGGTTTGGTACATACGAAAACAAATATTCACCTCCACTTCGGTGAATAATTGTTAAATAACACTCACTTACCTGCTGTCCCTCAAGTGCATCGCTGAGCTTTTGCTTCCGTTCAGCGGCAGCCCCCATGAGTTGTTCCCAGCTCCCGTTCAGCTCTTCGCACCGCTCCTCTATTTCGTCAAAGGCATAATGACTGCTGTCAATTAAATCCTGACCGGAAGCCAGCACAGTGTCGATTCGAAACTGATGATTGGTCAGTTCGTTTTCCAAGGCCTGAAAGAATAAGAATAAGCAAAACCTATCGAAATAGTCGGAGAACAGAGAATAATTTGTTTTGGAAGGGGGGGGGGGGGAATAAATTCTCATTACATATCTATCAAATACGAGTGTGTTCCATCGGCATATCCAATCATGAGAAGAAAGTTTAAAAAGGCTCGTAGCAGAATTTTTTCAGGTATTTACCAAAATCTATGGTAATTAATTAAAGGGACTGCCTCTCACCAATTATCGAGATTTTCCATGTCATTTTGCTATATCCCACCAAATATACAACTAGACTGGATAAAAAGATTCCAAAGAGCTAACTGAACTCATAGTTTGGGGATTAAGTGCAGGATTACGAGGACAAAAGAGGATTACAGTTCATGAAATTCGAATTCATAAATGGAGGAACAGGAATCAAAACTGCCTTAATACACTGAATAATGGAACTTTGAGTTTGTCTGGCCGTTACCTTGTCTCTCTAATTGTATTTCTTTGGTTTCATCACTTTTGGCGATGTTTTGTTCCAGTTTCAAGAAAACAAAGCAAAGTTAACCCTTCACTCCCAAGCTTTTACCAAAAAGTCGCCATTTGTAACCGTTAAATCAGTTTTTAGGCTGCCATAACGCAAAATGGGCCTTAGTTTTGCTGAAAAACCTATTTTTTACCAAATAGGTAGATTTCCCCAAGATTAGGTACAAAAATGTAGAATATTTTAATTTGGTGCATGTGCATAAGCCAAAATTTGGACTTCTTTTTTTTTTTTTGCCAGTACCCTTTTTGAACCTTTTTATTGCCCTTTTCCTTTCGTTTCTCTCGGCCCTTTTACTCTCGCTACCTTTTGCCTTAAGCCTGGAAATAGGCTTGATCAATTATAGGTATAATGGGCCATTTAACCACCATTTTTGCACCAAAACTGACAACGTTGTTTTTCAATTTGCTATGTCAGAATGTGGTCGATATCCAAAACCGACTATTGTGCGGATAGATCTATCCTAGCTCTACCATTTGCTTATCAAGAATATCTGCTGACATTTAAATTGATGACGTCACAAGTGGTACAATGAGCACGACCATTAAGTGGCCTTATATGGCTACTTGGGCGTGAAAAGGTTAAGGCAATCTCTAGACCATTTTGAAGACAATGCGATATATCGCCTAAACACTGTTCCTTGAAATCCAGGTATGTAAGCCTCTGTTACGTTTTTGTTTTTATTCACGCTTATATACTCACCAAATGCCTTTTTTGAAGTCTTTGTACACCAACCAGACTTGTACCCAGGTCCTCGGAAGTTGCCATGGTCATGTGTTCTCGTATCCAGGCCATCTCCATTTCGAGGTCATAAAAGAACTGGTGAAGACCGAGTGAATCTTCAAGCTGCGATTGGCGGTTAGAGAATAGCTCTTTCAACTCATCAAACCTGGAAAAAAAAACCCACTGAATTGGTTAATTCAAATTTGAAAATCCCTCTGGCAGTTTTAAGTCCTTGACCAAAATAAGGAAATTTTTTTAATCAAAAAAGCATGGCCAATGTACCAGCAAACGAAAACAGTTTTGAGTTTGTACAAGTACCTCTGTAAGATATTTTCTGTCCCCTGCTCAATTCTTCCAGCATCAAAGTGCCCGCTGTCAATCAACGCCTGCGCTTGGTCGCAAAGGGTCTGGAGTTGAGTTTCATGAAGCTCGATATCAGTCTCCACTCCTTGGTGTTTCTTGAGAAGGAACTTGACACTAGACAAATCATGACCCAGGTCTTCAACGGACATCAGTGTCTCCACTTCATTCATCCACACCTGAAGACCAAATTTGCATCAACAGCTACTTAATAATTTTAATAAGAGTAGTGGTAGTTGTTAGCAAAATGATTATGTATCAAGCAATGAATCACGAAAAAACTTTAAACAGCTTTGAAAAGAGCTAACTAACGAACCTTCATATCTTCCATGCCCCGATTAAACTGCTGTTGTTGCTGAGCCTGCTGTAGCTTTGAACCCTTATCAGCAGACTTGCTGACTAGTTCACTCCAACCTTCATTTAAGCGTTTCAAAAGGTCCTTGATTTCATTGGCACCATAATGACCTTCACGGATTAGCTTCTTACCACACTAAAAAGCAATAGTTAATATAGTATTAATACAGTATTTACGCATTTATTTTTGCGATAATTAATTACACACATCTAGTCTCTTGCAATTACAAGAAACAAAGGCAACAGTTGAAAAGGTGTCCACCCCATTTCGGATGGAAAAACAAAATGATAAGAAGTTATCTTTATATCCTCTCTAAATATTGGGCGGGGGTGTGCTGCCTATAATATTATTCTTAAGCCCAAAATAAACGATTCTCTTTCCCTGCGTCATTATACCTTACACCAAAAATCTATCCCGTTTTGGTTAACACAAATTTCTTTTCTGTTACAGATGCCCTACAATTTTATATCAAAACAGCTCAATCCCTGTGCCCTTAGAGGCGAAACATGCCTCTGTAGCTTGTAAGGATTTGTATAATCATGGTAGAAGAGGAAAACAAATATACATATTAAGTTTCACAAGTTTACCGCATTGATGCGATCAAAGCCATCCTTGTTTGCAGCAATCTCAGCCTCAAATGCTTGATGTCTCTGAAGTTTTCGCTGGATGTTAGTCAAATCTCTGAATGACTCGTCAGTCGCAATTTGAAGTTTTTCTTGAATCCATGCCTCAAACTAATAGGTGAAAATGTTAGCGCAATCTTAACGTCAAAGAGTAGAGCAACACACTACAATGCCTAACTTCCAGATGAAGTGATATGGTCGTTTTGTAACAGGAAGACTGAATTATCACAGATGACGTATTTCTGGTTGAAAAATACCCTCCTTCCAAAATCACAGAATTAAGTTGCTGCGAAAATAATGTTCCCTAATTTGTGGGCAGTGGCAAAAGAATACCTTAAACTTCAGAAAAGGCTCCTCAGTGAAATCTTCATCAATGTTCTAATAGAGCGGTTTTCAATTGTGTGTCGAGAGTTTGCTGGGCTTTTGTATTACAGGTACTACACCGTGTGATTGGTTAAAGCAACTCGCACCATTTCATCAACCAATCAGAATTAAAACCAGAACCAATCGTGACTTGGTCGCACGCGTTTTTCCGCGCTTGACGCCAATTCAATGTATTTGCTTCGAGTTCTCATTGGTCCATTGTGTTGTTTGTTCCTGTTGTGATTGGTCGGAGTAATTACTTTGGTTTTCATTTTACGGCACTCAATTGAAAACCGCTCCAATACCCCAAAGTAGTTTTTCGATTAACGTCAGGGCTTGAAATAACGGCCGGTCAACGGACAATGTCCGGTCAAAAATAGGTTTTGTCCGGTCAAATCCTTGGATGGCCGGACAATTTGTCCGGTCGTTTACCCTTGTAAAGAAAATTTTAAATTTTTAAAGCTTCAACATTATTGGCGTTCGTGAATGAAAAGGAGAAAGACAGAACGAGATACTACCAGACCAAAAACTTTTAACAAATGATTCATAATAGTGGTTGTAAAATTTCCGGTGGTTGCAAATTTTCGCTTTGTCATTCATCAAGCCGTCACCGCAAATTAGCGGGTGTTCCGGAGAAAGCGTGTGTAGCGGTGTGAATTAACAGTGCCTCTCAGTGTCGGTACAAAGGTCCGGTCCAATAAAAAGAAAGCAAGTTTACATTTATTTGTCGACTTGTCGACATTTTGTGTGAATCACTCTAGGTCTAAATTCCGAGATTGACGAAACATCCCTGAGAGGTGATTTTCAAGGGAAACAAACCATTTAAACAGAAAGTTCACATATTCCATCAACTTCACGACTTAAGTAGGTATTAAAATTTAACCGTATAGAAGACAAAGAACTGAAGCGATAGTTGTATGCACAAATGTAATATTGATTCTGCCGAACTTTGCGGCTGTACCGTGCGTTCCAGCATTGAGTTCGAGGCTGCATGTACAATAAAGGCGTAGAAAATGTACTTGCTTGATATGTAAACATTATGCGGGGGGAGGGGGGATTTTATAGAGATATGACGTAATGGATATTTGTCCGGCCAAAAATGGGTTGTGTCCGAGCAAAAATAAGTTTGACCGGACAACTTGACCGGCGCCAGCCGGGAAATTATTTCAAGCTCTGTAACGTTGAGTATAGGACTGAAGAAACGCTTCTGGCACTGCAAAACCTTTAATAAAAAGACACCTCTAACATAATACTTTAATTTAAAAGTAACAATCGTCATTCAATTATCTAAATAAAATTGTCAACAGCCATGTACCTCTTGAGTATCTCTCTTAAAGTTTTGAAGCAGTTGGGACTGGAGTAAAGATTGTCTTCTCTTTGTAGCAAGCTGTTTGACATTCTCTCTTCTTTTGATGACCTCGTCTTTACGTTTTGAAATCCTAATGGTATAAAATAAACACTTTGGTTTGAAGAAATAACAAAAAGAAAACAAAGAGAGAAATAAAAATAAACTCTTACATGGGTAAAGAGAAAGGAAGGGTTGTCAATTAATCCTGTAGAAAATATATAACAAAGAATTCTGGAGATACGGCAGCAACACTTGAGGCATACACTTACAAAGAAGACAGAAGAGTACAGGGGGGCAGAAACCAAGAAAAAAGGCTCGCATGAACCACGAGAAAAGGGCAATGGGATCAGCACAAAATAAAATTTATTAGATAGTGGGAAGTAGGAGAAATAACACTTTCCAATTTTACCAAATATTTTTAAATTAATAAAGCACAAGAAGATGCCAAGGATGGTCCGGTAAGGGGAGGGGAGACGGGGGGGGGGGGGGGGCAGAAGAAAGGGGTATGGGAAGTGGGAATAATAGAAGTCTACCAAGTTGAATCAATGAAAGACTGAAGATCAAAATATTCGTTGAAAAGGTAGATCTGAGTTTGCAGTTTAAAGTTTGCGCAGACAACGCAGTTTTCAATTGAGTGTCCAGAGTAATTTGCATTTGCTTTGGTTTTGCTTTACTTTGCTCTCTGATTGGTTAAAAATACTCGCACCACTTTCTCAACCAATCAGATGTAAAACCAAAACCAATCGTGACTTGCTCGCATGCGTTTTCCCGCGGTTGACGTTAGTTACTTGTATTTGCTTTGAGTTCTGATTGGTTCTCCGTGTTGTTTGTTCCTGTTGTGACTGGACAGAGGTTTAACGACACCTATTTTTAACAGTGCAGTGTTCTTACCATTGTCGATCGCGGTGACCAGCTTTCACCAGACTGCTTGCCATATCAGATAACGCGTGTAGTTTCTCTTCCTGTGCTGTCAAGGTCTTCTCAAAATTCTCTTGCTGTTTGAGCAGCATCACAACATCATCTACAGATGTCTGAGAACAAAGCACACAGAACACATCAACAACAACAACAACAACAACAATAATAATAATAATAATAATAATAATAATAATATTTTGCTTGTACAATGCCTGGTCTGACTGGTTGTGTTTCAGATGAGGATCTTTAACACATGTATGATACCACGTAAAATTAATGTCTTTTTTTTATATATATAAAAACATTAAAATACAAAATTATTTCATATTCAGCTGACATAAACCTGACAAAAAGACTCCAGGGACTTTGAAAGAATTCGAAAGCACTAATGTAACTGTTAAGATTTTCAAACTCCCTCTGTCAACTAAGCAGCCAACAGTCTTCGCAGAAATAATGACTGAGGAATCTTTGTCAAGGGAAAGATAACAATTATGGTTATACTTTAACTAAAGCCATCAAGTCTGACGACAACTAGACTGACCAGAACTAAAAGCAAAACCATGAAATTGGCCCAATAAGCGGAAAGTGCACATTAACTATCTTGAGCAACAACTTAATTTAGTGGCTCCCACCACTGAGTTAGCGACTACTAATTTTAACTGATGTTCGACAAATTTTTGTCTTTTTTTGAATAACGTTTAAGTTCGGCAAGTGCTCAATTTATGGATTCAATTGAAATCGCTAGGTTTGCCAAATTTATTGCCACCAAAAACAGTAACGCTGAGATACTTCAAAGCACGACTGGGTTCTGCTTTTTCTCTTAATTCCCCGATCGCTGGTAGATGGCGCTACATGGGTTTTCTTAAACCAGGCACAAAACTGAGCAGACACAGACCTAAAGCAAACACCAATTACTATGGACAATATAAACCACTGTTATCTGAATTGGAACTAGGTATTAAATAATTTCATACCCCAAGATCTTCATTAGAAAGAAAGGCCTCATGAGAAGCTGACAAGGAATCAACATGCTCTGCATCCCGGATAAATGCCTGCAAAATAACAACAGTGTCAATAAATCGAACGTCTAAAAATACCCCCCCCCCCCCCCCCCCGTCCACATCTCCCCAAAAAAGGAAAAAACCTGACCTGTAGGTCCTGGCCTTCGTTTAGCACATCATTTCGTTCACACCAAGTGTCCTTCAATGCTGCCTTCTCTTGCTTAAGTGCTGCTACTCTGTCCTTAACCTGTTTCATCCGTGGATTGGAAGCTGCCTTCTTTTGACCGTATTCTATTAATTGGTCAAACCTACAAGAATTTGAGGTGTGCATTAGTCTCCCTTGCAGCTGTTTGTTGGGTCAAGACAAGATTGTGTTATAAACCGAACAACAGTTGTAACCGAGACCAGCTTTGCGTCAGTATCAGTTTGTCTGAACACCTACACAAATGGACAACATAGTGTGACGATCCAAATAACGGGTGTGAACTAGACTAGCCTTACATCTATTTTACACAATCAATCTGTTTAAACAACTTTGCAAAAGGACAGCATTGGGTGACGACTTAAATAACAGTTGTGAGCGAGACGAGCTTTAAATCTGTACTGTACAATTCACTTGTTTGACCAGCCTCACAAAACGTAGAACAACTGCCAAGAAAAACAGGCCATTTTCGAGTTGCCTTGTACCTCTTTTTCAAAGCGAGTCTTGGTGCATAGCCTTTCATATGACAATGAGTTTTCATTCACATGCAGAAAAAAACTCATTTTCATATAAAAAGTTTTGTACGAAGCCTCGCTTTGAAAAAGAGGCACAAGACAATTCGGAAATGGCCTATTGCAAGGCTTGCAATGAGAGTATTCCTGTACCTGTCATTATGGGTCTGTATATCCTCCCACTTTTCCTCGTGTTCTTGAATCAGCTGTTTAGCATTGTTCAGATCTTTTGGTGTCTCTGCTATTCTAAGTGACTCGCGCATGTCAGAGGCCCAAGATAACTGCCAAGCAAACCATCAACAAAGCTTTAATTTCACGCTTACCGTAACACAAATTTAAACTCAGTTTTCAGCGAATTCAACACATTTATTTGATATGTAATTCACAGATACATTTGGAAATTTACCAAATCTCTTGAATCAGCCAAAAATCCCTGCTGGCCGTAAGCTTCATCCAAAACATGCTTTCTTTTACTTGCTTTACCCTGAAAAAGAAATTATTGTCATATTATAGTCATAAAGCTATTCCCCGTTAAACTTAAAAAGCTTATAGGTTCATTTTCTAGAATTTCTCAACCAAACTAATTGCCCATAAAATGCCCAGACGGATGGAGATGAGAGTAAGCTAGAAGAGAGAGCTTGCTGTATTGGCATTTTAACTTCAAAGCTTGTCCATTTATCTTTAAAATAGGTGACACATAAGACGACACATAGTGAGGCAAATTGTTCAGATCTCGATAATCATGGTATGAGTAGTAATCGAAAATACAACTGTACACATTTTCAAATTTGTTTGTTTATTTGTCTCTCTTAATCTGCTCTTAAAATGAGTTAACTTCCAGTTTGATAAGAGATAAATTACAAACCTTCAAGCCACTCCAGAGACCCTGAATTTCTGCCTCCTTAGCTTTGATCTGCCGTGCTTGTCGGGGATGTTGAGAAACAAGCCTGTAGAAAACAACAACGAAGGGGGCAACATTCTGATTAACCTGCGATTAAGAGTCACAAAAAAGAAGCAAGGGAAGCAAATAAAAGTTTGTACATCAAAACGTAAAAACCACAAGTCAACGTCAAGTTATTATAAAGATGTTGAAGACCTACGATTTAGCCTGTTCTTGAAGCTTCACGAGTTTTTCATCAACAGCAGCGAGATCTCGTTCAAAACCCTAAGAAGATGAGAAAAACAAGGAAACGTTAAAACTTAAAAATAGAAACGTCTTGGGAAAATAGGAGTAAAATAATCCCTAAACAGAGTGAACAAATTAGGCACCAGGTTCGAAAAGATGTGGATAACTTTTTCCCCAAACGTTTTAGCCTTTTTTCTTAATTATCCCCATGAGATTTCATTCCATCCAAAAATGCTATCATAGGATCATAGTGCGAGTTTCCATAAATCTGAGAGAATTTTTTCGCGATTTTTAAATTAAACGTAAAGAAGGAGAAGGGGGAGGGAAATTGGTGAATTTTAAGAAAATTGAAAATTGTTAAGAATTAAAGGTGACTTAAAATTAAATTTTAAAGTTAATTTCTTAAATCTTATCCTATTTCCTTAAAATTCACGTATATTCCCCCCTTAGGGTCACCTTCTTGTTCTATCCCATATTTATATCACTAACCAGGGCCTATTCAAAGGGTTTTTCATGACATACTTTACCTGATGTCGTCTTTGAAGGGCTCTAACTGTCTCCAAGTCTCTCCCCAGGTCTCCGTCTGATAACACAGCATCCTTCTCTTGGATCCAGGACTTCATCTCATCGCAAGAGTCAAAGAACAGCTCAACCCTGGTAAAGAAAGTCCATTTAAACCACAACCCAATCCTCTAGAATTACGATGATTTCCGCTCAACGTTCGAGCAGTAAGTGCAAAAATTAAGTTACCAAAAAAATACTTGCAGCACTGTCACATTTTGAGAACAGAGAAGAAGAACTTATCGTTACTTTTGCTCCCAAGCTGACCCCGCGAGAGAAAATTGGATTTGAAGTTATCCATATTTCAATTAAAAGACGCTTCATGTCAGTTCAAAACAAAATGGCGCCCGTTTTAGCATACTTTTACGAGATTTGAAATTAATTTTCTTGAGAATACTTGAGAATTTCATCGCGGGGTCACTTGGGCAAGTGAACTAGAGTGAGATGTTTCAAATAGCATTTAAGATGTTACCGTGCTATGAGTAGTTTTTTAGTAAATACTTTTTGCACTTATTGCTCGAAGGTTGAGCGGAATCCGTCTTAAAATCCTTTCTTGAGCTGATTTACTGGAAGCGAGAAGATATTTTAATTTTCCCATTAAAACCTTTCACCCTTAGAGTTTCATACAGTGCAAGATGTCATTACACGCTTAATATTGGGTCAATTTGTGGGAAATTTGGATGCCAAAAAGATCTGCATTTTGGAACATATGTCTTACCCATGCTTTTCTCTGAGTTCCTCTTCTTTGGCTTGCTTCAAATGTTGGAGATTTTCCCACCTACAAGACAAAACAGTAGTTACAATTTTAACTTGAAATGAGTGGAATGGTCTTTGCAGTGCGTAGTAATTTATGCAATTGCTTCTTAGACTGGAAAAAAAATTAAGGCTACAACGGGATTTGAACCCATGACCTCGCGATACTGGTGCGTTGCTCTATCAGCTGGGCTATGAAGCCTTTAGATGTTGATGTTGAATTTGCCAGTCCAATTTACTTGGTTTTTTGCACTTATCTCAGGCCTATTTCATGCAGTCGCTATCATTTGGGTACACTTTGGAAGATTTCTTCATCCTGCACAAGATGTTCATCAAAGTCATCTCTCGATATAAAAGCGATGACGTCACGAGTGGAATAAGCACAGCCCCGTGGGCGTGCCCAACACGGGCGGTTTAGGGCCTCTCAGGTGTCAATGTGTTAAGGAAGTGACAGATTTGATAGAAATGACCTAAGAACGAAAAAAATTTGTTAAAAAATTTTTCAATCTTCACACAAATTAGACAGCTTATTTTGCAGCTTTCAGTGCTCAGGATATTATGAGATACAGTTTAGTAGACAGTGTGTATAGAGCAGTTTTCAATTGAGTGTCGAAAGTAATGTTGTGTTTGCTTTGGTTTTGCATTACTAGGCTCTCTGATTGGTTAAAAAAACTCGCGCCACTTTCTCAACCAATCAGGCGTAAAATCAATACCAATCGTGACTTGCTCGCACGCGTTTTCCCGCGCTTAGCGCCAATTGCTTGTATTTGATTTGATTTCTGATTGGTTCATTTTGTGTTTTGTTCCTGTTGTGATTGGTCAGAGTAATTGCTTTGGTTTTGGTTTTACGACACTCATTTGAAAACTGCTCTATACCAAACTAGTGGATGTTTTTGCTCTCTCTGATTGGCTACTCAAACTCGGGGTACTATCTGCTATTCACCTCCCGTATTTTGTGCACAAAAACAAAAACAAAAAACTGCCACAAAATTTTTATCAAAATGTTGATTGAGGTAAGCCTTACATGTCATTGATTTCTTTCCGTCTTTTCTTGACAGCTGCAGCATGCCTATGATCTGAGTTCACCAGCTGATCTGCTAGAGTGTTTATTTCAGCAATACGACTGCTGTTTGCTGTTAACTCCATCATAAGACCCTGTGAAATTCAATATCATTGTTTTAGCAATGCAACAAGCTCTCTTCCTCACACCCTCCTTTGCTTCAAGTTCTGTTTGGACTTGTAACTCAGAGAGAATTTTCACACTGAATCAATCCTTTAGAATGTCCCAATATTTCTGTTGACCAACTAACCCAGACTGCCATTGGCACGGATACAACGTCGTGCAGCAGGAAATAACATCTTGGAGAACCTAGTGGATATCTTAGTAGTTCTGGGAGGGGAGGATGGGGTGTAACCTTTAATTGGTCAGGATCAGTTAGTCATTCTCTCACCTGGGGCCCGTTTCTCGGAAGTCCCGGTAACTTTTCGGGCCCGGAGCTATATTTTAAAATCAGAATCTATAGAACCTTGGCGTAGTTCTCAGCCCACATATCAGCCCGACTTGTTTTCTCAACTTAGAATTTTATTGCTCAGCTTTTAATAACCAGCAAAATTTGAGTCTTTAATGTAAACATCGCGCACATTAAATCGCTTTCCGGGCCCGAAAAGATATCGGCACTTTCGAGAAACCGGCCCCTGATTCGTTTCAGTTACTTCCTGAAAGAGCAGGAATTTTTTTACATTTGCATTAACTCATATCAAAGCAATCAGCACTTGCTAATCAGAGTCTCGTTAGCTTCAGGTAAGATTTTGTTTGCACCTTCAGTGATTAGGTTGAGCACCATTAAAATTATTTCATCATGTAAAAATTAAATTTACACTCAGAAAGAATTGTAGCAAAGAAACACAGGCCTGCGTTTAGTTCAAGGCACATGAGCAAATAAACATTAAAAACAAGACAACAATTACAAACTTGATCCACACAAAAAAATACAAAACATCCACATAAACACACCACATTTGATTTAACACCATAGCAGAGAAGCTCACAAGAAAGGAAAGAAAAGAAGAGCATACAGATTAGTACAAAACTCTACCTCAAGATTTTTGCGGATGGTATGAATATCGTTGTCTGATTCAGAAGCGCCATAAGTGAGCTGAGTATCCTGATTAGCCAGAGCAAAATGTTAAAATGTTAACATGGTCAAAAGAATGCATTAAAGCAAAATGTTAGATCCTCAATAACTCTAAATCCGATTCAGGGAGGCAGGAGCCATGTAATCTCGTCAATCATGGCATGCATTAACAAAATATTTATAATTTTCTATATATTATGTTCGAATGGTTCAATTCACTCTGACAAAGGGCTAACAATCGATACATCAGCTCTTAATTTCTCTACAGTGGCCAATTTACCTTATCAACTCAGTTGATAAATCCAAATTTTTGTGTTTCATTTCCCCAACAATGCAGCGCCACAGTTTCTTTAGAAACTAACCCCTTATTTGTTTATCATAACTTTGGTTTCCCTTTTCCATGTAGAACCACTTACTATTACAACAGTACACCACACAAAATTTATATTGGCCTGGACTATTAACTCAGAGTACAGGGATCCCAGGTTTAATTTTTCCTCTCCGACCAGTGTTGCATTTGTTAGAAAGTAATCCTGTGTTCATTAACTTGGCCACGTAAATAGCCAGCTGATCAGTTTCCTACCAGTTGCAATTTTTAACAAGGTTATGTGATAAATTGTCTTTCATTATTTGTGTAGATTGCCGGTATTTTCATTAGCTACAGAGATATAAGTAACAGCCTGTCACCAGACAATGCACCCCCACCCCCCCTCAATTGTTGGAAATCCCAACAGGATCATACAATCTCGGAGCAAATGTTATATTCCAGTGCCTATTGTTTGGTAGATGAACAAAAATGTTTCTTGAGTACATGTGATATCTGACCACATTTTTGCTTTCTCCAATTAGAATGGATAGCCACGTTCACATTTGGTCTATTCACCATTTCACTGTTCGATGGATAATTCAATCAATAATATTATTAATTCCAAACTGCAAGGTTAGTGTGTACAAAGCTGCACTACAAGTCTGTAGACAAACCTTGTTTTTAATCCAGGCTTCAATGTCATCACACTCATGGCAGAAATGAAAGTACTTGATTGAGTTCTCTAGATTCTCACGACGTATCTGAAAGATACCACAAAAAAGCATTAGTTAATGATGCCTATAGTTCAAAGATGATCAAACTTAAAAGTAACATTGACGCCTGGTAACTCAAACCACCGCAAGTTCACTCAGTGTTATTAGAGCGACTTTAGTGCGACAAATATCTTGCACATTGCTAAGGACAGTTTTGTGAATATGTGAAGAACACATATCGAGTGATAGCGAAAAAGAAAGCAGTGTTTGAAAGTGTCTGCAAAATGACAGTAATGTTAAATGTGGAAGATGTATTTATGACTGAGTGACGCAGGCATACTCAGAAGATAAACGGTCCGCATGCGGACTTGGGATGAGCGTAACCTTTTGTGGCTTTTAATAAGCTCTGGTAATATTAAAGATACAAAATACTTTGATTGCGATTTAAAAACTTCAGAAAGTACAGGTTTTCACAGTTCCTGAAGGCCAAAACATTACGACAAGTTACAAGCCTGATGGGACGTGTTGCTTGACAGGTGGTCGTGTTTACTCAAACGTAATAAAGTGACATCTCGATAACTCTAACCCTGGCATCTTGAAATTCTCGCTAAATGAAATCAAAAGCATTTGACCTTATTTTTACCTTCATTTACACTTCCGATAACTCGCTATCTCTAAACTTTTTAAAAGTGTTTTACCTAACTTTTCGAGTAATCAGGATTATACTTTAACTGTAGTACATATAAAAAGCTTAAATGGCCAATCTTGACAAGTCACGTTTTTTCTTGCGTGACTGGTTCGTCGTGCATATCAAATGTGCATCTGGGCACACTTTTCCAGGAAAGATCAGGAAACGTCATTGCTTCTGCATTATGTCATGGAGCAAAGTGTCAACAAAAAAAAGCCAGAGACACCGCGCGTGATGACATAAGGTGAGCAGTGCTAAGCACGCTCATCCAAAAAGGACATCCAAGTTCTCCCAACAGGCGTCAAACCTATGATCTGTTACTAGTCCAGATGCTCTACTCCTGAGCTACAGGAGACTCGTGGGAGCTAAGGCTATTAAGCTAAGTTCGTGTGACAAACATCCTGCAAACCGCTGGGATTTGTGGCACATGTGCAGTGGAAGAAATGTGATGGTATGTTTTATAACATACCATCCCATTCTTCCAGCAGTTATGTTATACCTCTGCCATCTCCACCAGTCTTGAATACATATTCTGAAGGGAAACCTGCCGGGTAGCAACATTGTCACGATCAAAGTGAGCTGTGAAATGGCGTCTGACAGGACGACGGGACTTCCCTGTTAAATTCAACAAAAGCCCATTGTTAAAGAAGAAGTGGGGGAAAGTGGGTTTTTAATGGTGTGAAGGTACATGTATACATGCATCTTATAGTTCCGGAGGTGGGTTACAGGAAAGGGAGTCATTAGTTGAGAGGTGGAAAGCAGGAAACAAGAGACAAAGATGTGGATAGAACTGTAAGAGAGTAAAGAGAAAGGATGGTGGATAATAAGAAAGGAGAGAAGACACATTAGAGGAGACAGAGTTATTAGAGATGAAAGAGACGGCTGTCCTGTGGAAAGGGGATTAAGCAAGGAATGGGCTGTTAGAAAAGTAACTAAGTGGAGAGAAGTGAAATTTATTAGAGGATAGGGTTATTGTTAGGAAAACGATGAGGTATACTGTAAGTGAAGAAATTGATGAGAGCATGCAAGGACCCACAGAAGGAGATGTATTTGAGGGAAGGGACACTTAACATAGGAGCTTGCTGGTAAGAGTGTGATGTATTGGAGAGGAAGGCACTAAGATTCATTGGAGAGAAGGGAAACTTAGAAGAAAGAGAGAAAGAGAACTTGGAAAGGAGATGAGACTTACTAAGATCCACTGAAGAGGGAAGGGGGCTTACAAGAGATAGAGGGGAAGGAGGGGTTTAAGAGAGAGGGATAGGGGTGTAAAAGCGGGGTTTATTAGATAGGAAGGGCTTGCTAGAGGGATAGGGGGTTTACTAGAAAGGGGTAGGGGTTTACAAGAGGGGGGAAGAAGGCATTTTTACTAGAGAGATATAGTGGGTGGGAGGTGGTCACTAGAGGGACAGAAGCTAGGCAAATTGGAGGGAATAAGGAACATAACCCTTTAAGTCCCAACAGTGACCAAAATGAAATTTCTCTCTACATTATCAATACTTGTTCAAACATTTAAGTGATGCGAATGAAGAAAGTGATCACCAAGGATATGATGTCTTGATATTTAGACAAATTCTCCTTATTAGCTCCACAAGAAAAGTGTGGAGAAAAGTAAGGAGAATATGTATTTTTATGTCAGGGCTTAAAGGGAAAAGAGAGGAAGGAAGCAATCCCTGTAGTCATCACCAACCTTTCTTTTCTGGAGTATTAACTTTCATTGCTCGTTGCTTCTGAACTATAACTTTCTTCTTCACTTTGCGTTTCACCTTTACTTTCTCTGGGACCATGACTTTCTGCTTGGTGACCTTCTTCACTGTTCTAGGTTCAATCTCCTTTACGTAGTTAGCAGGAACATAACCAGCTTCCTTGGAGGTCAAACGTCTGAGGAAAAATTACCATGCAACTGATGAAATTTTAAACATGACTAGTACATTGGTGACTGCAGTTGAGTGAAATGAAGTGTTGGCATAATTATTTCAAAAAGAAGTAAATGGTTCTACAGTCTTCTCCCTAGTTTTCAGGGCAACATCTGTTGAAAATCCTTTTCTACACTGGAGGGGAAGTATCGTCGAAAGACCCAAAATATTGCTCACGGTACTAAGATCACACACGTCTCTAAAACGCTTCAAAACGCCAGACGTTTGCGATTCCTGTTTTAAGGAACATGTTTAGCTACAGATACACGTCAAGACGAAAATGCCTACCGCAACTTTCGAATGTAATAACATAATAGCTGTACGGAAAAACGCTAAGAAGATAAAACTTCAGTATCTTTCGAAGGTGCAAATGAAAAACTCAGAGGAGAAGATAAGCTCACTACTAACAGCACCTTACGAACATGCTAAACTGCAGATAAACGTCGGAAATATAACACCAATACCTTACGTCAAATACAAACATGCTAAGCTGCTAAAGTACGGACAAATATCGAGGAGATAAAATTAAGAGCATCGTACGAATAAACTAACTGCAACATACGGACAGACGTCAAGAATATAACAAGTCTAATATTTTTCGAACGTTCTAACACACGAAGAAAAGTCGAGAAGATAAGAATATGAAACACTGACAAACGTACTAACATATAGAAAGTGTCGAGAAGACTTATATACCTTAGGAACGTACTAACATACGGAGAAACATGAAAAAGATCTGAGTAACATCTTAGGAACGTAGAATCGCACGGAGTAATGTCAAGAAGGTAAGACTATTGCTATGACCAAATCTGTTGGCATTTCTAAACTAGGCCTGAGTATGAGATTTCAACCGGTAACAAATGGTGCTACAAGCAGTAAATTTTACCGGTTACCGTCTGATAAGGAGAACACTGGTTCTAATTTTAGCAAAGATTGCAGTAACAAATTCTTTGAATGTGGCTAAGTGTTACGTCCTTCAAGAATCATTTCCTTTATAATCGCACAATGTTTTTGCTCTAAAACATGTTGCAAAACAAATTTGATGAAGTGCGACACTACTTTTGAAACATACTAGTTTCAAACATTTCGAATGTTACGTTGTACAGGGCTAAACCTAACAAAACCTAACCAGTACCAACATACCTAACACTCCACCAATCTTTGTTTGTCTTTGCTATCAAGAAAAAGACCTGGAAAATTGCAGAAAAAATATGTGTTCTTTGATCAACCTCTTTAACCACTAATGAACTTGGTTGAAAGGGCTGAACAAACTGTTCAATAGCTATCAACTGTTTCTATAAAACACAGCTGGAACAACGTAACACATCAACCAAATCGACCAGTAGTAAACGAGGTTGAAGCAGTTGATCCCAGTGGCATCTCTATCTGGGATGAACTTTGGAAAACATTGTGTAGTTAGTTTGGGTGTGCATCTCATAAAGAGTGCATTAAGATGGGCAAATGAAGTTACTTTTTGTCTCTCAATAATTAGTCTGATAAACTTAATACATCCACCTTGTGTCTGGCTATATAAAGACAAACTTTAAGACACATAAGGCGTCTGCCTATGGGAAGGTATAAAGAGGTATGGTTAAGACTGCAAATGAGTTTTGCCAAGGATAGATGTCTGCTTTCAGGAGGTGCTGCCCATCAACCAGGGCTGGAAATAACGGCCGGTCAACGGACAATGTCCGGCCTGATTGGGGGTTTGACCGGTCAAATGTTCGCCTTGCCGGTCATGTTGACCGGTCACATTCGATCATATTGAAATGAACTAAAGTTTCTATGCTGTATATGTCCGTATTTTTTCGGTTACAAGCCGCACCGTCTTCTTTTTCTTTTGTTTTGTTTTGTTTTGTTTTTTTCACAAAAGCCAGTATTTCTGTCAAAAATTATCGCTAATTCGGGTGCGTCTTATAGACGAGTATTTTCCGGCAACACTGAAATTCTAAAGATCTCGATTTTTCATTAAAATTAGGCCGAAAACAAAAGAGAAACATTGTTGGTCGTTGACGTTTCTGCAACATCAACATTCCCCTTAAATGCGAGAACATTTTAAAAGAAACTTTAGCGTCAGAACGGTTTGAGAAACAACATAACAAAGCCGTAGTTGCATGTAGTGCGTGCTTGAAAGCATGTGTTCATGATACTATCACGCACTAAACCTCGAACACATCATCTTTCTTTCTGACAACGTTGTTGGATTGTTAGTCGAGAAAGGAAACCTGCCTTCTTCATCCACCCAGTGACACTTTCATCCAAGGTAGCGCCTGGATTTTCAGGTGTCTAATTCTTTTGAAGGTGACATTCGGGGCGAGTCTAGCCTGCGAAGCAAGCGTTTCCGTAGGACTTTTCGCAGGGGAAAATGCCTCGACCGGGCGGAAAAACCCACGGAAACGCTTGCTTCGCAGGCTAGGGCGAGTCAGTTTTCGCTATTCGCCTTTACTACTGACTGCGACTGTGAAACTAATATCAGCACAGCTCGTATTTATTCTAGTTTTCTTGCTGTACTTGGGCAACACGAATCAAAATGGCATTAACTGAAGATGTAAGTCATTGCAGTGTGACAAAGTTTTAGCTTTTGTTTACGAGTGTGACAATTTCGCTTCTATTAATTACCAAAAACTCGTGCGCTCATGTTTGTGCAAATGACTTTTACGCCGTTGTTTACGATCTCACTTTCGGCTGGCTTGATTGTAAGCAAATTCAGTTGTGATTGAAATAAACTTGAGAAACGTTTTTTTTCAGTTCAGGATGCGTCCTGTGACCACGTATTTTAGTGATATTTTTTAGTTTGAAAACTTGAGTTGCAAAGTTTGGGATGCGTCTGATGGCCGAGTGCGCCTTATAAGAGAAAAAGTACCTATACATATTTGTCCGGTCAGAAACGAGGTATGGCCGAACTAGAATATATTTGGCCGGTCATCTTGACCGGTGAATGTCCAAAAAATATTTCCAGCCCTGTTAACAGAGGTGAAACTGTACCTTTATTTGCTTTATGCACTGCAGCTGACATAAAGTGCCACTCTGATAAGCTACTATAAGCTGTGGGCTCAACTCTGGCTTACAGAGGTGTGTGAGTCATGACCTCCCTCCTCTACATGGGTTTTAGCCCAGTCACCCCACCCACCTCTCCCTTGGCCATTTTGAGTCCTTGTCCAGTGAAAGGATGCAATGCCTTGACTTGTGGAACTTTGACTTCCTGTACAACGTCTTTTGTGACTTCTTTTTCCACAATCTCCTCCACTTCCTCATCTGTCTCAACTTCAGCTTCTTCTTCATAGACTTCAAACTTTGTCTAAAATAAAACAACAGGAGGATTGATGTTAGCTTCCTTCCCAACAGTATTCAACGTGTATCCTATTTTGATCTCACTATAAACACTATCCTTTTGATTAAGCCCCAACACAACATGCATGTTCTCCTTTGCTGTTCCGCATATATTTCTTATGGTACTAGTTGGAAGAATTTGCTTAAACATCAAGACATCTCATCTCATCTTTGGTGATCATTTCCATTACTCTTATGACCTGTATATTTGAACGAGTAGTCACACAGTGGGAAGAAATGAGATGCTTGTAGTGGGGCTTAAAAGGCTATTCAAAAGTGGCTGCTCTTGCTCTTTGACATGAGAACAAATTATTGACAAGGAAATGCTTCAAGGTAATTTTTTTACAGTAGGGGCGATAGAACAACCTTCAAAAATGCTACAAAAACTAGAATTACAGTAAAACACAGTACTGACAGTGTGGACAGTTTGGTTCTTGTATGGTTCAATAAGGATTTGGCAAAAAAAAAATGATGTTGAGGTTAGGTAGGATCAGCTATTTTATACCAGATAAGTAATTAATTTGAGAGAACCATCAGTTTGAAGAAGTTAAACCTTCAGCAAACCACATGATAAAAGTGGCTCAAAAACTATGAATACATTTTTTTGTAGGGTAAAACAAAGAAGTCATAACTAATCTGTGTACCTACAAAAATGTACACCCATAGTTATGTCAGCTTCTTATAGAACTAGTTTACTATAAGCTATCTACAGTATAAGAGAAGGGAGGCTTGAATGGACAAAGAAAAAATAACAGTTACTACATTAACCTGAGCTGCCTTCTCACTGCTTTCCATCAGTTTGCTTTGTTCTCTCAAGCGATTCACATCATCTGCAAATCCTTTTATCTCATCTATCACATTCGTGTGTCTTTGCAGTAGTGACTGAAAGAAAACACCAATCCAAATGTTAGTCAAGCTTTGAGTCACTCTCTTTTATGTGCTGATCAATCTTTCTGCAACTGACAGCAGCAATTTTGTAGGTAGTATTAAGATGCAACTCATCGTCATCTATTTCATTGATACTCTCAGAAGAAAAGGTGCACTCAACATGAATACTTTAAAAAGTGTCCCAAGGCTACTACCAAGTAGCACTAAAGTTTTGCGGGAGTTTAATTTGGCGGATTGGTGATTTTTTGTGTTTTGCGGGAACTAATTTTTGTGAATGGGAGGAACTGATTTTTCTCGCTGTGAATTTATATTTGTGTTTTCAGGAAGTCGCCTTCTATTTGGAATTCTCACGTTGTCATTTTTTGAGTACAAACAATCGAATACAGGTGAACAACAAGCACTTAATCAATGGAGTACCTTCAGATGATCCTTTTCTTTAAAGCTTTTAACAATCAAATACTAGCACGTGCAGTGTACCAACTCAGAATTTCCTGACCAACTGCAATTTCATTGTTTTATTTCTAAATGTTTTGGTTCTAATTTTGTTTTGTTTCTGACTGAAAGGGACGTTTTAAGTAAATGGGCACCAACATGATTTCACATTACGTGTAAAAGGCGATGTTTGTGTTTAATTCCGACTTTGGAGTAAATTTTTGCGGAGAAAATTTTTGCAGGAGATTTTTTTCGCTGGAACTTTTTTTGTGGAGCGTGAAAAAATCCGCAAAAATTAGAACCCATAAAAATTATTTTAGTTTCACACGGTAGGAGACAAATGTGGCACCACACAACCACGGCCTTAAAATTAATGTATTTCTCTGTCTATGGAACCTGCCTTGCGGCCACTTTTTTGGCTACAACAAATGCCCCTACAATCTTTTTTCATAACAAAAAGCTTTTTTTTTATCCAAACACCCCATCAATGTGACCATTTTTTCCTGGCCTGTTGGTGACCTGACTAACAGATTGCTTTTCGTGAATTTTTTTCAGAATCTTAACTTCCCTGCCCCTTTTAATGTTCATGATGCATGAAGAAGGGTTGTTAGCACACACCATTGCACTCTGTTCATCTCTGCCATAATCCTCACTACTTGCAACATACATCTTCTCTGTCATCCAAGACTCTGCATCATTTGCGTCTGAATAATACTACAAGGAAGAAACAAAACAGAATACAGGTTGATCTCTGCATAGCCAGGGCTGTCATTAAGGGCCATAACCCGTAACAGCTGTTACGGCTGAGTATGCTTGATGGGACCTCACTGTTACGGGTGAACATGCCTCTTGTTGGTACAATTTATTTTCTCGCGAAGCAACAAGTTTGTTATGGGTGTAAAGATCAAGGCAATGGGTCATTCAACAGCCCCGATAGCATATTTGTTTTCTAATCGTAATACATTTATTTTATATAGGGGCACAAATGCCATATGCATATGGACAACAGAGCTAACTGATGGGTGAGAGTATATGTCAGCATTAGCATGACCCTAGAGCAAGTGATTTGAGGGGGAACTACTCAGAAAAAGCTCTGATGACCTTGCAGAGATCACCTGACACAAGTCAATGTTCTAGTTATAACAAAATTGTAAAATGTGGTAAATTAAGATTGATTGATTGATTGATTGATTGATTGATTGATTGAGTGATTGATTGATTGATTGATTGATTGATTGATATTTGTTTCTCTCTTAGAGAACTTCACTAGATGTCTTGCTCTTGGGGTTCAAGGGGCATTTTTGTACAACAGAAGATAATTAGTTTTGATTTCAGCATTATTTTGATTCAGAAACAAAAATTTCCATGAGACAACCAAATAAACCATGCTTTGAACAACCTGGCCCAGCTATACAATCTGATGCCCTTTAAACTGAGTTTAAACTACTGGGCAGTATTATTTATGAAAGTCAGAAAAGAGGGGCAGAAAACGTTGTCAAAATATGCCGACAAACAGCAATTTTGCCACCTGTGGTCAATTATTTGCTGGTTACTTCACACTGGGTGTCCCCAAGAACCTCTTGGCAGGAAGGAAGACTAAGTTCTTGCTACCTACAACTTCCATGTTGACTGCTACTAAAAGTTATTGTGTAGTTCCAAAATAATATCCATACCCCCTCTTCAATGGAAGGGTATTGCCCTATGACCCCCCCCCCCCCCCCCACCACCACCACCCTCTGGAAATTCCAATTTAGCTTCATACATTGCTTTAAATTTGGGGGCCTTTGAGACCCCCCACCCTCCCTGGAATTTCCAATCCCTTCTGTGGGGGGGGGGGGGGGGAGTATGGATATCTTTCTGAACTAGACATTTTGACAAGACTGTAACTGCTTGCAAGTTCGAGTCAATGACTTACCTGCAGTGACTGTGCTGCGTCTTTGAGTCTGTCTGATCTTGTGATCAAAAGTTCTTTCAGTTTCATCCAGTTGTTCTGGAGCTGTCTTATCTTTGCTCTAATCTCCTTGGATGCATAGTGTCCCCTGTCAATCAGAGACTGTCCCTTAGCACAGACTGTCTCACAATGTGCAAACCGGCCACTTAACTCAGCTTCCAAAGCCTGCAAATGAAGCAGCATTTGAAATGTAATTTCAAGCAAATACTACTGGAGGATGAAGAAACCGTGCATGAACTGATTTTGAGACTAGACATAATAGCAACAGTACACTGAAACCTCCAAAGGGGTAAAAGGTAAAGAACTAACAGTTATCCTTGAAAACTGGCAACACAGGTCTTCTAAACAATATTACCAGTTGCCGTGCTAAGGTTAATTTAACATCACTCAACATGGTTGAATACAACTTCGTACCATGTTGACTGAAGTGGCCAAACAAATTTTCAACTCTAATCAACATCATGGAAAGCACTGAATTGTAGAACTTGGTGTTACCTGTACATGTGCATTTGTTCAAATAATTATATTGTCACATGTGCCACCCAAACAAATTCAGCATTATTACTGACAGCTCAAAACTTACCTAGATTCCATCTGGCTATGCATGTGTACTCTGCTAATGCACAGATGACGTCAAAATGTGGTAGGAACAAAGAAGTACACTACAAGCTGCAGGCAAGTAGCTTAACTGATGTTCTTATCACATAACTTGGATGTCCTCTGTGTGTAATCAGAGTACACATGCACTGTAAACAATACCAAGGGAAAGAATGTCCAAGAACTTACTACTGTATAGCTATACTGAATGATTAAAATAAAACCAGTTTATTTGCAACAAGAAGCTTGTATATTGGAGATCACTGTCCATTTACGAGTCACCAACCTTGTGCTTTTCCAGAAGTCTTGTCAAACTTATGAGATCTTTTCCAACTTCCTTTGATGCTAAGACTTTTTCAGTTTCCTTGACAAACATTTCCTCTTCTTCCATATCACCAAAGAATTTGTAAAGTTTCAAAGAATCTTCCAATCTTGCTCTGCGTTCTTTTCCCAGTTGAACCAATGCCTAAGCAGAAAAACAAGGTAAGACACAGGGCACCCACACCCTTCACCTGCTGTTTGTGTGGTGGTACTCTGTGATAAGGCAATTAAACACCAAAGGTGATGTTACACTGGACAATTTTATATGACAACTTTCAAGGCAACACCGTAGCATTAATTAAATTGTCACTGTGCAACATAATCCACAGACCACAAGTTTTGTGATTAACCTATAGTTTGTCTGTGTGCTGCTACAGAGTTACACATGGCCCTATACACCACCTGGAGGTGTTATGAGGATGATGATGATGAAGATGATGATGATGTTACCGAAAAAACCACAGTACTCCATTTAGTTTTCTTACCTCAAATGCTTGAGTGAGCAGTGACTGCCTCTCTTTAATGACCCGTGTCTCAGGATGCTTTGCTTTGATAAACTTTTGTGCAACATTGTTGATTCGCTGTACACTTTCCCCTTGAGACTGAATCTGTGATTCAACCAAACTGTGCTTATGAAGCAGATTTTCAACATCAAGTAGGTGCTTGCCATAATCTTCAGATCTCACAGCAGCCTAAAACAAAGAGCATTATGAAAATAAGAGAGGGGTAACACAGAAACTGGGCAACCAACCTCTGAGACATTTCCTTGACAAGACATAGGGTTCTAGGCAAACCAAAAAAAGGTTCAAGGGCAGTAAATTGCATTTCAAAGAAATGACAAACATATTATGTAGACAATCTATGAAGTCAAAAAGGTTTGTATAAATGTCCATAGCTGCATTCACATACATTTCAGTACATAACTTTGCATACATTTTCATAAAATTGCATAATTTAACATGCATTTGCACATTTGGAAAATCAACTTATGATTGGATAGATTTCCAAAATTCATATTGATTTGCAAAGGTGCTCAGAGACTGAAGATGCTTAAAACCAGTGAGTTTTAAGCCTGAAAACTGGCAAAGGCAAAGCAAATACGCATAATTTTTTACAACTAACAAATTCCACATCGAACAAATGTTTCCCAGAATCATCAGATCTCCCAGCAGCCTACAACAACAAAGAGCATTTAGACAATCAGTTACTTACACGTAGTTTTTTGAGATTATCTATTTTCATCTTAGTATCAAATTAGTACCTCAATATCCTGCATGTCACCATGAGCACCATCCATTTCCCTGAACAAGCCAACAAGATCCTTAAAACCCACCAAGGTTGAACGGCGAGCCTCTAATTTGCCAATCAGTTTATCCCATTTGGTCATAATCACTTCCTCTCTGTCAAACAGAAATTCAAATTAACATAAATAAACTTGCTTAGTTGATTCAGTCATGTCACTGTAGGCCACTGTTGCCTGTCTTGAATAAACAAAAAACTCAAGGGACTAAATTTCAAAGGAAACTGGGGAGACCTAAAATAGAAGAACTTACAGTATATGTAGTGGTGCAGGGGTTTCGTTAAGGTTTGGAAAAGTAGCCCTGGCAGGGGGCAAAATTTTTAAATTAAATTCTTTATATAAGAAAAACTTTGTCAAGATGTTCAAAGCAGATGGACAAAGTTCCAATCAATTCGAACGCCTGCCCTGGCATAATGAAACCCTTGAGTGATGGCATGGCAAAGAAACAATATTATTGTAGTTTACCTTGCACTGATAACATCAGCTCTGTGATAATCTTCATCAATCAGTTCTTGAGCCAAATCAAAAACCATCTGAAAACGTTCCTCCTACAGACCAAATCAGGACACAATAAGCATTGCAAATAATGGTGAATAATTCCCATACAATCAATTCAGCCCTCAGAGGTCATATAAGAACAATGCAACAAAACAACATCTGTGACATCTGTGCCAATATTGGATTTGACATGAATTTTTAAACTAGATTGATGCATGTTTCCAACAAAATCAAGATCATGAAAGGAAACTACTATAAATACTTCCCTAGTATGCAAACCAGACATGAATTCACATTTCTCTGGTCACTCTGCATGGACCTCACTCATGCCAAGATTTCATGTCGAAGATTAACCCTTTAACCCATTGACGTCCGTGCCGGCCTGAGCCAGCCTTGATTTTGTGCGTGTTCTCTTTTGGCCCTAGCCTCCCCTTGTGGTCCCCTTTTGTCCTAGTTGTCTTTGGGAAAGTTCAACCAATCAGAATCCACCAACTGTGCATATATTTGAAGGCTTGAGGGGGGTCCTAGAAGGGAAGACTTCTTGTCACTCTGGGAGAAGATCAAATTTCATTCAAAATGGCTGCCGTGCTCTTCATACGTGAATTTTCAAGATGGCAATATCTCGCTCTCGGAATGATTACCTTTTGAAGCTTAAAAATCGAAAGTAGAAGCTCTAAGGAACACTCGACAAGTCAAGCGATGGAATTTAGAGCTTTTAGAGCAAAGAAAACATCTCTCGAGGACGAACTACCGTTTTGTCAAAGTGAAGGACAATCTTCCATCTCCAAAGATTTTTCGAGCTGCGGACTTTCTGGGAAATGTTCTAGCACTTCTACAAGTCTATGGCAGAGTAAATTTCACATTTGATTGTAAATTTGTACCGAAATAGCTTTTTAATTGAGAGATTCTTAGTATTCCTTTTTGTAAAAGTTTTGAAAAACGTGCACTGTTCGCATCAGTAAATGCTCTTCAAAATAACTTGCACATCGAGCCAAATTGCTTGCGCATAGTTTCCCTCGAAGAAAGAATTGAACGCGTTTGGTTTTCAGAAACGAATAAAGGCATGTATTAATAAATGTATTATTTAGAAAAGCTAACTGTCTCCACTTCTGTGAATCTTCATTCATGAAATTTCGAAAAATAGTAATCTGGCCTAAACAAACAGAAATCCTCTGTTGTGGTTTGATTTCACACGAGATACACTGTAACATGTGAAAGCTCTTGCATAAATTTTCAAAATTGTGACTTTGAGATTGTATTTTTGGCTAATTCTTAATTGACAACTGGTGTATTTTATTCAAAAGTTAGAAATTTTAACTATTCTAGATCAAGTGAGTGTTGTTTTTTCGAGCCTATAAATTGTCCTTTCGTACTGCACACGGGGTTGTTTATTACCAACTGCTAATTTACTGAAGCGATCAAAAAACACGCGTCCATCAATGGGTTAAGGCCCAACAGAGACAAGCATCTAATTTCTCCTTACAATATCACAACTTGATCAAACCTACAGCTAATGAGAATAGAGGATATGATCACCAACATAAAATGATACGCACTCACCCTGGCTTTCACGTCAGTACTGATGGCCTCATGACGCTTAAATGCTGCTTCAACAGTGGCTGCATCTTGTCCAAGTTCCTCACCTTCAAGCACATGCATCATGTCATCCAACCACGACTCACGGAGAGAAGCCTGCAAAATGCCACCCAATCTACCTGTAACACATTGCTTTGATACATTTAAACTTTTCAGTTTAAGCAGTTATATCAAATAATAATTATTATTGTTTGAACTGTTAGCCAGGCTCTTTTTAAGCCCTTCACCCCCTTTCATTTCAGAGTAACTAATAAAAAAGCTAGATGTAAAAGACTTTTGATAAACATAATGTTGCAAAAGCATGTTTACCCCATTTAAGTTTACCACAAGAACTGCACAAAATACCTTTCTTTCAAACTTGTCAGCCAGTTTTTCTAGCATCTCTTGTCTGCAATTAGCACAAGTAAAAAACATGGCCATAGTGATATTACATCCTTACCTATGCTAATTGGGCATGACACTAAGCTTCAGTTTTTGTAGCAGGAGATGGGAAGCAGTTACAACACTACTGCCCCTGAATGAGATCGACTGACTGCTCCACCTCTGGTCATACCCAAATTGCCTGCTGCATTTTATTACAAAGTTGTGTACCTTTTAATGTCATTTGTTTTAATTTATATTTTGTGTGCAGTTGAAACTGCCTGTGGTCCACTCTGTCAGTACAGCTCTTAATCCTGGCTCCTAGAAAAGCTCTTTCATTCATTCTCTTATGTCAAGAACCCCATTAATCCAGTCAACCCATTAACACAGCCAGATATTTCCAGCCTAGAGGTGGCTGGATTGAAGGATTCCCCTGTATCCTGTATTCATGTTATTCCATCTATTAATACTAATCCCAGTATTAGGACAATGAAAGACGAGCCTCATTGTCATTTGTTGGTTGTGCAAAAAAAGATGCACATTAACAACAAGGAAGTACTTTTAACAGTGCTCATCAGCTAATTTTTCTTTCGAAAGTCAGTGTATGATCAAGCACACAGGTCATGAGAACAAAAGAAATGAACACCAAAGATTTTGTCTGATGTTTAACAGTACTAGTTTCCCAACTAGTACTATAAGAAATGTTTGGAAAACAGAACGGAGAATTTACCTGTTGATGTTAGGAGTTAAAGTGTTCAAGGAAACAATTTCCATATTCTCCTTACCTGATCAACTCCTGACGCAGTGCCATTTCTCTATCATGCTCAGCACTTTCCATAACCTGCCACGCCCTATTGATGTCCATTACAAGTCGCCCCTCAGGTGGGACATACGGTCGCTGATTGTTACCTTTCCTTTTTGTTTGCAAACTGAAGAGATGAGCCTCAATATTTACACGCTCTGAATATCTGGGAGAAAAATTAAGCTAATTAATAACCTTCCCACCTCAAGCAGGTAATGTAAAATTCTACTGTTCGATAACCCTCACAAATTCCAACCAAAATGTGTGGCCCCAAGGCATTAAGAATTTAACAACCACTGTGGTGGAAGGTCTTAATGAGAAAAAGAAAACAAGCAAATATTTCAGATACCATGCAGCTCTTTAGAACCAGTCCTGCTATTCCATTAGACCTGGTTATCATGCAGCTTTATCACTTTCAGGGCTGGCATCATTGTTTCTGTTGTTTAGTTTTCTCATCCAGTCCCATGAGGTGCTCTAGAGAGCCGCATGGTGCCCTGATGATTTTGATGACTTTTTATTTGTTATTGAAATTGCATCATTTTGGCATACAAGTTGATTTTAAAATTTCCACTTCAGGGATTACTGATAATTGCACTAACGTAACAATTGGTCAGTTAGCAATGTAAATTACTGGTAATTTGGAAATATCAACATACTTTGGTGGCTTCTCAACAGTACGGAAATGTTTGAAGTTGGCCATCTCTCTCTGAACTGCTACCATAGACTTCTGGAATGGCCGACCAAGCTCAAGAATTTTGGAGTTGAGCCAGTTCAACAAATCTGAAACCATCCTCTCATAGTCTTTTTCCATTTGTTCAACCTCCATCAAAATTCCAAGGATCTGTTGACCACAGGGAAAATACAATTATTATTGTTACCATTAAAAACTAGCAGTCAATGCTTTTCTTAAATTACCAGAAATGAAAGCTCCTTGCTGTTAAAACACCCTCTCCATTAAAATTAAAGAAAAAAAAAACTATTTCACCTTAGCAATACGTCTTCCTCCCGTTTCTTCACTCTTCATCTTGGCAAAATACTGATAATACATTGAAACATACGTCATGATGGACTTTTCATCAGGTCGTGGACAATCCACATCTACAAAAAATAAAATAATAATAATAACTAAATAATAACGTTTTGAGAAACTTAACATGCAGTACACATTTAACTCCTTTAGAGTCAAATCAAAAGTGATATAGACATGACATGGTCCTAATTTATGAGTATGTGGATGGCATTGAAGGGATCCAGGCCAAAAAATTGGGTAATGGGTAGCCAACAAAAAAGTAAATAATCCTGAAACTGGCAATATTTAGGCAAAATGGCATGATTTTCAATGCTTTATTGCTGGAAGTACTCCAATTCTACATTGGAACCATTCAAAGGTGGGCTTTTTTTTCACTTGTTACACTGTAGATTGTGTACAAGGTGATTCTACCTTTTGAGTCTGCAGAAGAAATCTGACGTAAACTGTGACCATTGAAATGAAAGCCACTGAGCTGTGCTTTCCTGTGGTGCTATTTATTATGCTGTACAAGGTGGTTCTAACTTTTGAGTCTGTGGATGAAATCCTAAAGTGTGACCATTCAAATGAAAGCTACTGAGCAGTTCTTTCCTATGGTGCTATTTATTATGCTGTACAAGGTGGTTCTAACTTTTGAGTCTGTGGATGAAATCCTAAAGTGTGACCATTCAAATGAAAGCCACTGAGCTGTGCTTTCCTGTGGTGCTATTTATTATGCTGTACAAGGAGGTCTAAATTTTAAGGCTGTGGATAAAACCCTCCAGTGAGTTGAAAGCTCTTGATCCAAACTTTAATGTGATGCTTCATTTTGTCTTTCCACATTTTTGTATGCGGAATTTGCCCTACTATTTCTTTGTTTGCTTTTCAACTTTGATTAGGAATCCTTGGGTGTGAAAGATTTAAGTAACAGAATTCAAGGCAATGAAATAGATCACAAAAAAGACCGGAACAAAGAAAACGTCAGACTATTATTACCTTCAGCATCCAACAGTTTTGCAATTCCCAGACTCTCATGAGCAACATTGAAAGCATTGTTCAGGTTTGCTTCATGTTGATTGGGACGCAGCATACTATAATTCATAAGATCTGGTCTGTAGAGATAAATATCAAGAGAAAACTGTTTGTTAAGAAGAGAGATCAACATTGACTTCTCCTCAAATGATGATGATGATGATGATGATGATGATGATGATGATGATGATGGTGATGATGATGATGGTGATGATGATGATGATGATGATGATGATGATGCTGCTGATGATGATGATGCTGCTGCTGCTGCTGCTGTTGCTGCTGCTGCTGTTGCTGCTGCTGCTGATGATGATGATGATGATGACAGCACCAGACAGTATACACCCAAGTAAGAGCATTTGGGGTTGTTAGAAGACTGTCTTAGTGTCCATCTATTAATAATGACAGGTGGACAGGACACTGAGACAGTCCACTAAAGACCCAAAATGCTCTTAATTAATTAACTTTAAACTCTAATTTAAAATCATTTTTAAAGGGACTATGTCAGCTGGGGCACATGCGCAGTAGAGTCCGGATAGTCGCTTTTTGAGGGGAGTATTTCTGCGTAGACTTGCTTGATTTTTACAACCAGAATCACTTTCAATAGAATATAGACAATGTTTCAAAACCAGTCGATACACGTTTACATTTACATCCAATGAACTCTGACGGTATTTGAAAAAGTTGGGCCAACGATTTCAAAGTGCTTCTCTTCAACTTGCGCATGCACATGGGGTGACATAGACCCTTTAAATGTCATTTTTCTCAATTTCTTTACTTCTTTACAGTTCATTACCCCCCCCCCCCCCCATTCTGTTACTAACATTCTAAAAATTGCGAATAAATTATGACATGGAACCTTGCAATACAAAACTACAGCTGTATGATGGCATTTTTGCATTGTCCGAAACCTCTGAGATAATGAAGGGAAAAGGCTGATACTGAAGCAAAACATAGCTTTTGGGAGTATTATCCTCTTAACATCGACAGCCTGACTGCAACACACAGACGTCACTGTACCTGTGTTTATGGATGAGGGCATTGAAAGCCAGTCCATTTCTCCAGCTTGTAGTAAAGTTTTGGACATCAACTCCAGGGTAACTTTGAAATAAAATAATTGAAATGGCACAAACAAAAATAGAATAAAATAAAATCAGAGATAATTTAGAGCAGCATCTTCACACAGTGAGATGAAGTTAGCCAATTATAAATTATTATACATACAATTACAACAATATTACAAACTAAGATGCAAATTGGGTTGTTTCTGTTTGAGTAAGGGGGCAGTTTGAGCTAGTTTGGCAGAAGTGTACTGTAACAGATAATGGGCATATTGCATGCAGCACATATTTTTCACTATCTTCACTGTGTAGAGGTAAATAAAATCAAGTGCAAAAATTTCAAGGCCATTGTACATCAGACCTACCCTCTTGTCATCCTCTGGCACCAAAGAAGTAACGCTTCCTTAGCAGACTTTTTCTCCTTTGACATTTCATCCTGAAACAAAATGATTGAACACTCCCTAGCTTGTTTGTTTGATGAAAAATTTCTGATGTAATAGAATAATATTTTACCGTGAAAAATGGAAAATTGCAGCAATAGTGAGCGACATGTACGTTGCTGTTATAGGCAATCCCGTGTCACAGCAAAATATCACTGCATTGTGACACTGGAATGATTGCAGTAGCAATACGGAGCTACAGTGGTGTTATAGCATTTGTTTCATTCACATTATTCTCTGGCATTTTCTTTCTGTTAATACTTGCTAACACAAGACATGTTATAGAAGCCAATGAACCCCAATGAATAGAGTAACTCGCTCCCTGCATGTTTTTAAAGGTATAAAGTGCACAGTCAAAGCTGTGTTAAGTATGGGGAGGGGGGGTGGGTGGTAACCAGGGAGAAGGGGGTTGGGAAATGGACATGAGGAGAAGGGGGAATTAGAAATGAAATGGATGGGAGTAGGGGTGAAGGGATGGGAACTGGGAATAAAGGAGTGGGAAATGGGGGGAAATGCATTTTTGATTTACAGGAAAGCAAGAAAAAACAAGACAAAAATTTGTGACAACAGCAGAAGCATAAACCGAAGAGGAGCTGCCATGGAAGCAGGGCACGAAATTGTGCCTAATACAGGCGCCAATGCACCTAATTTTTCTGTGTTGGCGACCAAATCCTGAAAATTCGTCTCCAAATTGGCAACTAGAATTCTTTGTCACACCCTGCCTGAAGACCTTGTGAATTTTTGAAAATGCCTTAATCTAAATCTGTGGCAGTGATGGGCATTCAAGCATGCTAGTTTCAGAAAATTGGAGCTTGCTCCACGAAGAAAATCTGTTGCTAGATGCCATCTTAGATTTCAAGTAGCTACATTGTATATGCCCCATTCTAGTGTCTCTTCTCAACATATGGAAAAGTGAGAGCACAATAAGTTAGAATGGCCGCCATTTATCACAATGGCGAAGAAAGCAAAAAGAAATGAAAACAAAAACTGATCGCGCGTTTTCTGGGGGGAGGGCAACTTTGGAAAACCATCTCAAGAGAAATCGATTTTTAGCAGCAATTTTTCTCGAACTGAAAGGAAAGGTCTTCACGATTCTTCGATTTATACTTGATGAAAATGAAGCAGAATTTTGAACCAGGCATTCACTTCACTTTGAGGCAGATGCTTTGAGAGGATGCATTTTTGCAGCTGTTTTAGAACTGTTTGAATGAATTAAAGCTGACTGTTTTGGTACAATCTTGCTTGATAAAATTCTCTGTGTTAATGTATCAAGTTAAGGCGCTGTTATGCTAGGCAATTTTTTTTACAACTTGTCTCGCAATTTTGTTGCGATACAAGTTGCAGGAAAAATTGCCCAGTGTAACATACCCTGAAATGAACATGTCACAACTTTTTTGTTGCCGCAGTCATTGTGAGAAGCAACCCTGCAATGAATTTTTCCAGTGCTGCATAGAGGTGTTACACTAGGGAACATTGCATGCGACTTGTCTTGCAATGGCGCAACAAAATTGCGGGACAAGTTGCAAGAAAAATTGCCTAGTGTTACTGCGCCTTTAAGCTTATTTTTCTTTAATTTGGATGTTTGTAATGCATGCTAGCGTCGTTTAGGATAAAAACTCAATTCCGGAGGGTCTAACTTTTCAAAATAACAGAATAAAACCTTTTTTTATTATTATTACTTTTTTAAAAACTGGCGACTACCTTTTTGGAATTGGCGACCACTTTGAAATATTTAGGAGCCAAGTGGACCCTTGAAAAAAAAGTTAATTTCGTGCCCTAGGAAGGAGTGGAAAGTGAAAGTAAAGGATAGTAGGAAGATCAAACCTCTCTGTCCCCCCCCAACCCTGTCTTATTACATAGAAACCCTGGTTGTACATCCCAACAGCTGTTTAGCTGCTACAGGTTAACATTTTAAAATATAACACAGTATGCATAAATCATACTTGATAAGAGATGTCTGCAATTTGAAATCGCAGTATAATCATCCAAATCACAGCCAGAATTAAACGTTCATTGCCATCCACTATGTCCTCAGCCCCAATACTCTCCAGTTTCACCTGAAAACAAAATTCATAGTTATAAATAACACTGCTTGCAAAATGGATAATTAAAAATATATCCCGGAAGGGCACGTAGATTTTCTAATCTTGCATTTTGTTATAGATACAATTTATTGGTAACTGGACATCGTGTCATTACAATTCGGGGTAATCGTGCTCGTTATTTCAAATCGCCCTGCGCTATGCGCTCAGCCAATTCAAAATTACTTGCCCAATTACTCCCTGAATTGTACTCCACTCAGTCCAATTACCATTACTTATCAGACATTAAACATTGAATAGAGAGAGAAAGAAAGGTTAAACAACAAACACAAATTAATTTTGCATTAAAACATGTCAGAGTGACTTCTCTAGCTAATAATGGGTCTTGGGAATTAACTTTATTTCATCCTGATCAAGTGGGACAAAACTTTGCTTGCCCAAAGGACAAATGTGAAATGTCTATTTTACTTTGAAAAACAGATGAGAAAGGCACCAAGAGGGAATAAAAAGAATTAGAGTGTCACTGATTCAAAGAGACTTAGTATCACCACATTGCTGAATTACCCGTAAAGACTACCACTCTATAAACTTACCGAACGCTGGAGGAATTCAAGTGCTTTGTTTACGTTTTCAATTTTATGCACCCTCAGTTTTCCTCGCTCTAAAGAGAAATAGGAGGAGGAAGTACCATTAGAATACATCTATCAGTTGGTATGGAAATCATAACAGCACGTCTTTCCACTTTCTGTACCATAAAACAATGAGACATATTTATTTACTACTTCCCCTGAATATAAGTCCATCATGGGGTTAGCCCTTTGCATTTTTGAATTCAAACGACAAGCTTCTGGGCATGTCAGTGCTCGACAAAAGTCCTGTCCGGTCGTCCGGGACAAGTAGATTTTGAGGTCGGGCAAGTAACTTTTCAGGGTCACTTGCCCGACGGGCAGGCGCTCGGACAAACCTCCATCAAAGCTCCAAAAATTGTTAAGTTAAATATCAGTCTGGTCTGACGTTTTGATCATTTGATTTGTCAGTCACGCAATCGCCTAAAATGACTTTTTCTAAAACATATCAATCAATTGTTGAAATCCCTCCCTGACCTGTGAATTGGTGAACAAAATTCAGAGAACATGCAATAAAAACGCTGCTGTAGCTAAAACGGCCTTAGTTTTGGGCTTAAACTGGAACGCCTTTTTTCAATTTTTAGGCAAAAATCTACCAGCTGTTAGCAGATCCTTTACTGATGCATCAGTCTTACAAAGGTTCTATTCCTTATTACTGGTATAATTTTTTTTTGCGCTGCATACCGTACACCATATGCAGACAGAATCAAAGCGAGAAAGTGGAGTAAGCATATAAGCTTGAGCTTGCTTTTTATATAAAATTTTGAATGTGTGGTAAATTGCTTCTCGATCTGTCGTAACTGTAAGTATATATCAAACAATCGAAGGCCAATTCAGGGTTATAAACGCAAGCATATTTTCAGACTTTTCATGCTCTGATGTCTGGAAAGATAACGGACACTGGTTGGTTAGCACGCGATCAAAACCTGCCTGGATCAAATTTCTTTTCACAACAAATGACAGTGTTATGTGCATTTTGAACGTGGTCTGTTACAAATTTACACCAATGTTTTATTTAATCGTCAACGTCTTCCAAATTTCCTCGAGGGTCTTTCTAATTCACTTAACCCTAAATAAATACGTACTTATTACACGTATTCTTATTATACTCTGATCCACGCAAACTTAGTGCATTCAGTCAGTAAACATAGATGTTAGATACTAGAACAGTATCATGAAATTGACAGGAGGATAGTAAACGTCAACGATCTCCCAAAATGTTCAACAAAAGGAGAGCGATCACTCATTAAACACTTTGTGAGATCTTTGTCCGTGCCTCATGAATTATTAATGAGCATGAGAAAATTTTTTTTAAAACACAGGCCAGTGGGAAATTGACTCAGGCAAGCAAATTCTGTGACTTGCTTGCCCGAAGGGCAAGCTGGAATTCAAGTTTTTGTCGAGCCCTGCGTGTCCAACCAAATTTCTGAAATATCCCACTGATTTTAAGGGTTTGGACATTGTGTCTCGATAAAAATTGCAGTAGTACACCAATACCTCATCAATTACAAAGAAAAACACATTGTATTTAACTCAAGAACCTGTAGACAAGTTAAAATGATTTAAAAACCAACCTATTTTCCCAAGCTTTTCTCCAGAAATAATCTCAAGAAGACAGATCAATAGCCTTCCATCAGATAAATCAGTGAATAAGTCATCTACATGTTGGTTATTCTGGAATAATAGTTAAAACATACAACATTTATTCAGCATAAAGCAATGTACATTACAAGTCTCAAAGTGCTTATAAAGTAAAAACTAAGTTCAGCTTATTTGAAAGGCCTTTCAAAATGTAGAAGAATGGTGTTTTCTTTTTTGTAAGATATTCAAGTTAAAAGGATACAAGTAATGATATCATGAGCGGTTACAGTGTGGAGACAAATCACAAAATCAAGAAAATCTTCGGACATATTAATGCAATTAATGCATTGTAAACGAAACTTAGCACTGGACTAATGTACCTTAAGAAAGACACAGCGTAATGCATACTGCAATGTTGCCATGGCAACAGTTTATCTTCCAGGTCACTTTCTTTCAAGAATGAGATTTCCCTTTTTGGGCTTTCCAAACATAATCCACTCCTTATTGATTAACGAGGAAACTAAGCACAATGTGTGAAACTAAGCACAATGTGGGCATTCTGTGTGTTGTGAAGAGATCCTTTTTTCTCTTGTTATTAGTCACAAATTGTAGCATTTGGTTCAAAGCAGAAAGAGGCTGGAGTCAAGATTGGTTCCATGGCAACAGCATTCTCCCTAGTTTTCAGGGCTGCAGGTAAGACAGTTCTCCAGACTGGTAAAGCAGCTCTCCTGAAAGTCCTTTTCTACCACGGAGTGCAAGCGAGTGCATGAGACCCCGGAATGTTGCCCATTACACTAGGTTTACAAGAAAACCCTTAAAAACGCTCAACTTTACAACTGGTCTTTCAAAGGCCATCCTAATGTTTTTATGGGTGACAAGAAAACTACTGTTAATGCAGTAATTTTCACAGTTGTCACCTATGAGAAGACTACTGTTGTAGTTAGCAAAGAGAACTTGAATTCAAGAAGACAAAAGTGGTTCCTTGTGAAGTACTAACCTACAGAAAGGTCCAGGAGGCAAGACTGACGAATGAATTTATTAACGTACAGATAAACGTTTAAAAGATAAGGCTTTCAGCAATTTACGAATGTACCAATGCAACGTGATTGGTGCGTTTCGATTCGTCTTTTGTTAGTCAAATGTCCGTTGGTCTATTGTTAGTCAAATAAGTCGGTTTGTCTATTGTTTGTCTGTCTTGCTATTGTCGGCAATCAGTTGTTTGTAAAGACCAACGGACATTTGACTAACAAAAGATGGATCGAAATGCACCAATTACGTTTCACAGTCTTCACAGCCAATAACATCACGGCTTAACTGACAGACGACCAATAACATCACGAGAACGTCAACCAATCAGGACAACGACCAGAGACTTATAACATCTACTGATGATTCACAGTTCAATTGACTCTGATGATGACTTCTGCTCGGGTTGTTGAAACGTCAGTCAATGTCACCTCAAACAGTCCTTCTCAGGACTACACTCACCCGGACGATCACAATTTACCGAATTACAGAGAAACATCGAGAAGACAAGACTATTACCTTACGAATGGAGAAACGTTGAGAATATAAGACAATACCGTACGCACACATATAAAGGAAATGATAACAGTTACTAAGACAAGACTTGCTTGGAACGGAGTACACCTGACACGTGGTTCTAACCGGTAATAAGCCTTGCTTCAAGCGGTAAATTTTACCGGTTATCGCCTGATAAGGAGAACACTGATGGCAATATCATAGTAAGCCTTATCTTGCGACTTTCTTCAAGGAGTTGTGTCACAGCAGTCCAGACCAATCTTTTCAGTTTTTCCAATTACTCACCCTTACTTGCTATGGAACTTAACATTAGCGAAGAAATTTCATGTAAATGACAAAATTACAGCTTTGTGACAAACAAATATGTATCCCGAGCGTTAGATTTAAATTTACAAACAACAGAGATAAACTTTGAAAACTGTTCAGCCTAACAGTTTTTCAAAAATCCCAATTGCAATCCACGTTAATCTTCTTCAACTTGGCCCATCGGTGCCTTCTTCCGTATTTGCTGTGTTATTTACACCTTTCCTCAATGTTTTAAGCGGTTATTTTCATGTTAAGACTAATTTGGTGGCCAGGTCCTAGTGGCTGAATTTTGCTAAATTTCGTGACACAGCTCCTTTAAGGGACAACATTGGTGCCAAGTTTCAATAAAATTTATTATCTTTACTCATTCTTTCCAGAGATATTCTTCACATTGTGATTTACCTCCCTGCTGTAACCACTTATGATGTCATCAATTTCTACACTGCATAATGCAAAACTTGAATAACTCAGGAATGAGTAAAGATAATTATTGCAAAACAGAAGACACTGCCCTTCTCCATTTTGGAAGGCCTTTCAATTGAGCTTGACTTAGTTTTTACTTCATATGCACTTTAATATATAGATTTAGCCAAGCCTAAAAGCGGAACTCCATATCTATCGGATACCATCGGCCGCCTATAAATTCTTCAGAATTAATCTTGTTTACTGTTATTAACCTAGGTACTTGACCTCGTTAATTACTGTATAGTTTTATTAAGCATATCATTTTAGTATAAACTTAGAGTTATAATTCCGTTTCGTGATTCAAGCAATCTAGTTTATCTATTTGTGCTTTCACTTTAAGTTCGCTAGGCAAATTCATTTAATCGTTTATCGGCATTTTTCGTTTGTTTTGATTGCTGTTATTTTAATTGTACGCTTTGTATTTTGTAATTGGAGACGCGTGTTCGCTTCGAAACTACTAGAAATTCTCTTTTGGTTTTGTTTACAGATTATTGCACAGTGTTGCACACATTTGACACATTTTGTCGTAAATTCAATCGGTTTATTGTGAATAACTTTGATTCTGTTTTACAACTGTCAATTGGAAAGCTGTGTTCTTCTAATTCTGTTTGGCAAACGGATACGCTTCATTCGTTTTAAAATACAAAGGTCATGCTTTAGGTCAGAATTATTTGTTCGCAAATTAGTACTTTTCTGCTCGACTTATAAGCTTGATTTTGCTCTAACCTTACATCCTTGAATGTAGAATCCTGTTTTTCATCGTGTTATGGCCGCTGGATACCATTTTACTGTAAAATTATCCACTGTTTTCAAGAGTTTTTTTACTGCTACGCGAGTCGCTTGTGCAACACGTGCCAAAAGACTTACGCGATTCCTCGCACGCCATTGGCTAGAAGCTGCGCAAAAATTGCTACATGTAAGAATGTCATGAAATGCGATGTACGTACGGACGCGCCCGTGAGTCATTCCACTTGCCAATGACCATAAAAAATTGCCAGCATGCCTCTTAGGATGCCTCTTAGTATGGGTATGGGGCTCCACTCTTGCGGCCTTTGGCCGCAAAGGAGTTCCGCTAATAAGCTGAGGGGGGTATAGGGGTCCAGATGACTTTTAACGGAAACGAAACCGCCGTTTCTAGTAATATTCATCTACAGAGCCCCTCTAGACACCAGCCTCAGTGCTGAATGGACCTCTCTTCCTCACTACTACCATAACAGGTAGATCATGAATTCAAAGATATGTGTGACTGCTAACTTAAGAGCCAAAAACAGATATTTTAGATTACATGGCTTGAATTCAACAATCAAAACTACAAATGCAGACGGTCACATTCCTGAACATCAGTTAAAGTTTGCACATCATGAATCTCAGTTGACAGCAAAGGGAGAAGTCCCCAGGATAACACTGGCTTTCTAACTAACTTGACTGAAAGAAGGGTTCATAATCATTTTTTATATTTATATATCCCTGATCAAATGTGAAAATATTTATAACACTAGTGAAGAAAGTGCTGAGTGAAAAGACAAGTTCCCAACCCCCCCCCCCCCCCATGAAAATAAGTTCCCCAATTACATACACATCCCTCTTGATTGGTAAAAACCCTTTCTAAATGCCAAGTAATACAGGCAACATTTTCATGCAACTTGTCAACACTTGCAAGTTGCAACAAATTTTCATGTTGTAAAAAGCAGACCTCGCTTCTACTAAATGTTGCCCCCATCACTTGGCCTTAATGGTATGAGCCCAGAAACATTAAATGGGACTTAACAGGTCTTTACAATGCATTTAGTAGTGGAGAGGTGCTTCTCAAGACAACGGCAGCAGTCATAAGAGTCATGTGTCACTCCATACAGAAAAGGGATTTTTAACAGTGAGAGTGCACTTATGACTTCCTTGATTAGAGTTCCACAGAACAACACCTAATTTATGTTTCACCATAACCTAACATTCCACTTTAGTAACTCACCAATACGGGAGAGCTCTGCAAAGTTTGGAGAGCTTTTCTTAAAGTAAGTTTATCCTAAGCTGAATTATTTAAGCTTACGGCTTAAGCCTAATCTAGACGCCAACTTTTTAACAGAATTTTTACACACACACACACACACACACAAACTTACCTTCTCAAGAAAAGAATTGACCCACTTCGTGAAAGTTTTCTTCTGCGAGTTAATACGTTCATTTTTCAAAGCTCTGATCCTGTCCTTTTCGAACGTAGGCGTCGGTGGTGGAACATAAGACATTATGTCGTGTCGAAGCCGTAATATAAGTGAGGAGTCTTGTTTACAAACAGTTTGTATCTCGCGCCTTGATCGCCAAATATTATCAACTGCGTTCACGCATATTGGCTTGTTATGTGTCTTTACGGGTTCAACACCACAAGAATTAAGTTTTTCCTGGCCAGCAACGTTCTTGAATATGTTCTTTCCTCTTTATCCAGCTATATTACCGTCAATAAAGCTCTTGCCGTGTCTAATTGGCAAATCACATCTCCATGCTCATGTTGACCTTTCGATCTGCAAATCACAAGTGTCGTTTATGATAAGCTGTCGGTGTCATAACCACTGGAGTAAAACAAAACAATACAGGGCTTCCAATTAAAACAATCCCAACACAATATTAGCTCACCATGAGCATAACAGAATTTCAGAAAACCTGCAGAGTGAAGGCGGCTTGGAAACCAAGAAACCTTAGGAAACTTTGTCCTCTCTGACACGACAGTGTAATGGGATGCTGGCTCGAATGACCGCGAATTTCTAACTTGTCGGCGCTCCGCCTCATATTAACCTTATTTGGATTGACTGACAGATATGCAGATCATAGCACTTCGAGATTCCACGAATTCCACGTTTTTCCACGCGTAGAACACTTCAGCGCGCGCGTTCAGTTCAAAACAGGAGCCATAATTATGGCTCCTGGTTCAAAAATATATGTTTGGAAACTGAAATTTAAGGCAAATTACATTAGAAACGGAACATAGACGCAAATCGATACGGGATCGCAAATGTTCCCCACTGCAAGCGATCCTGGAATGGTCTTTCAAGTCTCACGCGACTAAAAATTCTGATTTTCGAGCACGTGTCTCTAAACTAGTGGAGATGTAGCTTTGCAAAAATGTAAACCTATCCTAAAAAAGACAGTGAAAGTGATATGATTTTCGAGCCCGTTTCTCCCTTTTCGTTCGACCATGTCCCCTCACTCTAACCACACCCCACTACATCACTCCAAACACTTCCAACCACCCCTCCCTCGAACAACTCTGTTTCCAGGTGGACTGCTGCGTTTTCCCTCAAAATACCTTTTCATCACTAGGCGACTACATGCTTTCACAAATTTCGGAAGGAAGGGACACGCAAGATCCCTCCCAGCCCCCACGCGTTTCATTTTCGTGTCCGGTTCGCTGTTCCGAGATAGTAGGGAAAAGCCTGCATTGAGAAAACGAGCGCGAAAAACGCGTAGGGGCTGGGGATCCCGCGCGTCTCATTTCCGCGTTCGCTTTCTAATTTTCGTGCCGTCCCTACTGACCGAGAGCCTGGAACATGCTACTGTTCCTGCTGTCTTGAAGCCTGGAACAGGCTATTTGATCACGCTCGCTCGTTGGTACAATCTGAACGAATGGAACAGCCTATAGAGATAGTGGAGTGGGCATTAGCAATCTCTTCTCACTTTTAACGTAAATTTTTATCCTGCAACTATTGAACAAGCAACACTAAGTCTATACACAAACACATAGACAACCAATTTTATTACAGCATTTTATTTCGCCTTCTTGCCAACTGTTAATATAGGGGTAGATAAAAAGGTGAAAGCGAAGTGTCGTAAATGCCAAAACGTGACAGGACAGGAGCTCGTGTTTCAAGTTTTTCCCTACTAAGCCACAGAGACGGTTGGATAGCGTCACGTTACCGTCAGAATGGAATTTAGATGCTCTTTGTTCAGACGTCACTTTCGCAAGGAAAACAGTTGGAAACCTGTCTTGTCTCTCTCTCTTGGTAGAAAAAAGACAATGCGTGACTTGCACTTTCAAAATCTTTCCAAACTGAAAATCATAGACTTGCTCAGTTTGTTCTTCGGTATCGTTACGAAGCAAGAGGTTAAGTCACTTTTCCGTGCTGTGAGGGCGTTGGCTGTTTTACTTCCTTATTTGCCCCCGAAAGATCTTGGTTAATCAGGAACACGAAGCGAAGACCGCAAATCTGTGGAGAAAGGAAGGTAAAAAAGAATTAATTACATTTCAGTGCAAATCTGAGTCCCCGATGGGAATCGAACCCATGACCTCCGGTACACCAGTCGGGCGCTCTAACAACTGAGCTACTTTCTTTTTTTATTTATTTATTTATTTAGTTATTTATTTATTTATTTATTTATTTATTTTAATGCATTGTTTAGCTAGCGAGCGATTTCACTTAAGTATTTTTCAATTTTTGAAATCAGAGCAGATTTCTAACGGCTGCAGCAAAACCAAAACTAATGTAAATACAGAAAACAAAACTAACGCGGTGAACCAATCAAACCACGAAGCGAAAACGAGTGCGGGAAACACCTTGAAATCAATTACAAAGCTCAGCAAACGTAAGCAAACACCTTTAAACGTAATTTCTTTTGACAATTCAATCGAAAACAACTCCAAGATTATACTAGAAAGGGACACCTAAAACCAATAGGATGCATATGATAGGCTGAGAAGACATGTTCAGTCAGAATTATTGGAGTGTCAAGGGAGCAGGCCGGTTGCATGCGTTCTAGAACCAATTTTACAAAAACATAGCGTACATCACTTCTTCCGAATATATGAACAGCATAAACAGCTACTTGGGTACACGATTTCGAGAACATCACTTTGCCTAAAAACAAAAATAATTAAGCAATAGAAAACTTTCCCCGCGTTTGCATAGCCTGACATAAACAAGAGAGGGGTTGGGAGAATTCGAGACAGTTATGCAAACCCAAAACGAATGGAGGGTTTGCATAACTTTCGAGAATTCTCCCAACCCCTCGAGTGTTTATATCAGGCTACGCAAACACAGGAAAAAAGTTTTTTATTGCTTTTATAAAATAACTTAGATACCACGCACAACTGTGGCGTCACAACTGTGTTTTCATACGCACACACTCATGCAAACACACCTCTCAGCCAATCAGACCGCGCGTAGTATTTTAGTTATTGTATAATGCCATTTACTATTACCCTGAAAGCCTGCCATTTTTAATGTAAACACTGAGAGACTGCTTTACCTCAAACGTGGAATTGTGAAACACAGGACGCAAACGCAAACACAGGAAAAAAGTTTTTTATTGCTTTTATAAAATAACTTAGATACCACGCACAACTGTGGCGTCACAACTGTGTTCTCATACGCACACACTCATGCAAACACACCTCTCAGCCAATCAGACCGCGCGTAGTATTTTAGTTATTGTATAATGCTATTTACTATTACCCTGAAAGCCTGCCATTTTTAATGCAAACACTGAGAGACTGCTTTACCTCAAACGTGGAATTGTGATGGAGTCTGGCTTTGGTTCCCATGATAACTGGTTTGCCGTCAATGTACAGCGGTCTGCGACCCTCGTTAACAACACAGTATTCACCATCACTACGAAGTTTGATAACTGCCTGGAAAGCAAATAACAGCTGTTAAATGCTGTTCAAAATATTTTGTCACTGGTGACTGCATCAATAGGTAATTAAAATAACGTTAATTTACTTGTCGTCTTGAGATCTTCCATGCTGGTCCTTCCAAAGACAGGTCTACATCAACAGGATTGTCAGCTGTCGATCTTCCAACAATAATCTGTGTTACAAAACACAGCAAGAAAAAAAACGTTTTAACAACAGTTTAAATGTTCGCTTCAATTTGATACATTTTACGGTAAACTAGAGAAGTTTTCGATAGGCTATTTCCGAATTGTCTTGTGCCTCTTTTTCAAAGCGAGGCTTCTTGCAAAACTTTTCACATGATAATGAGTTCTATCTGCATGTGAATGAAAACTCATTTTCATGTGAAAAGTTTTGCACGAAGCCTCGCTTTGAAAAAGAGGCACAAGACAACTCGGAAATGGCCTATTGAGTGCCGAAAATAACGTTGCCTTTGCTTTGGTTTTGCTTTAGTGCGTTCTCTGATTGGTCAAAAAAGCTCGCACCACTTTCTCAACCAATCAGACGTAGAGCCAAACCAATCGTGACTTGCTTGCAACACGTTTTCCCGCGCTTTACGCTCATTACTTGTATTTCGTTTTGCTTCAATTTCTGATTGGTTTATTTTGTGTTGTGTTCCCTTTTGTGATTGGTTAGAGTAATTTCTTTGGTTTTGGTTTTATGACACTCATTTGAAAACTGCTCTAACTAGTTGTGGTTGTGATAAATTTTAACTAAGTGACCACGTATGGTTGTGTTCAAAGACGCCCGACCAACAGGCTAACTTGGGGGAGGGAGAGGGTATGGTACAGGAAAAAAACAGGCGTTGTTCAAAGATTTATTATTGTACTCTAACATGTACAACCACGCACAATGTGTACGTGCAAATACGAACCAATATGAATATGTAGCTTGCAAATATGAATATGTAACTTGTAACTTTTTCCTTCCTGTACTCAGTTTATTACAACCTAGCGCCTAAGCCAATTTGCGACTTATTTACCAGAAACACTGCACACATCATAGCACAAGAAAGTCCTTAAACCTCAATGTACCTAGGTTCAACTACTCCATAGGCCGGAATTCCATCAGATACAGGGGTTCTACTCTGTGGAATACCCTCCCGAAGTCATATCAAGCTATTCATAAACTAGAGCACTTCAAAGAAAAACTAAAGAAAGACACCAAGCTACTGGAAAAAATCGATTTCCATAAAGAGTCTTGTATGCTCTCCGTCAAGGACATTAACTTTTATTATTTTTACGAGCTAATACAGTTTGCATTATATTCACTTGTTATTTACTCATTTATCTACTTATTTATTCATTTCCGCATGCTTTTATAATATTCTGCTAGACAGACTTTTAATTGCAATAATTCTAGCTTCCATCGTTCGCGATTCTACTGTTTCATTATTTTTTTTTTAGATTCCTAGATATTTTAGATGCTTTAATTCTATATTCATAAGGAATTGTAATCGCAGGTCCACATCAGCCTCTGGCTGCCTTCTTTTAACCTGCATGAACAAATAAAGTATGTCTAACTCTATGTCTATGTCTAACAACATTTGATTTAAAAAATAGTTAACAGCTTACCTCTCTAGAGCGCATAAGATACCGAACTAGCCGCCCTCGTAGCACTGCAAGAGTATGTGTATCAAACTCACTGGCTGGAGTCACTGTGGTAGTACCGGCTGAGAACATACAAAATGACAATATCAGTGACGGCGGTCGCTGGTGCTGTTTACTATGCTGTAAAGGTGGTTCTAACTTTTGAGTCTGTCGATGAAATCCTAAAGTGTGACCATTGAAATGAAAGCTACTGAACCGTACTTTCCTGTGGTGCTGTTATCTGTACAAGTTGGGGTCTATTCTTTCACCATTCACGAGAAAGCAATTAAAATAAACTTACTAGCTGCATTGAGCTTTTCCACAATAACTTGCCAAAGGGGGATTTCGCTCTCCAAAAGACGAATTTCCCTCTTGTTACGTCTGTCAGCTAAAGAGAGCTCTTGTTCCAGATTATCATCTTTAGGTTCCCTAGTTTGAAAACACACAAATAAAGACTTCAATTTTTACTAATAAGAGGCATTGTCCTTACTGTGGGGGTGCAGTGGTGTAGTGGTTAGCGTGATGGGCTTCAGATCTGAAGGTCGGTGGTGAGATGTCCAGTCCCTGCCATCGTGTTGTTTCCTTAGACAAGAAACTTTAGCTCCAAATTGTCTCTCTCAGGTGTACAAAAAATGGGTTCAGGCGGCATACTGCTGTGGGGTAACCCTGCAATGGATTAGCATCCCATCCAGGAGAGAGTAGCAATACTCTTAGTTGCATCACGCAATAAAAACCAGGATAAGCTCTGGCCTTGTAGGTGTCCTTGGCTTGAGCGTCACTTAACCTTTACCTTACCATTCGCTGCACCAGAGACTTATAACATCTACTAATGATTTACAATTCACGTGACCCTGATGATGATGACTAACGCTCAGGTTGTCAAAACGTCAGTCAATAGCACCACAAACAGTCCCTCTCAGGACTACACTCACCCAGATAATCATACTTCACTGACCCATTTATACACTTGCATGACAAAGAAAACATGGAGTTAAGTCTCTTTTCTGACAAAACAACACGGTGGAAGAGACCAGAAATCAAGCCAGTAAACTTCAGATCAAATGACCAACATACTAACCCTTTGGCCACATGCTTCCACATAAAATACAATGCAAGAGTAACAACCCTAGAAAAGTGTACTGTGTAAAATATAATGTACCATACAATGGTAGATGGATCACGTTATTTACATGTATGTACTACTTACAAAAGTTCTGCATCAGTGATCTGCTCCTCAGCATCAGAAAAGCTCATAGCATGCTCTGCTGTAGAAACTGCAAATTGAAGGAGTTGAGAGGTCACTGCACTTCATAAGGTTGAGCAATGTTATTGACTTGGGCTGACTTATCTGAATTTTGTTTGTTTTATGTGACTTACATATAGTTCACAGACACTGACACATCTATTGATCAACTCATCACTAGTTAATAAACTTGAGTTTAGTGGCTAGTGGGCTAACTGCCTGACTGTAGTGACTGACTGACCAACCCACCCACCGACCAACTGGCTGGCTGGATGGCGTACTGACTGACTGACTCACTTACTGAATCTCTATTTCACTGGCTGACTGGCTGAATGATAAATTGACTGACTGACTGACTGACCGACCGACCGACCAACCGACTGACTGACTGACTGACTAACAGTCTGCCTCAATGAATGAATAAAATAATTAATGAATGAATGACAAATTGATGACAGACTGAGTGACTGACTGACCAATGGACTGACTGACTGACTGACAGACTAACAGACAGACAGGCAGACTGACAGATAGACTGACTGGCAGACTCACAGATTGCTAATAGACTGATTGACTGACTGAAAGACCTGTGATCTGACTCTGACTGACTGTCTGACTGACCAACCTGGTTTGACGAACTTAAGTGATGACAGGCAGATATACGGACAGAGGGAGAGTGTGATCAACTGATGAATGTATTACCTGTCTGGTCAGAAAGAAGCTGGTATTGCCGCATAAGAAGCCAGTGATTTCTTAAGGCCTTTGCTGATCGACACTGGTGAAATATTGCTGGATTCTTATCCAACAAGTCTTGGAATAACTCCAAAGAAGCTGGACTATTCTAAAAATAAATATTTCTTGCGATAAGTGATAAATATTTATTATTGATTTTAAGTTTTTAGTTGGATATTTGAAATAAACGCTTGTAGCCAGGTCATCAAGTCTCATCTTATTGCACTTCATTTTTAGTTTTTTTTAAGTTATAGAGATCAGTGTTTGTTCAAGTTGTTTACATTACACATGACATTGTTTTCACCCTTCAAGCCCTAATATAAAATCCATATTCTCCTTACTGTTCTCAGTACACTTCTTATGGAAACTAGTAAGGAGAATTTGTCTAAATATCAAGACATCTTACCCTTGGTGATCACTTTCTGTATTCTCATCACTTGAATGTTTGAACAAGTATTGCTAATGTCAGCAGAAATTTCATTTTTGTTGCTGTTAGGACTTAAAGGGTTAAAAAAGCTTGTTAATTTCATGACATGTGACTGTTTGGATTTATTGGCAAAAATCAAAATAATAGTAATTTTTGCATTAAAAATGAATTATAATGTGTACAAAATCTATCTCATTGAGATTGGGATTTACAAAATCTTAATTTACTGTAAGTTAACGACTACTTTCTGGGCTTTCCACTTTTATGGGGCAGTTTCTGAAATTCAGAATTATTATTATCATTTTGACATGAAAATACATGTACATAGATTTATGGCACAAAACTTTACAACATACCGCTGGAATGTTTGCTAAGATGTGTTCTTCATCTTTACTCCACAATGCACTGTTTTGAGCAGCAGCATAAACATCTGGTGGAAGCTGTTTTATACCAGTTGTAGCCAATCTTAAATTGAAAAAATCAACAAAAACAATTTTAATGCATAGTTTAAACATGACATTTATTTCTGTTAACTCAAGAGTCAAGTCACTGGTCTACTTCTAATTTCAGGTATTTTACCTTTTCAGTACCAAGCCATGAATCCATTAATGTGGCTCTATTCTATAAGTCTGTGTACAAAATTCTAAAAAGGGATCATGCAAATTTAAGCTGTTGATCAGCACTTTCCTGCAGTGCCATTTATTATACCTTATAAGGTGGTTCTTTAATTTATAACCATTAGTCTGTGGATGAAATCCTGTAGCTTGACCATCCATATGAAAGTTTTTGAGAAGTTAGCATTGTTTGTTATGGTAAAAGTTGATTCTACATTTTGAGTATGTGGAAGAAATCTATTCTCATAGTGTGACCATTCAAATGAAAGTTACTGAGCAGTACTTTCCCATGGTGAGCTGTTTACTGTGCTGTACAAGGTGGTTCTAACTTTTTAGTCTGTGGATGAAATCCTAAAGTGTGAGCATACAAATGAAAGCTACTGAGCAGTACTTTCCTGTGGTGCTATTTATTACGCTGGACAAGGTGGTTCTAACTTTTGAGTTTGTGGATGAAATCCTAAAGTGTGAGCATACAAATGAAAGCTACTGAGCAGTACTTTCCTGTGGTGCTATTTATTATGCTGGACAAGGTGATTTTTTTTTACCTATTAGTAGCTTTAGTCATTAGTTGTATATTTTATTTAACATGGGATCCACTGTAATTGGCTAGGCTGTTAGGTAGTATTAACTTTACCTTACTGTTAGGTGATTCTAACTTTTGAGTCTGTGGATGAAATCCTAAAGTGTGACCATTCAAATGAAAGCTACTGAGCAGTACTTTCCCGTGGTGCTGTTTATTATGCTGTACAATGTGGTTGTAAGTGGGTCCACCTGAGGTGACTCTGTTCTATCCAAGAGTAATAGGTCAGAGCTGCACTGTATGTCAAACAACATCTATTTGACGTTTATCCCTTTAAGCCCCAGCATCATCATTCAAATTCTCCTTACTGATCTCCATACATTTCATTGAGTAGTAATTGGGAGAACTTGTTAAGACATCAAGACAATTCATCTTTGGTTATCATTTATGGTACCCAAATTCTCATGTCCTTTATGTGTTATAATGCACTGATATTATGAGGAGAAATTTGATGCTGATCACTATTGAGGCTTTAAAGGTTAATGTAATCAAACCTTGACACCACTGGGTCATAGAGAAGTTGATACCACCGCTCTTGGATTTCCTTTTGACTAAATCGACAGGAGAACTTCACTCCAAGGTAAACGGCTGTCAGATCATTTGTCTACAAGGAAAAAACATCATTCAATATTTCTTTGATTTTAAACTAATTAAAATTCACTTCCATAAATATATTGTTTTAAATGTAGCACACACTTCGATTACAAGGCTATGTGTATGTAAGAACTTTTGAATAAGTTTAATATAAACACTTCAACATGTTCTATCAGGACTCGAGAATAATGGTAGCCAACTGGCCAAAGACTAGTAAAAACTCAGGTTTGTCTAGTTCACCCTTTAAAAGCCGTAATATTAGCATGCATATTCTCCTCCCCTGATTCCCCATATACTTCTTATGGTGCTAGTTCGGAGTATTTGCTGAAACATCAATCATTATTTCATCTTTGGTGATAACTGCCTTTATTCTCATGACCAGTATGTTTGATCAAGTAGTGGTGTTGCAAGGAGAAAACTGGGGCTTAAAGGGTTTAGTACTAAGACTCTGACTATTCATTAATTTATTATTTTTGACTAAATTGAAATTGAAGAAACAAAACACTAAAGTATCAGGTTGAAATCACACTACAAATAATTGGTTTCTTGGATGCAAGCCTAGGAAAACAGAAAGTGCCCTGCTTTTAATAGAGGTTTTCATCTTTTTGCCCTTTGTGTTTCGTAGTCTATTCACGGCTGAAAATAACATTTAACATGAAAGACAGCTGCAGCTGTTAGAAGGGTAAACAGAAAGCTGACTGGTAATGGAACACCAGACGAAGCAAATGCTGTAGTAAAGGTGTATGTGAAAAATTATCTCTTCCAGAATTTCTAGCATGAACAGGTTGAAAAGCATCTAGCATGAAAATCCTAACATTAGCCACCTCTCCAACAATCTAGGGAGTAACCTTATATTGGACAGGCATCCCATGCTAAAAGTGGGGGAGGGTGCCAAGTGTAGGTGGGGGGGGGGGGGGGTGGGGTAAGAAATGTTCTAAGCTGCTCTAGGCTGCAGATAGCTTGTTTAATCCTTCAGATTGAACTAGGACTGAAAGGGGCTATGAGATCATAGCCCCTTGATTGATTATTAACCCATTATTAGTTTAGGTCTTTGTTATGACTCCGATGATCTTTGATAGATCACCGGATACACACCCTTTTTATTCATTGTGATCCAGTTATTAGTGCAAATGCAGTTGCATACGTTGCAAAAGTATTAATTGTGTTGGATTTGTTTCATAGGAGAAGTGCACAGGAGAATAGTCAGTAAAATGCTTTGTATTTGTTTTCCTTTAGTACTTCTTTTCCTTTCAGTTGTCAATTATTTTGTATTTGTGACCTTACTTTAGTTTTGCTTACATTACGCACATTTCAACTTTTGTTCTAAATTATTCATATTTTTGTTGTTTGTCTTTTAGTTTGACATTAAATCACGCCTACTCACTTAGAATAAATCAATGGCTTTCTGTTAGATTTATGCGTGTATGGTGATTTAATGGTTCTGCGACATTCCTGGCAGTCCTTGTATATCTTATTGCATAACTTGTAAACAAACAGTTATTAGGCCGGGAATTATAGCAGTAGATTCATGAATCTATAATAAATGAGTGAGTTTCACCATGAATGGCTTACCTGTTGAACTGCAGTGATGAGAGCCAAATCATCTGCTGGTCTCCATCGTCCAAATTCCTTATTAACCTGAGGATTCTGAAAAGAACAGGAGTATTTTCCATGCACAAATCATTTCAAAATGTACTTAAATAACTATGTTTTGGAAACTATTATTATAGTCGATAAGACAGTTCAAACAAGAAAGAAACCTGGCAGTAAGTGAGGAAACAAAATAATTGATTACTGGTAAGTACTTTTTAAAGTCAAAGTTGATCATAGAGAACATTATTTTGTCTTAAAAGAACAGTGCATTTTATCAAACACTACAAATTAAAGAGACAAAGAAAAACTTGTTAATTAGCAAGAAAACAAAGAAAAACGTTTTTGTTACTGGAAGTAGACTGCCATGACCTCAAACTTGGCTACCTTTAGAACCACTTGTTATCCCAAGCCAATACCCATTCACGCTGGGCCAGCATGAGGCCTGAAGCGGCACTCTAGGAATAACTTTTGTGTTTTTAATCCAGTGGAGCTCAAACTTTGCAATGTAACAGACTTCTCAATTGCAAGCAATCATATGATTTTTGTTTTTCGATTTTAACGGTTTTTGGCAGGAAAATGACGTCATACAAATGACATCAAAATTTTATTTTCACCTGATGACTGACTTATTGCGCGATTTCAAAAGGATATGATGAGACGAATTCAAATATGAAAAAATAATTGAAAAAACTTTATCGGTTCAAAAGATACGACAATCTGAATTTTGAATTTCCCGCCATTTTGTTACTATATTTAGAACTTTGGCAAATTTCAAAATGTAATATCTTTTGAACCCGATAAAGCTTTTTCAATTATTTTTTCACATTTGAATTTGTCTCAACATATTCTTTCCAAATCGTGTACTAGCTTAGTTATAAGGTGAAAATAAAATTTTGACGTCATCCGTATGACGTCATTTTCCCGCCAAAATCAAAAAACAAAAATCATACGATTGTTTGCAATTGAAAAGTCTGTTATGTTGCAAAGTTTGAGCTTCACTGGATTAAAAACACAAAAGTTATTCCTAGAGTGCCGCTTCAGGCCTCATGCTGGCCCAGCGTGATTTCCCTTGGATATTATTGTAATGAAAGTCATAATTTCTACTACCAGCTATCTCGTATGACCATTTAATTTCCTGAAAAAAGTTGGAAGTCCTCCAGGAGTGCTGGCAATAGTGAGTGTAGCCTGTGTAGCAAGCATTTCCGTAGGCGTTTTTCCACCCGTTCGAGAGGCATTTTTCCCTTTTGCAGAAAGCCTTACGGAAATGCTTGCTACACAGGCTATAGTGAGTAATACTAACCTTGCTCTTCCGTTGCTTTCTTGAAGGACCTTTACCTGTGGGCTTCAGAATTAATGTAAAAGAGAGAAAAGCAATATAATTATTTTGAAACCACAGTGCCTCCTTCCATCCACTTCATTCCTTTCCATTCCAATCATTCTATTCCAGATATGAAATGTCGTGTTCTTGGACAAGACCAATCAATTTATTACTCTCACAGTGTCTCTCTCCACCAGCACTGGAATCACAGTCCATCTTGCATACATTTAAGACTGGATTCCTGAACTGATGGTCTAATTTTAAAATGTGCTTGAATATGTTATCTGTGCACAAAAATGACTCAGACATTTGTCATCAAGATCTTGTGAGACTTTTGTTTTGCTGCAACAGTCTCACTTAACTTTCAAGCAAAGTTAAGAAATGGCCTTGCAATTTGAAATTGCCTCACAATGCACTGCAAATTAAAACCCCTTAGTTAGGTGCACACTCTGTATACATGGGCAAAAGTAAATTGTTGGGGCAACCTAAAAGGTGCCATTTTGGAAATTAATTGAAAGTAATCTTGCATCTCCCTCAGGGAAGAGGCAATGCAATTTATTAGTCATTTCATCAGGTTTCCTCAAACAAATAAACAAACCATATTCATTTGGCAGTTTTAGGAGAATAAGAAGAGCAGGGAGACTTTCAGATTCTCAAAATTTGAGCACTTGATGGAAAAACATTAAATGATATCACTTTTGGATGCATCTACAAGTCTTCCTAATTAAGCTTTTGTGACAATGGATACAGAATAAAACACATTCTCAAAATCAGAAGATTGTGGCACTGCAATGTGCTAAGGAAACCATAAATTATCCCCTGTACATCCAGTGACGAAAAGAATGAGCTTTTGATTTTGGGTATGGCTTTATCTGTAAGTGCACCGTCTTTACTTTGATTCTGGCTATCTACCACTGGGAAAACAAATTCATTTCATTGTTTCTATATCTTCGCTTCCTATACTAATCATCTTTCATGATCTCACCAAAGGTCTTTTGACATCTTTTTCCAGTCCGGTAACATCAACTCTCTGCTTAGAGACCTTTTTAAGACTGCTTTCCACAAGTTCATCATCAAACTTCTTCCGCTTTATAGAACGCGAAGAGCTGCGACGTGGAGTACCACGACCTTGTCGAGAAATTGGTGCCAGAGAATTTGTACTTCTTCCGGCTGGTCGGGAAATGGGTACTGGGACATTTGGTAAAGTTGTTGGAGGTATGGAGGCCATTGGTAATCTAAAAAAATCAAAAGTCACTTTAACAAAAAAAAAAAAAATACAAACCTGAGTATCAGGCCTTCCTAGGGAGAGGGAAGCTAATGTCAATTTTGACAGTTTTCTAACCTTCTTTCTTTGCAACTTTAACTATACAAGAAAGAACATATAATAAAGATTGCACAACAGTGGTGGCTTAATAATAATAATAATAATAATAATAATGATGATAATAATAATAGGCTTTATTTAAGGAGGATAAACACTTGACAGTAGTAAAAAAAACACTGATAACTCCATGGCCCTCACTACAACACAAAGTACATCAATTAAATAGTACCTTAAAATAAAGTATAAAATTCACTATCTATATACACTAAGAAAACAACTAATGAAATACTATGAACCAAGATAAGGAAAAATAAATGGTAACAGAAAAAAAAAGGCAATGACTCTTTGCAGTCTGTAAGATCACCAATAAAACTAGAATTTCATCTTGCTCCTTTGGCAAGCATCTCACAAATCTGAGCCGATTCCCCACTTGCCCAAGTTAAAAAAAATTTCTCCAAAGCCATTAACAATTTGTAATGAAAAGACAAAGGAAAACACACACTGTGACATGTTTTAATCTGAGATCTACATAGTATTCTTGGTGTTTGACATGTCATCCCTCTCTCTCTCTTTTGAATGTTTGATATGTAAATGTGGTTAACCAATTCAAATGGGCACATGGATTTTTGATTGTCTGGCAAGTGAGCAGAAAAAATGTTACTTGCCCAACTTCAAAATCTTCTTGTCCTGGACAACCAGATGTGACTTTTGCTGATCCCTCAATAGTTTATAAAGAAGTGTTGGAATTCCCACTTACCCATATTAGAAAGGTAGAATTTACAATTATTTCAATCACTTTGAGGGCTTGAAATTACTACTGATAGTATAAGGTTGACAATGCACCTAAGACTTTATCCTCGGTGATAAACATTTGTGCTTAGTTGCCACTTTGGCAAGTATATTTCTCTACAAAATTAAAGAATTTAAGTTGAGAAACATTTGTTTCTGTTTTATTTTGCTGTGCTGCTCACTGTACTGTGAGAAATGTTGGAGAAATGATGTCAGTTGAGTCAACTTTCACGGTGATTTTGGTGACACTATTACCAGTGGCTTAAAATCCAACACTACTCAGCTTTTTTGGAGCTTAGTTTGGAGACTCTAGCCATTCAGGGGGTGATGGAGGACATTATCAATCTAGTTTGTCCACTTCTGTTTTGTTTTAGCGTTCTGTCACTGATCCAAACGTTAAGCCAACATGCGAACGATTCTGTGGTTTCCAGTTTCCCATAACAGTATTAAACTGGAAACCAACCAATCGCGCGTATGTGGGGTTAACATCAACAATTTGCCACAGACCGTTCAAGGGCGTTTCTTTGTAAACTTTTCAATTCTCCGTCCTCCTTAATACAGGCAAACAGATGGAACCTGCGAACACCGCTAACTGATTAAATAACTTTTAAATTTGAAATAACTATGATGTACCTTTAGTTATGAAGCTCTCTTCTTCTTCGAAACCGTCTTGAGTAATGAATTCGATGAACAACAGTCTCCGCGATTAGCCTGTTTATTATCGGAATGCTTACACAACTTGAATAATTCGGGCGTTATTTCATTGATATTCTCCAAAGATCTATGATGATATCATTTTACAATGAGAAGACGCGTTTTTCAGAGTGTATTTTGCCAATTTCGCCGTTCTTGTCAACAAGAAATAAGAAGAAAAGCTGAAGAACCTTTCAATCACCTGCGGACGCCATATTGAAACTCGGCTCGTGAAGATTCATGGTTCGGTTCGTTCCCAGTGCCTTTCGTTTCGCGAGGAAGGGGGCACAAGCTTAGGGATAAGTAAGTAAATAAATAAACAAACAAACAAATAAATAAAATCAGCAAAATGAGTGGAACCGTGATGGTGAAAATAAAAGAAATGAATGAATTAAGGTGGCCGAACACAGGTTTCTTGTACCTAAGCGTTATTCATCGTCATTTTCAAACCACTAGGAACTGGACAGCAGAAATTGGCAAGATGCAAGTTCAACTAAAAAAGATTATATTTTGATATGTTTTATTGGACTAGGTACCGTTACGATGGCAACACAGCTGGTAGTAAACCAGCATTAAATAATGGGTTTGATTTATTTTCAGAAAATCCAGTCGTTAGTTTTTTTCCGTTATTTGTCTCTAGAAAACTCAGGAAAATACTGGCCTATTGACAATGGTCTGGTGAAATTTTGACAGAGAGATCTTCTGTTATTTTGTGTTTTACATTTTAACGTTTTCTGAACATGTCCTCTGTCAGATATTTTCAATTTTTCCTTGCAAGCGAGTTAAGCGTGTCCTAAACTATTATTCTACCAAATTTCATGAAATTCTAACAAGGGGTTCTGTAGAAATCAGTGCATTTCCACTAAATCGTGCAGTCACAATTTTCTGGTTAATTGCACATGTGCTGCATTTGACAGGATTCTCGTCCCAGAAAGGCAGGGTATTTTCCAATAGTATTATACCTTTATTACATTGAAAAACAAACGTTTTTGACACATAACAAACTGTTTGATTGTTAAGACGGAAAAACCCTTACAATCTTTGTTGAACAAAATGAAATGATCGCTGTGCAGGCGCCATGTTTGTTTTTCTCAAAGCCTTGTGCGCGCACTTGTTCACGTCAGCAGTACAAATCGTAGAGTGCACGCAAACTGTGTTCAGACACCTAATAACTGAGTTGTCAATGATGTCGTCACAAATTCTGAGGGACATTACTAGCCCTCTGTCCATGTCTCCCCCTTTTTTGGCATAGAATGTGCTTGCCATATTTAGTTGGGGTAGGCTTTCAGATTGTCTCACAGATTATGATACTGTGTTGATGGTCTAGACCATCGGGCATGATTTCTTCACAACTGCCATAGCAGTCTCTTTCGATTCTGCATCAGTCATATTTTTCCAGTGGTGTTCATCCTCCCCCCCCCCCCTCCTGGGCTAACCCATGACAACCCATCAAATGCCCTGGGGTAGACTGATGCCAGGCCCCCAGGACAGACGATGAGAAACAAGAAAATTATTCTGAAGAATTTACAGGCAGCGCATAGTCTCTCACCCCCCCCCCCCTCCCCCCTCCCCTTTTCTTACGGAAAAAGGTTTAACTTTATGCAACTTGAGAAATTTGTTTGTTTGTAAACAGTGACCTCTGTACGACTCTTTCTCCAGGAGAAAACCCGGTTGCTTTACCTGGAGAAATAAATCGTTCTTAAACTGTGATATCATTAAGTACGGCCCTTTGGCATTCACAACAAATGTTTCAGCCTTCAGGCAAGGGCTCCATTCGGATTCTAACGACATGAGTGCAGGCTAATTGCAATCTATTTTTATAACAATGACGCAAGTCCATTTTAATATATTTACATCATGATAACAACAAGACCATTGTTCGAATGCCGACACTATCTTTGTTCCTCTGCTTTGGGTCATCGGGCGAGGGGGACTCAAGAATGGAGTTTATGATTGCTTTGGCAACGCATCGAGTTGGAAGCACTGTGTAACCACTACTAACAAGTCTCCGTGAGTCATTGACGATCTCGCAGGCTAAGTAGTCTCAGCTTTCCGGAAAATCAATGAACCTACATCGCTCTCTTTAACAAAATGATGTTGTTTAAAAACCATTTCAATAAAAATGAAACTGTCATGAGCAAAATGTCCAGTATTTGAAACATTAACTTTCAATCTCGTAAAATCGACGTCATAAAAACGAGCCTGACTGTTTAGAGCCCATGCAGAGACTACACTGTAAGTGAAACGACTTTTGCCAAACCAGGAATGCATGCGCATTGCATTTTATGAGTCGGCCGGATGTGCGCCACCTAAAAAATGCCCCAATAATACCTGGGGGATATGCACTGCTTGTATTGACTGATGCATTAGTGGATAACTTCCCATTTGCCTGTGTTCTAGAATGGTAATGTTTAGGTGTCAAATAAAGCCTGAGACATGCACGCCCAGATTGGTTTCCTTTTGGGATTTAATTCCAACTTTTTGACAAGCATTCCCACCCTTGTCGCATGGGAGTACCCCCCAGCCTCATAATTTTTTCATACCTCGTACTCTGAAATGCAGACACTTCCCTTTGATGTCTGTATTAGGAAAGTATTCCTGTGAAGTCCAGTCAACTACCATTGTAACAGACACCATCAGCACCACAATTTAGTGTTCCTAATAGAGAGGTCTATAATGGAGGGAGTTATTTTCAGTAATTCAACTTCCCCAGGACTTATCCATAATAGCAAGGTGTCTACAAGGAAAGCGATTACCATAAATGGAGTTGTCATTATAAAAAATCTGGGTGACATAGGGCATTTTGATCAAAAGGAGAGAGATGAAAACAAAGTTCACTCAAAAACCTTTTTACCTCTACTAACCTTTGAAAGGTTTATTCTTTAATTTACAGTTTAATTTTCATGGTATGAGAAGATTTTATTAGTTACATTACCAAGCACTTACATCAACTCCCTTTTTTGCTTTGTTTTTAGAGAGCAGGCTCTTTTAAAGCACTGAACACTTAGTCTAACATATGGTAGCTTTCACTTGACTAATACAGTTTAGCTAAATTCTCATATTTGAAAGATGTATGAAGTGTCGGCAATAACTATAAAATATAATGAAACAAAGCTTTCAGTCAGTTCTTCTGTCCCAGGTCTTCTGTAAGAGCAATAAAGTTTATCTAGCTGTTTTATTGTTACTGTAAAATATTGCTAAAATTCCAATAAATGATGTCATAATTTGTAACATTACAAAATTGTGAAATTTATGGTTCTCACTTAAAGTCAAGTTTGCCAATTTTTTTTAATGGAATATATCCATGCAAGACATGGCACAGTGGTACACTAGTTAAGGAAGGAGTAAGACTAACTTGTAGTCATATATACGGTGAGTTTAAACATTTATTTTGTCCTGCACATAGATTATTTAAAACCCCCAAAAATATTGCTGTGACCAAGCCTGGCCATTGTTTGAGACAGCTTTCAGCCCCCCGCCACAAGGTAACTAAAGTGATACCCTTAAGAATTCATAAACTCTAATTAGCTGTTACTAAGCCATGCTTTGCAGAGCAAAGAATCACTGGTGTCCTGCAGTACCTTGACCTATCAAGTTAAACTACGACAAGTTAACACAATTAGGCTCCCAAGAGGAACCAATTTCCTGCTGAAAATGCAGTGATCCTTGTCCTAGTGGATTCCACTTTTGCTTTATTTCACAGAGGCGAGGGTAGTTTACACCATAAAAATTCTTGCCCCAGTCCTTGAGATGACGGTCCATGTAGTTTACATAGCTGCCAAGAGAACATCCAGACTGCTTAACAGTTTCGTATGCTGATGTTGCAAATTTTAGCACCTCCTCTCTTTGAGCTGGATCATAAAACCTGCCATATGTGTAAAAGCTGTACTGAGCAGAGCGAAAAGGAAAGGCAGTGGATGTGGCAGAATGTTGTGCAATATCACCACCCATGTGAACAAACTCTAAAAGGCATTCTGGTGGGATGTCCACCTGGGCAAAATATTTGGACAAAGATGGAGGGAGGGCATCGATCATTACTCCCTTGACATAAATGGGTTCCACCTCTTGGTGAACATAGCCGTGGCGTTTGCTGTACTCTGTTGAAAACTGCAGATATGAGGTGAAAATCTGTGGTGGTTCTGCAGCTGTTGGATGGAGAGCCTTTAGACTTGATTGTACTTTGTCTTCATGAATATCTGAGTACACAGCATCAAGTGTTAGGGTCTTTTTACCAAAGTAACCATGGATAGCCAGGTCAAGGTTCAGCTCTTTAGGGAACGTGTCCAAATTCTTGCCAACCGAATTAAACCCTTGCTCACTTTGTTCAGCATCATCATAAATGAGTTGGGTCCAGATAAATGAGTTTGGTCGTGGACATACTTCTAACGTAACATCAACCAATACTCCGAAGTTACCACCTCCACCACCCTTCAAAGCCCAGAACAGATCCTGGTTTTCTGTGGCTGATGCTTTGACAACCTTGCTTCCATCAGCTGTAACCATAGTGAATGACATGGCCTTATCACACGCCAATCCACCATACCCACGTGACAACATACTGTATCCACCTCCAAGAATATATCCACCGATACCAACTGCAGGGACACACCCACCAACAGCAACATAGTTAGTGTTATCCAGTGCAGAGTATACATCTCCCCAGCAAGCTCCCACTTGCGCAGTGACCCTATTCTCTTCCAGCTGAACTTGATTCATATTTTGAAGAGAGATGACAAATCCCTTCCCGTCAGTGGTGGAGTAACCAGCGAAACAGTGGCCCCCGGATTTCACAGCCACTGGCACACCAGTCTTGTTCGCTATCTGAAGACAACGCTTGATGTCCTCAGTGTTGTTAGGAAACGCCACGAAGGCTGGATGTTCGTAGCTGTATGCGGGGTTGTAAATCTTCACAGCTTCTTTGTAAAGCTCTGGTTGTTCCGGAGTTACTGCAAGATCTTTCAGTTCATCGAGAGCATTCCGTATTGAACTGCCCGCGTGTATCGTTCTAATCGCTACTGCTCTCTCAGGAAACCTTTTCTGACTCAATCCAACGCGTAGAAAACGATAACTTCTGAGCAAATACATGATCGGTTTGGTGATGATCGACCAAAAGCTCCTCCACCTCTTCGCCAACTTCCGCGTTCTGCAGCGCGAAAAGTCCCTTGTGTATGATAACCCAAAGTGTACACATTAGCACCCAGGCCTCTCTCGGAAAAAGTCTTCAAGTAGAATAACCGTCACACGGACGAGATCTCGTGATTGTATTCAAATATTGTAACGTCGTAGACCATCGTCTCTTTACAGCGCAACAGAATACTTCACGCAGGCTAGGTATGTTTTGTATAGCGTTTTCCCCATTTTCTTCTTGGGGTGCTAGTCTTGGGGTGTTAGTCGTAGCGCGTAGTAGGTTTTTTTTACATTGGCTATGGTATGTCAAAATTTAGAGAATCACAGCCGAGATTCTGTCACCGCTACACAATTTGCGAAAATCGCAGGATCAGTTAGAGCTGCTTTATCGTTTGCTCACGAGATCTTGCACATAAAGAGGGAAGATAAACTTGTCGTAATTCCAACTATCTTTGTAATCTAACGTTACAAAATAAACGTTACAAAATAAACGTTATCTCTCCAACCAGCAGGAACCCACAGTCAGCCTAGTTATCTGATACATCAAAGCCCAAAAATAACACAGTAAGACAAAAATAATACCTGCGTCGTAGCCCGATGATTCAGCGAAGTTCCCCTCTTAAGAAAACCAAAGATCTCTCGAACATCAACGAGTCTACACGACAGCTCACGGAAAATAACCATAGGAACGTGCTTAACTCCACCACAATAACTAATAGTTGCTATAGCAGCCACGAGATAAAACCTGAAGAGTAGAGTCGTTGCTTCAATTACGTGGGAAGCCTGATTGAATTTTTTTAAAATTAAGAGGAGATTTGTGAAAGAAATAGAAGAGGGCAAACACATAGAAACATCCTCTAAGGGGCAGATTACATGAGCCAGGCTGGCCCGGTTAGCAGGGCTGGCTCGGTGTACCGAGATGACTGCTCAGCCCGGTATTACATGAGGCGAGCCAGCCCGCCTGCGGCTAAATTTAGAAGCAACCGTGTGAAAAGATGGCTACATCAAAGAGCATGAACCAAGTGTTTTTATTTTCGCCAATTCATTATTTTGGCGTATTATTTTCAGTTTTACGTAGCTTTATGGTCTGATAAACCTTTATGTGTTATATAGAAAGAAAAATATCGATCTTCTGGTGAGCCATTTTGCTCTGAAGCGAAATTTAGTGACGAAAAAGTGTTGTCCCGGCTAGCCGGGCTGGCCCGGCAATCGCGGTTACATGGTAAATTTTCAGCCCGGCTAGCCGAGATCCCGGCATCGCGATGCCGGGATCCCAGCTAGCCGGGCTGAGATTTTTCCATGTAATCGCAAAGTTGATTTTTAATATGTTTCACAGACGTGCCGAGATCCCGGCAAACCGAGCCAGCCCGTCTAACCCGGCCAGCCCGCCTCATGTAATCGGCCCCTAAGATACGTTGCGTTAAATCCATATAAATATGCTCAAATACATCTCTGTCAGACTTAATACCGAAATGCTTACCCAACACTGCACGTGTATTAAAAATACGAAAATAATTAACATAAAATCAATTTTGGAATAAAAATTATGATAAACTTCTTTGGATGGTATTGCCTGTTTAATCTCTGGTACGGTGAACATGTGTCGGTATCTGTGGAGCTATCATGCCATTGGAGATCTTCGTGCATCGTGCTTCACTGTCGTTGTATATATAGTTGCTTTTGCGAATGTGGACCCCACACGCTGCACGCACATTCCCCTGGAAGTATTCAGTGAAGTTTCGCACCGGATGGCTTCGCCCCGAGATTCAAACCCTTACCCTTTCATCAAAATGGAACCTTTTCAATCTGCGTAGTAGAAAAAAATACCCTTTTTATACACCTCAAAAAACAAGCCGAAAACAGAACTAAGCTATTAGTGAGCTTTTAGTTTTTTAAGAGCTCTCAGATTTCGTATACTGTTGCGTTGTGATCAGATCTCTGTCAAAATTGTACGACAAGAGGTGATACTGTACTTTCTTATTGCCCCTGCTTTATGTACTTATACTTAGCTGCTATCTTTTGCAGTTTAAGGAGTATTTCGGTGACCCTTGAGTTAAAATACTAATTTAAACATGTTTAAACAAGGCAAACTTTCTTCACCCGGCTTTTGTGTACTGCAAACCCAAATAAAATACCCTTTCGTGCGAAGTCTCCCCGTATAGCTACTACAGGGAGTTTGAACCCTCGTGGCGGATTTTCCAGGTGTGATCTTAAAGGGTTAAGAGACTAAATCATAAAAACATCAGTGAAGGATTTTGAGACCTCGCACCGCAAAATTGAAAAAGAGTGTGAGAGAATTGGCAGTCACACGAGATGATGAGTTTGAACTCACGTGAATTCTCAAGAAAATTTACATAGAGGGCATGAGAGTCAGGACAAGTCGAACAATACCAACTGATCAGTAAAGAACCATCAATTCCCAGCACAGGTAACCCAAGTTCACACAGCGAGCATGGTGATAAATATAATGATTTGAATGGGAATTCAACAAATGATAATAAAATTTAACACCATGCTCGCTGTGAGAACTTGGGTTACCTGTGTTCCCAGAACGAAAATTCGAGCAGATACAAGCTCTTTCGGAAACTGGATCAGGGTCAAGAGATTGAATAGAGTTGATTATCAGTGAACGAGATCGCAAGTTTGAAATGTTATCGATTTTAAGAATATTTGCGCACAGTCAACTCAGCGATAGCGCTCACGTGTCTAGACTGCACACGAGCATTTCAGGTTAAAAGAGAGCCATGTTGCGACCATATATTTCAACCTTTTTGTTTCATTTATTATTTTAATGACATAACGAATTTCCTCTCAAATGAAATGATGTCATTGCAGATTTATGAGTGTGAGTTACTTGTAACGAACGAAATTATCTGCGTCACTATCAGGTCGCATAAAATGGCTTTCCACTGAGCATAAATTCCTGATTTCTTCGTACGTATGAACGTGAATTTAAATTAGAGACGGTATGGGGGCAACTTGCGTCAGTAAAACGCTAAACAGCGCTAAATTTTTTACCGCCTCACACGCGCTAAACATTTGCCAAATTTACGCATTACGAGATAATGAATATCCACTTTTATGTTTATCGACCAAGTTTAATTAAGCATCGGTAGTAAAGCGCTGAACTAATTTCTTCTTACAATAATACTACTTATTCAAACAAAGAGGTGGAGAGAATAAAGGAAATGATCACCAACGACAAAATGTCTTGATTTTAAAACTAATTCTCCCAACTAGTACCGTATGAAATATACGAAGAACAGTCAGGAGAACATGCATGTTGATACTGGGGTTAAACAACTAACCGATCTTGATCATTTATGAAAAGTTAACTTCAGTATGATCAACGCATACTCAATTTAAAATCATGAATAACAACCTTTGCTTGCATTTTAATTTGTACGCAGTTATTTCCAGCCAAAAAGGTGAAACAAGATGTATTTCCATAAAACTTTGCCGGAGTAAATTTTATCATCATTTAATCAGTCATTTGTAAGCCTAAAGTTTTATTTCTAATATTACTGTAAATTATGTTACACATTTTACTATTTTTATAATAAAGGTTTTCTGTTATTATTTGAAAGAGCGCTTGAAGAAACAGTCCCTACTGCATCAGCTACTCACTTCGTTTCAAGTCGTTTTACTTCGCAACCGTCGCGAGGTTGCGAGTTTCAAGTGAATGCCGGAAGCTGGTTTGGAATTAAGAGAAAGTACCTTTTATCAAATACTAAGTATTTGGGGTTCTGGAATCAATATTAGAGAAGTCATGATTTCTTGTACACAACGATAAGTGTCGATGAGTGGGGGTGTTTAGCTACCCACGTTTAATTGCGTGTTTCAAATGAATTAAGTAGATAAATATTACGGAAAGTAGTTTTCAGAGGCAAGAGTTCACACACAAAGTTGATTTTTTTTAAAAACTACGGTATTTTAAAATTTACGTCCTGTAAGTTATGCGGCATAACTTTGCTATGGAGGTTAATTAAACTAATATTAGAGAAAGTATTTTTGGATGCGAGAGTTTGCACTTTCTAGAGTTGTGTTTTTGACGTAACGTGCGGTTTCAAGTAAATGGAGTTTAAAATTAATATTAAAGAAAAAATTTTTAGAGGCACCAATTAACCATGAAAATTACTTGTTTCCACCCATTTCAAAGTGGGAATCAATTAACGGTTTTACCAAAACAAAACCAGCTGTTAAACTTCACAAACCGTGTAGATTCGCCCACATGCCAAGTTCATGCCCTTAGCGTTCTAATAAATTGGTGAGATATTAGCGAATGGAAAATTTTTAAAATAAGCTTGCTGAGTTTTTTTCGCAGCAAAATCGCATTAACAACAACACATTTATCCAAACAAAACGTTAAGTCGACAGCCTTGAGGTTCAGGCGCTATCCTAGCAGATAGGTAGAGACATGGATGTTTTTTTAGCGTGAACTTTAATAAAAAGATATATTCAATGACGTCAAACGGCAAAAAATAATGGGAAAATGGGAAGTTAAATGTAGAATGCAAAAGAATATGAACATAAAATGTAAAATATAAATGCCACAAGATTAAAAGACATCGTTAAGAATTATACGTTAAAAGGCTGTTCTTGCCGTTTTCTAGTCCTAATCAGTCGCCAAATTTTTGCCCAAACACAAAATCTAACCAATTACTTGAACCAACAAGTAATCAGCACTTAAAATGTAAATAATAGACTGTTAATTAACCTTCCGAGAAAAGTAAACAGTTGTTCATGCGAAACTCGAGCGGCCGCACTGCAATCGGCTTGAAGTGGGTAGCGAAATAAAAATGAGGCCAGCTGGGCGAAAAGCAGAAGGGAACGTGTGATCGGAATTTTTCTTTACAACAAAATGTGTGTAATCAGTGGCTCAATATCATTGAGCATGATTGCCAAATATGTATTCTTAAAGCAAGAACTTGATGGGGAGGGGTGGGCGTGGTTAGTTGAACTGTTTAACTACAGTGAAACATAATGCTCAAAATTTCTGTCTGCAGGGAATACTCGAATTAGCTCAGTGGTTTTGGCATTTATCCACAAAGAAAAACGAGAAAGTAGCCATAATCATTTAGTGCAAATTATTATTGTCGTTTATTGTCATACAATGACGCAAGCAAGAGAGTATTGTCGTAATTGTACAAAGACAGTTTTATTTTTCTAGAATGCGAATTAAATCAAATACCTTTAAGCACAATCACAAAGCGTTTGATTCCTTAGCAACGAATCCTTGTCGGTCAATGATACATATTTGAGTTGAAACAACAGCCCTGTTCAGTTTTCTGAAGCTTTTCCAAGGGACATCGGCCTCTGAAAAACTGCACATCAATCACAAGCAAAGTTAAGGTAGGGAACCAGAATCCTTCTTCTAATACTCTAATGCCATTGACTATCACCAGACTTAGTATTCGCAAACATGCAAAATTAGTCGGTTAAATTTTCTCGGCTAAAACTTTCTTGATGTTAGGTGAATCACAGCGTACAATATCTGAGTAAAGCCGAAAGAGGTCCTGCTCCAAAAACAGTTTTATTGTTAAAAATAAGGCAGCCTGATAAGCCGGAAACCCCTGACTACAAAAAGTAGATCTCTTCAATCTGTCATCATACTACAGTTATATTCTGGCACGCCAGTGTGTAATGTGTTAGCAGTTTCCTCCTCTCTGTGGATTAATTTTCGCTAGTTTTAAATTTTGCATTCAAAAATATGCTATTGCCTTGTTAGCCAAATTTCGTCTAGAGGATACTAATTTGAGGTTCAATGGAAAATTCTTCCCAAATGGGGAGTTTTGATTTGGTGTGTAAAGGACAAGACGCGTTTGAAACACAGAAGGTGCTCTATTTGGAGAGAGCTCAAAACACCGTTAAGAACGGCTAGTCCGGCGATATCACAGTCATTCTCGTCAACGCCAAGGTATGGCTTATTCATGTTGAATATTAACGAATTTGTCTGCGTAATTTATCTCCGTTTGTTAATTTCATAAAACAAAACAAAGAAAAAAAGACTCAACGACTCGGCTTTTAAAAAGAGCTTAGTTTCTTATTTTTAAGGCCAAGAAAATCGAAGTAAAAATTTTTCAAAAGAAAAATTAACGACAAAAACGTCACATGACGTTTCGATGACTTCATGTCAATTTTGTCAATTGTGAAAATGTTTATCAAAATCGATCCTTATTAGAAGATGTAACCCGAACACAGATTTGGTTTTTTCTCAGTGTTTGAAATGGCCCTCGACTCTTGAGGTTAAGCTCGCAATTGCTCCCGTCTCAAAATTGCTTCAATTGCTTCAGCTCGCCGTTTTGTTACAAGAAGCTTCGAGGGCAACTTTCTTTTGCGAGTTTGAAATGTCTGGCGTTTGGAAATAATCTAGAGGATCGAGGCAACTCAAACTTCGCTCGGGCATAAGAACGTGGCTTTGCAAGTGCTTAAATCTTTATTATATCTTTTGGTGCATTTTTTCTATCCGCTGCAAAAGGCAACGTGAAACGATTAACTTTTGGGTTTAATCGAGAACAAGAACACTCAACGTTGAATTTTCTCTTGTCTTTCTGATCTCGGGAATAGTTCGGTTACATTAGCCAAATTACAGGATTTGAAAAAATAGCAAAGTATTTAAAAATAACGTGATTCAGATTGGTTTTTAAAAGACGTTTTCCTTAACATCGCTGTCGATGTTGTTTGAGGTCCATGATAGGAAAAGTGGACATCATTTTATCAAGCAGTATCGTTAGTGCGTGAAGGGCAAAAGAATACCAATATTCGAATGTTTACATAATTAGGCGATCTCAGATCAGTGGTTCAGTTTTTCAGCCGGCGCCTTAAGTATGCCACCCAATTATGCATTCTTCATACTGTTGACGAGGAGAGCTCTTACGTATAGCGTTAATGCTTATATTTCTCGAAAAGCTAACATGGAAACTACTCCTTCATGATGAAGGAAGGGAGAGTGTAAATAGTCAAATCTAAAGATATTTGTCGTTCATGAACGTGCAAGTGGATGCTTTGATTTCAATTTACGATACTGATTTATAAAATAATGCAAATATCGTTCTAGAAATCCGAGCAAGAAATATACTATATATCTTTTATCTACAAAGACAAGAGCAAATTTGTTGGTGAGCACCAAAGCAAATTTGTAGTTTGAGATGGTGTAAATGCTTTGCTTTAGGCTACAGATCTATGCAACGATGTAATGGCAAATGAGATTTTCCAGAAAAAAAGATTATTTCTTTATCGTGAGAGACTAAAACCCATTTGTAGAGAATCCACGAGTATTGAAGTTTGTTATCGTGCCTTTTGTTTCCAAATTTTTACACTGATCTTATGGTAAAATACGGGCTCCTAGAAAACAAATTGACTTGTGAAATCCCTTTTTCACATTCGGAAGTCCCTAGCAAATTATGTCCACGTAATCCAAATACCTTATATACTCGACATGTTGAAATAAGTGACACCCTCACACTGCGCAACGAAGACTGCAAAGGTTATAATATTTCTTGTGTTATTTCTTGCACTCACAATGAAATATTACACACTCTGTTAGTTTGAGTAAAAATACTCGGTGAACTACAATACTGACAATCCAACAAGAAGCCATTTTTTGGTAGCTTTTGAGTCTATGTATAAAATTCTATCCTACTTTGTGGCACTTTTGAGTCTGTGGATGAAATCCTAAAGTGTGACCATTCAAATGAAAGCTACTGAGCAGTACTTTCCTGAGGTGCTGTTTATTATGCTGCAGAAGGTGGTTCTAACTTTTGAGTCTGTGGGTGAAATCCTTAAGTGTGACCATTCCAATGAAGGCTACTGAGCAGTACTTTCCTGTTGTGCTGTTTATTACGCCGTGCAAGGTGGTTGTAAGTGGTTCCACCTGAGGTGTACTTTCCTGTGGTGTTTTTTATTATGCTGTACAAGGTGTTTCTAACTTTGAGTCTGTGGATCAAATCCTAAAGTGTGACCATTCAAATGAAAGCTATTGAGCAGTACTTTCCTGTGGTGCTGTTTGTTACGCTGTACAAGGTGGTTCTAACTTTTGGGTCTGTGGATCAAATGAAAGCTATCGAGCAGTACTTTTCTGTGGTGCTGTTTATTAGGCTGTACAAGGTGGTTCTAAATTTTGAGTCTGCGGATTAAATCCTAAAGTGTGACCATTCAAATGAAGGCTCTGTTAATGATCAGTACTTTCCAGTGGTGTAAATTTGGTAGTTTTATTTACTTTGAAATTTTAAGGCTTTAAGCACCTCAGTAAGAGTTAAACTTACGAACGAAAACAAAGCCGCATATTTGTGTTCTTGAAGTTTATGACTGATAGTTTACTTATTATCATGGACAAAATATTCACTTCACCTTAACTTCAATTAGTGTTTTAATCAGCTGACCAAACAATGCTCAGAACGATGAAAACAACTCCAGGCTAGAAGAAAAGCAAATAAGGAAAAACCAATTTGTGCATTCACGTTTTTCGCGTAAATACGATGATTAAAACTGACTTGTCCTCCGTTTTGTACCTCGTGATGTCAAGCAATATATGCAAAATTTTAACAAAAAAGAACAATCAATTTCTTGAAAAGCAGTTTACGTTGCCAACGTCTCTCTCTCCCCGCCCTCCCCCCCCCCAAGAGGGGGGGGGGGGGCGGGGAGAGATACACCCTGGGAACGTGGTTGCTCACTGATTTCTATATTTTCTCATTCCTTTTCTCAGCTCTTATCTATTGTCATTTACAGCGCTCTTTAAACGAAATTTTAACAAAACAAGAACAATCAAGCAACAATCACGAACAACCAAGCAAAATTTTAACAAAAATTGAACAATCAATTGCTTGAAAAGCAGTTTACGTTGCCACTAACTGATTTCTATATTTTCTCATTACTTTTCTCAGCGCTTATTTACTGTCATTTACAGCGCTCTTTCAATGAAGTCGATTGCATAAATAATTGATAATGTGTTATTGCGTTACACATCGTGAAAATAGATTAGATAAGACAAACTCTGTTAAATGCTGCTTAAAGATGACATCTATACCAGCGTTTTACTTTCTTTCCAGACTTCTTTCCGCGCAAATAAAATTCAAAACGATTGGTAACATGATGTTTTCGTGCAAGAGATTCTTTGTCTACAATATAATTCATTAACTAAAATATTTTGAAATCAAAGCTACGAAACAATCCCTTGGCAACAGCTGATGTATGATACATATTTGTCCCCTCCAATATAGTATTTGTTTCTCTCACACGATATCAATTGGAGGTTGAAGCAACACTTGTTATTTTCTGATATTCACCTTTTTCAAGTCTAACTGGAAATTACTTCACACCGGCGATAAGAAAAGGTAAGAAACGGTTCGTTTTTACTGCCAGTTGCCTTTTACAGCTTTTCTTCTTCTGGGGTCTGAATTAAACTCTTAATTTTTTTAACTCTTTGTGGCCGGATGGCCGATATATTGGCCATGAAAACAATGAACCAAATTCTACTCAGCGGATTCTCAAATCGTAGTTCCCAGACTTCCCACGCCAAAGCAACATCAGTTGCCATCTTGGATTTCATCTGACACCTGTCAAGAGATGCCAATAATTTTTGGAATGTCATCCCATGAAGTACCTTCATATTGTAAATACTCCAAAAATTTGGTACTCAAATGTTTTAAATTGAATATTTTGCAGTTTTTTCAGATTTTCATATACTAAAAGTTTCTAAATCTCCAAAATTAATTTAGGCTGCAAAGGGTTAACACGGTTAAGCCTCTTTCCCCGGGCGAAACCTAGGCGTGATCGCTCAAGGAGCGAAAATGTCCCGAAAACAGAGATTTTCCAAAATAGAAGCTAAAGTGGAGACTTTTAAGAAACGTAGTTCGAGTTTTATCGTTTACTTATGTATCGCAAGGGAAGATGCAAAGAAAAATTTTTTTCTAAGGTTTGGCCTCACTTTTCCACTTAATCGATCAAACTCAACTCCACTTATCGATCAAAATGAATAGAAAACCGAGATTCTCTAGATCGATGACCAAATAACCTCTGACGAGTCACTAAAATAAGAATACAACTTTCAAAAAAAGAAAAAAGAAAAGAATCATTAGAAAAAGAGAAAGCGCGTTGTGGATTAAGTTTTCCAAGGCAGTTCTGTTTTGCAAAATACTCAAACTTCTTTTATAGTTTTCGTTATATTCGTGCGTTGTTTAAGGTTCACAAATTAAAGAAGCGAAGTTCAGTCTGCAAAGAATCTGATGTTAGTGTGACTTAAATTATTTAACGTGAATCCAGTGTAGAGAAAAGTAGGTCCAGTCCTAAATGAAAGAAGTTATCACGAGTCCAAGGATAATTTGTCTGTGATGACAAAAAAAAAAAAGGAAATTAAGAAAGAAAAGAAAAGAAAGAAAGAAAAAAGATCTATGCTGGGAACAAACTTAGTGGATCGAATTTACCCAGCCTCGTTCCCAGTCGTCCTCGGCGCAGGATCAAATGTGACGTCACCCGACGAACTCAGCAGGAAATTCGATCGCGCTCGGTTCCAAGCCTCCTCCGCTTACTCGCATTGCATGAACTGACCTGGGGACGAGGCAGGAATTTACCTGCTTAAGCGTCCAAGAAACTAATGCAATATTTGAAATTTGCCTTCTTTAGGCTAGGTCTTCTAGGTTACTTACTCTAGAGTGATTTTACTTAAAGACTATTTGGCACTATTACACACTAATTCCATTGTTTTCTTTTGTTCACTTTTGACTATTAGACACTACTTCTTAGACCCGGTTTCACGGGTTAAGTAAAACCAATTACTTCTTGTTCACACTCATAGTACTGTAAATGCGTCTTCTGAACTGTGATCATCATCATCATCATCATCATCATCATCATCATCACCATCATCATCATCATCATCATCGTCGTCACAACTGTAGCTAGTAAATGCAGTTTTGCTTCGCGCTCAATTTAGGTTTTGGTTAAACGGGGAAGATGTTGGGAACGTTCCTACGCCCAAAAAAAAGGCGTAACGATAACTCGAATTTTCAAGACATATTTTGCAGTTTCTTGCAAACATTTCCTTAATGGCAGTCACACACACGTCATTGTGTTCCGTTTTTTTCCTTCTGTCCGCAGTTCGCCATGTTTTCAAGGATCCTTTTTTTTGCTGTGGGTATCATATCCGCTCTAAGCGAACCGATCTACATTGAGCGCAGGACCTCGGATTCTGACTACATCGTCACCTGTCTTATGGAGGGATTCTTGAAAGTACATGCTGAACTGGACGCGGAGGGAGGTCACGCCCATAATGATGAAGAAAAGTTGAAGTGCACTTGCGACTTTATAGATGTAAGGTTATGAGGAGTAAATAATGTTATTATAGAGACAGCCATTGGATATATAAAGCATTGGACATAAGCAATCGCGCGCTCTGATTGGCTTCTAACTAAAAGGTTATCAGCTGTTATTATACAGACAACCCCTGGATATGAACAATCGCGCGCTCTGATTGGCTCCCTACTAACAGGCTATCAGCTGTTATTATATAAACAGCCCCTGGATATGAGCCAGCACGCGCTCTGATTGGCTTTCAACTAACAGGTTATCAGCTGGTGAAAAGCAGCAAGTCGCATACAACAAACTTGTACAGACTAAATCGCCCACTGTTGCTGTTGTGCGTGACATGAAACAACAAGCGTCGTCGGCTGTTCTTCTTTTGTCGCATACGACGAAGTTGTATCGTCTATATCGGCCCTTAAAAAAAAGCCGTATTTCAATTAATGGGCACTTTCTGGCATCAGCAGCGCGCACACATTTTAAACCTGCAGGACCTGCAGGACGTGGTTGTTCAAGCAGGGGTTAATCTAACCTTGAATGCAGTCTTATAGCTTAACCATCTTAATTGATTTAAGGGCTGGTTCTTAATTTTTTGTGATTCTCTGGCTAAATTTTAAAAATCACACTTTAAAGCACAATACAGGAGGTTAAAATGCTATATGAAAAGTTAAGGTAAACAAACGGCGCTTTTTAAACAAAAAAATTGATCCACTAACAAAGGATTGAACAGCTTTCTCTCATCCCGACCGGTTTCCCAAAGTAAAATTATTGGCCTTTGTCCTGGCAAAAACATGGTTCAGCAGTTGGTGGCCAACGACTGAACGGTCGGAGCGATATTATAGCCACTTGACCGGCGTAGCCATTCAGCGACTGAGCTGTGTAACAGACTACAAACCTATGCATACTGTTCACAATCAGTCAGTTAACGATCACTGGCAATTGTAAAAAGAATTGCCAACAATGAAAATCAATCTAACACTGATTTTGTTTTTTTTTTCCAAAATTCTACGCAGGCGACTCAGAAGTGTGTTTTGAATGCTATTGAACAGGCTCCCAAACCCACCCCCCAAATCCTTCTGTTAAGTGCTTCTTATGGATGGCAGCACCTGCTCATGGCGCACAAAGCGGGTCTGTGCCTCGCCGTAAAGTATGACAAGTCGAAGGAAGTCGCAACAAACGCAGGTATGGGTTTACGGAATCTTCACATCCAAGAGTGAAAAAGGTTTAAAGATAAAACGATCAAAATGTAAGGATCATCTTTCAATTGCAATAATTGAGTGCTCACACTTGACATTTTTTCGTTAGGTTCAAACACTACAACCATCTTTTATGGCGTACTAAACAGTCATCACCACGGGAAATAACTGCTCAGAAGCTTTGATTTGAATTGTCACACTTGGTATTTTATCCACAAATTCAAAAGTTACAACCACTCTGTACAGCATAATAAACAGCACCACAGGAAAGTACTGCTCAATAGCTTTCATTTGAATGGTCACAGTTTAAGATTTCATCCACAAACTCAAAAGTTAGATCCACCTTGTACAGCATAATAAACAGCACCACAGGAAAGTACTGCTCAATAGCTTTCATTTGAATGGTCACAGTTTAAGATTTCATCCACAAACTCAAAAGTTAGATCCACCTTGTACAGCATAACAAACAGCACCACAGGAAAGTACTGCTCAGTAGCTTTCCTTTGAATGGTCACACTTTAGGATTTCATCCACAGACTCAAACGTTATAACCACCTTGTACAGCGTAATAAACAGCACCACAGGAATGTACTGCTCAGTAGCTTTCATTTGAATGGTCACACTTTAGGATTTCAGGATTTCATCCACAGACTGAAAGTTATAACCACCTTGAACAGCGTAACAAAAAGCATCGCAGGAGTTATGTACAGAGTCAGAACCTATACTAAGAGTAACTACGTTTTACTAATTTAGGGATATTTAAGCTGCTGTGCCCTTCAAAAGTTCGGTTTTCTTATTTTAAATTAACCCGCCATGTTAACGTTCAAACTTTGTATTCTAGGTGTGTTAGAGCAAGCAGGTTTGAAGAATATCGGTAAGTAGCCGAAGCAGCGAGGAAGGGGGGGGGGGGGGGGGGGGGGGGGGAGGGATTCTGTAAAAGAGAACCAGATCTTCGTTGTGCCTTTTAACCCTCTCGCTCCTAAGAGGGCCATATAGCACAAGATGTTATTACTTGCTCGTTATCGGGTCAACTTGGACCTAAAATTTGGACACTAAAAGATCAGTTGGAGAGATCTGCACATTGGAAGTCAAGAGAGGATGACTATTCATCCTCTCTTGTGGAAATATAGAATCATACCCTCTCTTTTTATGAGGCAAGATTAACCACCCTTACAATTGTTGCCACTTTTCCCGGGAGGCGCGGGAACCATTGCTGATAAACGTCTAGATTGGTCAGCGGTGTTAAAAGCGGGCTTATCAAAATGGTGGCCATTCCCAATGAATTTTCCCAACAGAAAAACAGAGCCCCCCCCCCCCCCCAAAAAAAAAAAACAAGAAAAGAAAAAGCACACAAAAAGACAGAGGCATGAAAAACAGAGCAGAGCTCTTTTTTAGGCGGCTGTATTTATATTCTTTCCAAATTTAGTTGGGAACAACTTTCGTTTCGGTGGAAACAGGAGTAAATTGCATCGGTAAAGAGTTTCACAGTAACACGAGGAACGTGTAGTGCATTGTTCGGCGGTGTCGGCAAAGCGAATCTTACAGGCCCCTCCCTTCACGCACACAGTTATATAAAGTTAATTGAACTTGTATACTGTACTTGCCTTGCCTTTAACAGAGGATGTCCCGTACGACCCATGCGTGGGACAAGTCATGCGAGAATGCTTCATTGAAATGGAGGATGCGTTTGAGAGTCAGCCTAATGAAGCACATCCGAGCTTTCAGTACACCGAGTGCTACAAAGCCAAAGCAACAAGACCGATCGCTCCCTGCGAAGCACCAATGTTGCAGCACTTTATCGAACACGGGGACGTCATTCGGGACGTCTGGGAAGCTATTAAAAATTATTAGTATAGATGGTTTAAGGGGTTGAATCTGTATCCCTAAGATACAAAGTCGTGTCTTGTAGAATTCTAGGATTATTATCCATTTGGAATTGATAAGATATTTGGCCCTAAAACTTTCATTTGAACAATCACACTGTAGGGTTTTACTAAAAGACGCAAAAGTGAGATCCACCTTGAACAGCATAATAAACCTGCCCCACAGGAAAGTAAATTGTTTTGATGTTCGCACGTTAAGATTTTAAGGACCAAGTTTTTGTAATCAACTCCAAGATGATAATAACAAACCAGGTTTTTTTATTAGCCCGTAGACACGTGATTAAAGGCCCCTTATAACGATGACCATGATTTGTAATCGATGTTACTAAATTTGCGTAATCGCTGTGCTTGGATTAGAGATAAGTTGGGGAAAATAAACTTAAAGCTGATGGCAAACCATGTACTTGCATGTGTTTATTTGTTGTTGAACATGACCTTCGTATAAAACGGGTAACAAGATTGATCAGTGGCACGAAAAAAAAAACATTATCACCAATCAGAAATAATCGGCTATTACCCCTCAGATTTTGGGTTGGGGTGGTCGGCCGATGGCTGGAAACCGTACCCTGTTTCGGAGCAACTCAAATTCGTTTCCCTTTTCCAGGCCAACACGGCAAAAATCTACGCCTTTGCGCAAAACTTATCCTATTTTAGACTAAATGGTTCAAATCTGTTCCCTCTGACGGACCAAATTCGTTGCAAAAACCACGCCATTTGGGTCCGCACATACCTGTTTAACTTACAACACCGGGGCGGATTTACTAGGAGATGAACTGGGAGATTTTCATCTAGTAAGACCAGCTTTCTCTAGGGCCCGAAATATAATGAAACTAAAACAATCCTTTTTTCAATATAGCCCTGGCCCCACTTGTTCAAAAGTTGGATAGCGCTATCCACCAGATAAATCTCTATCCACTGGATAACGCAACTGGTTTCCCTAATGCTTATCCACTGGATAATGATTTATCCGGTGGATAGCGCTTTCCACCTTTTGAACAACTGGGGCCTGGTCATTAAGAAAACTACAATCATAGTCATTAATCTTGGGACATTTTTATTGGGACATTTTTACAAAACCTTACGCTGCATGCAGACCCTGCCCCCTCCCCCCATACAATGTTGATGTCAAGCTTCATTTTCAACCTGAAACGTAGCCCATCGCTGCCAACATTGGCTGGGGGAGGGGGAGGGGGTCAATAAGTTCCGCTGTGAACATTGGACAGGGGAGCGGGAGGGGGATTCGAATAGTGTTGAATAATTGGACAAGCAATCGCATTTGGAGTGCTAATATTTGACGATGCTACAATTCTGAATTTTTTGCGCGATTCTGTGAGGTGACCCAAGACTTGTCGGCCTTGATTGTAGTTGTACTAGCTAGTTTAACAATGTCGACTAACAACAGGTAGTGCCAGCCTTCCAATTAGTTTTCTTTTATGATACTTAGTTCCACACTTTTTGCTGTTGCTTAGTCAGTTAAGTTTCTTCAAGAGAATATTAATTTGCGCTGTTTCAATCTTATTAAAAAATCTTCCGAAATGGAAACTTTTGATTTTGTGCGAAAGGACGAGACACGTTTGAATCACAGGTCAGTTGAAAAATTTAGAAAGCGCTCAAAGCGCCTGAAAAAAAAAAGTAAAAAGAAATACTGTTTTTTAAAATTTTAAACGGAAGAATGGTTACGGCTGTGCCCATACCTAATCTTTACGATACTGTCAGCAAGGAGTTCTCGTACGCAAGATAGAAACTATTCCTTCATGACAAAGGGGCAGGGGGAGTCTGTAAGAAGTCAAATCTAAACATTTTTGTAGCATACGGATTGTGCAACTGGGTGTTTTGATTTCAATTTCGGAGAGTAATTTATGAAATGATGAAACGGCAAACATAATCTTTGAGAACCGAGATAGAATTTTTTTTATCAAGAGAGACGAGAGCCCAAACATGTAGTTTGTGATCGTATAAGTGGTGTTTTGATTTCAATTGCGGCAACTAATTTATGCAATGGCAAATATAATTTGCAAGAAAACCAAGACTGCCATTCTTTCATCGAGATGGACAAGAGCACTTTAGTGGGTAATCCAAAAGCATTGTAGTTTGTTATCGTGTTATAGTGGGATTTTTTTTGCATTTGTTAGCAAATGGGTTGGATGTTTTGTTTCCAATTTTTTACAATGATGCAATGGCAAAAGGCAGATGATGCAATGGCAGAAGTGAATTCCTTTCTCACATTCACAATGAAGCAGTAAATTCCCCAGCAACTTGTGTTCATATAATATACTTGACATGAAGCTGGAATGAATAGGTTACAGCCCCTCTTGCGACATTTCGTGCACTTAAAATTCAAATCATACACTTTCGTAGTTATAATAATAATAATAATAATAATAATAATAATAATAATAATAATAATAATAATAATAATAATAATAATAATAATATTTATCCAGGGAGCCCACTCGCCTTGGCGGTTTCCAGTGGGGCCCTGGGTAAACTAAGATATTCCGTCAGATGTAGTCAACGACGTGCCATTGTGAAAACACTTTATTGCGTAGTTCAATTCTACCTGTTACCATCCCCCCCGGGCATACCTCCGGGGATTTGCAATTTTTTTCTTACTTGGCGGTCTATTCCCTACCCCCGGGCACGCAGACATAGACAATTCCCCACCCCTGGGACTCCTCATCGACCACAAATACGTTGTTTTGCGTACAAAATGTAGATCACGAAATTGATTTCCGTACAATAGCAAAACCAGACGTTTTGGCAAGAACTGAACTATTTTCTAGAGTTTATTGAACGAAGAACACTACATGTATAATATAATGAAAGCATGAAAAAGAAAACTGTAGAAAAAACTCTATTCGCACTGGCATGTGGCTGACAAGTAAAGAAATGTTCTTTGCCACGTGTTTTATTCTAAATAGAGCACATACGCACAAGAGACCCGTGAACAAATTGATGGCAGCATTTTAAAAGAGTCTTTCTTAGCTTGTTTCATAAGAACACTGGACGGACATCTCTGTTTAATATAAAGCCGTGCATCCGTTTTTATATAGAGTATTTTATAAGTCGTCTTACATTTTTATACATAAATTCGCTGAACATATATTTCTTTGTTTGTTACGAACGCCATCCATTCGAATACGCCCGCATCAAACGCACATTCGTTTAACAATTTACAATAATAAAGGTACCTTCGAATACAGATTTTAATTTTGAGAGATTATTCTTCTCTAACCAGTCTGCTACAAATTTTGGAGATTTTCCCTGGAAATAGGCAGTCTTCTCCACGCGGTCCAGCGCCATCGTGTCAACCGAAAAGTGACATACTTCACAAGAACAACAAGAAGTTATTTTCGATTTGCCTCGCCCCCTACCCCCGGGACAAGACCGCTTCAAACAATTCCCCACCCCCGGGCCTAAAGGGCTGGACTTGTCCCCGGGGTTGCCCTGGAGGGATGGAAACAGGAAAAATGGAACCATGCATAAAAAGCAAGGAAACGGTGCATGAATAAGAAAATATTTTATGCGTACAGTTTAAAGCTCGAAAAAACTGAAAATTAATGATAATAACGCTGTGTTCCAGAGTGACCTTCGAGTTCAGATTATTGCGATGCAGTTCGTGGGAACAATTTGCGACGCTGTACAGAACACTTTCTCTTTTAAGAAGCACTTTTCGAAAGAGTTTCGCGTCCCGCAATTTTTTTTTTTGGCCAGAAGAGTTTTTGGGGTTTTTGAAAAAGGAACACCAGCTTATTCATGGCAGCTCCGCTGTTTATACGCTAGCCTATGTATATATATTATGTAATCAAGCAGATTGCATGAACTTGTGAAATGGACAAATAAAAAAAATTGTTGAAGATGCTGAGTGTCGAGCCGTTTGCTGCATGAATAAGAAAATCTCTGAACATAAGACACTGTAAGTGGAGGAGGTCTTCAGTATCGAATAAAACTGCTTATTATTGCTACCGACATTCACAATCCGGCGTCCTGTCTACAATCTGTAGACTTTCTCCTGAACAAATCTCGTAACAGGAGGTTATGTAAAGATTCCTAGGGGAGTAAGTACACTTTAGTGAAATAAACTACACTGGCGACGGTTTTGAGACAATCGTGTGTGTTCCAACTTGTCTTTTGCAATTTTTCGTTTAAAAAACGATCACAAAACATATTTTGCATCTCCGTTTTCTTTTTAGTTTTACTTTTGCCATCTACTAAATACTTAAGAAAAAGGACCGAAGACCGACTGAAAAATCCTTTTAATATTTCTATAAATGCCTTCTAATCTGCATACTAACATGGCAAGCAATTCCGCAATATCCTGTCCAACAGCACACCACGCTATTGGTAATGAGTGGGTTGGCACATGGCAGGGCGACACATTTTCCACATTGGCCATTATTAAAATGCTAAAACTGGCCATATAGGTTCCATGTTGAGACTCTGTGCCTCATACGCGTGGATTTGAATGGTCACACTCAGACTCAGACTCAAAAGTGCTACCACAATAAAATTTCATTTAAATGGTCATAAGTTAAGTTTTTAAGGACCAAGTTTTGGTAAACAACTCCAAGATGATAAAAAGCCAGGTTTTTTTATTAGAAACAATAAACTTTGCATGGACCACCGTAACAAAATAAAAGTACCGGATCCTACAGTAAAGGATCTAATAAGCAAAAAATAAAGAACCAAATACGATAAAAAAGCAATGCTGATTAAACGGTGTAGGGAAACTGTATATATTTTACCAATATTTCAAAAGGCACATCCTTTCCAGGGTCTTACAGAGAATGACTCTAAGGGGCAAGAACGTTACAATTTAAACTAGGGGATAAAATATGATACTAGAATAACAACATACAACAGCTTATATTACAACATTTAAAAACTGGCGTAAAAACTAAAAACGTTACGAAGACACGTACATTGTGTAATCGATGTTACTAAATTTGCATACTCGCTGTGCTTATAGTAGAGATAAATTTGGGGAAATAAACTTAAAGCTGATGGCAAACTCTGTAGTTGTGTTTACTTGTTGTCGAACATGACCTTTGTATATAACGGGTAACAAGATTTATCAGTGGCACGAAAAAAAAACCATTATCACTAAACAGACATAATCCGCTATTACCCCTCAGACGTTGGGATGTGGTGGTCGGCCGTTAGCTGGAAACCATACCCTGTGTCGGAGCAACTCAAATTCGTTTCCCTTTTCCAGGCCAACACGGCAAAAAATCTACGCCTTTACGCAAAATTTATCCTATTTTAGACTAAATAGTTCAAATCTGTACCCTCTATCGGACCAAAATGGGTTGCAAAAACCACACCATTTGGGTGTGCACATACCTGTTTAACTTATGTTCCAAACCTGGCCGATTACAACACCAAGACGGATTTATTTATTTTGTTATAGCCCTGGTCCTGAAGGAGGCTACAATCATCGTCATTACAGTGTAATCTTGGGATACTTTTCATAAGACCTTACGCTGCATGCACGCACAGTCCCCTTCCCCGAGGGTGGAGGGGGTCAGTGAGTTCCGCTGTGAACATTGGATAGGGTCCCGGAGGGGGATTCGAATAGTGTTGAATAATTGGATAAGCAAAGTTATTCGGAGTGCTAATATATGACGATGTTATTGAATTATTGGAGCAATTTTGTTAGGTGACCCAAGAATTATTGGCCTTGATTGTAGTTGTACTAGTTGAAATGTCGACTAATAACATATATTAATTAGTTTTCTTTTATGATACTGATACTTAGAAACAAACTTGTTGCTGTTACTTAGTCACCTAAACTTCTTCAAGAGAACATACATTTAAGCTGTAATTTCAATTAGTTTTCCACTGAATCACACGAAAAAACTTCCGAAATGGAAAGTTAAGATTTTGTATCACAAAACGCGTTTGTATCACAGGTCAGTTGAAACAATATAGAGTGTGCTCAAAAGACCTGAGAAAAAAGTGAAAATTATAATTTTTTAAATTTTCAACAGAAGGATGGTTACGGCTGTGCCCATACCTAGCCTTTACCATACCGTCGGCAAGGAGAGCTCGTACGCATTGGGTTTTTGTTTGTATTTCTCGAAAAACCAAGGTAGAAACTATTCCTTCACGGCCAGGGCAGACTGTTAACTTTTTTTAGAGAAAGACGAGATTCGGAGAGCCCAAACATATGGTTTGTGATCATATTAGTGGGTGTTTAAATTTCAAGTTTGGCAACTAATTTATGCGATGGCAAATATAATTTGCAAGAAAACCAAGATTGTCATTCTTTCATCGAGAGAGACAAGAGCACATTAGTGGATAATCCAGAAGCCTTGCAGTTTGTTTTCATGTAAGTGGGAGTTTTTATGCTACATTTTTAACAAATGGGTGTTTTGTTTCCAAATTTTTACAATGTTGCAATGGCAAAAGGCAGATGATACAATGGCAGAAGTGAATTTCTTTCTCGCATTCACAATGAAGCAGTAAATTTCCTAGAAACTTGTGTTCATATAATATAATAATAACGTGATGTTGCAATGAATGAGGTAACAATACTTCTTGTGACATTCCTTTGCGCTTAAAATTGAAATCATACACTTTCGTGGTTCGAGTAAACTAAGATATTCCGCCATTGTGTTTGTTTGGGTAGCTTAACCAAATTATTTACGAAGTCAAACATAGAGTCATGTAATGAGTCTGTGGATGAAATCCTAAAGTGTGACCATTCAAATGAAAGCTACTGAGCAGTACTTTCCTATGGTGCTGTTTATTATGCTGTACAAGGTGGTTCTAACTTTTGAGTCTGTGGATGAAATCCTAACGTGTGACCATTCAAATGAAAGCTACTGAGCAGTACTTTCCTATGGTGCTGTTTGTTATGCTGTACATGGTGGTTCTAACTTCGAGTCTGTGGATGAAATCCTAAAGTGTGACCATTCAAATGAAAGCTACTGAGCAGTACTTTTATGTAGTGCTGTTTATTATGCTGTACGAGGTGGTTCTAACTTTTGAGTCTGTGGATAAAATCCCAAAGTGTGACCATTCAAATGAAAACTCTGTTCCGTTGAGCAGTACTTTCTAATGGTGTAAATGCCATAGTTTTATTCAGTTTTTATCTTCCAGGCTCTTAGCACCTTTAAGAGCTCGAGAATTAAGAAAGAAAACAAAGCCGCATTCGTGTCTTCTTGAAGTTTATAACTAATAGTTTACTAGTATTATGGACAAAATATTCATTTCACCTGAACTTCATCAATGAGCGTTTCAATCAGCTGACCAAACAATGCTCAGAACGATGAAAACAACTCAGGCTAGAATAAAACCAATTAAGGAAAAATCAATTTGTGCATTCACGTTTTCGCGGAAATGATGATGATTAAAAGACTTTTTCTTGCGTTTTGTATCTCGTGATGTCAAGCAATAGATGTAAAATTTTAAGAACAATCAATGCTCTTGAAAAGCAGTTTATGTTGCCTCTCACTGATTTTTCTATTTTCTCATTTCTTCATCATCGCTTATTTACTGTCATCTACAGCGCCCTTTAAATTAAGTCGATTTTATAATTAATCGATAATACGTTATTCCTTTACACATCGTGAAAACAGCTTAGATAAGGCAAACTCCTTTGAATGCTACTTAAGGATGACATTCACATTAGCGCCATACTTTGTTACAAGACTTCTTTTCACGTCAATCATAAAAGCCAAAAGGATTGGCAACGTGATGCTTTCGTGCAAGTACTGTTTTTGTGTACAATAATTCATTAACAAAAATATTTTGAAATCAAAGCACGATGAAGCATTCTTTTCCTTCACAACAATCCCTTGGCAACAGCTGATGTAAGGTACAAATTTGTCGAATATAATATTTGTTTCGCTCACCCAATATCAACTGGAAGTTGAAACAACACCAGTTATTTTCCGATATTCACCTTTTTCAAGTCTAACTGGAAATTACTTCACACCGACGATAAGAAAAGGTAAGAAACGGTTCGTTTCACTGCCAGTTGCCTTTTACAACTTTTCTTCTTCTGTGGTCTGAATTAAACTCTTAATTAAACTCTTAATCTGTACCCTCTATCGGACCAAAATTGGTTGCAAAAACCACACCATTTGGGTATGCACATACCTGTTTAACTTATGTTGCAAGCCTGGCCGATTACAACGCCAAGACGGATTTATTGGGATATATTTCACCTAGCACGACCAACTCAGTTTTTCCAGGACCAGGACTATAATGAAAAAAGAAAACACCTTTTTTTGTTACAGCCTTGGTCCTGAAGAAGGCTACAATCATCGTCATTACAGTGTAATCTTGGGATACTTTTCATAAGACCTTACGCTGCACGCACGCACAGTCCCCTTCCCCGAGGGTGGAGGGGGTCAGTGAGTTCCGCTGTGAACATTGGATAGGGTCCCGGAGGGGGATTCGAATAGTGTTGAATAATTGGATAAGCAAAGTTATTCGGAGTGCTAATATATGACGATGTTATTGAATTATTGGAGCGATTTTGTTGGGTGACCCAAGAATCATTGGCCTTGATTGTAGT